>ML797695.1:378405-389346 GCA_009831015.1 Picea engelmannii | reverse complement strand
ATATTACCACACCTCGACCCCTACCTTCACCCCATCCCCATCATATATATTTTGAATATTAACCCCACCCCACCTCCACCAACCCCACCCCACCTCCACCAATAGGAGTAGGAGTGGGGGGAGTTAATATGCAAATCATATTATTATATATTTTGCATATTAACTCCCCATGACCCCACCCTCATGCCCCCAAACATATTATTATATGTTTTGAAAATTAACTCCCCAGAGCCTCACTTTCATGCCCCACTCCTAATAATGAGGTTGTGAGTGGAAGAAGTTAATATGCAAAACATATTAATAATATGTTTTTCATATTAACTCTTGTTAATGTGTCAAGTGGTTGTAGCTCAATTGGTTGGACTGAGGTTGGAGTCTCATGCTACTCTGTGAGCCAAATATTCTCTAAATACTTGACCAATACTTGACCCTCGGGGGATTAATATGTTTTGTGGGGGAATTAATGAGGGTGGGGTAGGAGTGGAGGGAGTTAATATTAATGATATGTTTTGCATATTAACTCCCTCCATAGCCACGCTCATGCTCCCAAACATATTACCTCAACCTCATGGTCTCACTCCCATTGATGAGGGTTAGGGTGGGAGAGTTAATATGCAAAACATATAATATGATGAGGGTGAGGGTGGGGATAGAGGTGGGGGGATTTGATATGAAAAACATATAATAAAATGTTTTTCATATTAACTCTCTCCACTCCCACCCTCACTTCCATTCCCATTGATGGGGATGGGCACTAAGTATTATATGTTTTTGCATATTAACACTTCCACCCCCACCCTCACACCCATTGATGAGGGCTAATGTAAGATAGGGGTGGAAGGATTTAATATGAAAAACATATAATAATATGTTTTTCATATTAACTCCCTCTACCTTATCCCCACATTAACCCTCATCATATTTAATATGAAAAACATATTTAACTCCCTCCACTCTCACTCTCACTTTCATTGATGAGGGTAGGGGTGGCATATTAACTCCCTCCACTCTCACTCTCACTTTCATTGATGAGGATAGGGGTGGCAGTGGAAGGAGTTAATATGAAAAACATATAATAATATGTTTTACATATTAACTCCCTTCGCCCCATCTTTACCCTCACTCCCATTGATGGGGGTAGGGGAAGTTAATATGCAAAACATATAATCACAAACAATTTTGTTCATGTAATACCATTTTAAAATATATGCGAAACATATAATCAAAATCACAAATAATTTTGTTTATGTAATATCATGACCTTTTTTAATTAAGTTTTTGTTTTTTAATCAATTTTGAACAAAATCCAATTAGAAATTTAGAAAAATTATTGAAATTACATATATCAATTGTTGAGATTACATAATCTAAGTGTGAGAAGGGTTTTTCTTCCCTCACCTCATATACATAAAACAAAGACAAAAATAACATTGTACATTTATTTAAAATATCTCCCCAAAACTCATCTTCACTCTCACATACATGAAAATGAAATAGAGAAAAACAACTGCTCATCCATCTTCCCTCACCCTCATATACATAAAATAAAGACAAGAATGACATTGTACATTTATTTAAAATGTTATATTAAAACAAAAACAACTACTGCTCACATTACATTTAGTGTTTTGGGTATATAATGTTTACCTTAAAATGTTATTATTAAAATTACACTTCATTTTTTAAAAACAAAATAACTATTAAATCAAATTATATTAGTGAAATTTAACAAATAAAGATTTCACTGTGCACGAAAAAAGAGTTATTATAATTTATTACTCACTGTATCAACCCAAAACCATCTTCAACATTATGTATGCCATATTTTATATACCAATAATTAAACCATATATGATTTCTGACATTTACCATCTTCGGACGAAGATTAAAAGGATGCAAACGTTACTGAAGTGAAGGAATAACAGCTACAACTGTCTGTGGGTAGGGTAATGTGGAAAAGCCCGACAGTTTTTTCTGCTGTCGAGTATTGTCAATGCTTCTTCGCGCATTCTTGCAACCTGTAATTCATTTCACACACTGTACCGTTGCGTTCAACTTGTTATAAAATTATTTACTCTTTTTATATATAAAGTTGATATAAAATTACTCTTTTTATATATAAAGCTGATATAAAATTATTTTATATATAAAGTTGATATAAAATTATTTTATTTTATTTTTACTTTCAATTACTCTCTTTATATATAAAGTTGATATAAAATTATTTTACTTAAGGTGGATGTTAAAATATTTTTTTAAATGTCCACGTGTCAACTTGTTGTGCAACAAATCCATATTGAGCAATGAAGGAATTACACATACCTCATACTCAACCCATCATTCAAATGTTTAAAAAAAACAAGTAACTCTTAGTAAATGAAAAATATTAAATCTTTCAATATCAACAATATGTATATATATATATACAACTTGAGTGGGTCAAATGGTTAAAAAATGGATTCTAAACAAATATTTATAATATAAATCATTTTATAGTAGGAAAGCAACACTCAAGTCACAATGCCTTCTCATTAATTTGTTACACCTTTTTTTTGAATAATTAGAAGTTAGTGTTATCTATATATTGATAATGTGATGCAACAAATAAATTGCACTAGATATGGCTAGCTTTCCCACCAAAATAATGCCTTCTTTGCAAATATATAGTGAATATCCACAAAAAGTTATGTTTGAAGAATGAAATTGTCTAGTTCAATATCAACAGAAAACAAATTATTCTTTAAACCTTAAACCTTACTATATAAGTGTTGCATTTTGAAATGATAAGGATATATCTTTAAGTACAACTACAACTAAAAGGGATGTTGCACTTTGAAATGATATAGATTTATTTTAAATGCAACTACAACAACCAAAAAAAAATGGTATTTTGATTTGTAATCCAATTAGCATTATCCACTGTGTTGTTGATTCAAAATACATTTTCATGATGATAAATAATCCAAATCCATCTTAAATAAACTTAAACTTATGTTTAGATAAATAACACAATTTTTCAAGAAGAATTTCAGAAACAATTTGAAAGAGATAGTACTTATACACATTAATTTCAGATTTATTTTACAATTCAGCTACAACTACAAACAAATTCTAAAAATAACAAATTATTAAAAAATACATTGGAACTCTTACCAAACTGTATAAACAAATTCGAAAAATAACAAATTATTAAAAAAATAATTTGGAACTCTTATCAAATTGTATAAATAAACATTGTAACGACAAACACTATAACAACGGAAAACTGTGAAACCAAAAAGTATGACCTTCCAAGTTACTTTTAGTAGATAAAAACCTTGAGCAAAATAGCCCATTGATAAGCTTAGCGACTATATTCAATGGAAAGCTGAAACAATACTATAAATTACAGTCAAAACAACATATGAAATATGCAACAAATGTCAAAAACTCCTAAGTAAAAGCTAACCAGCAGGCGGCGGCAGGTTGTAGAGAATATGTATGAACTTCAAAGCACTCTCGAATTAACCAAAACCATAAACGAACAAATCAACACTTTAAAGAATTCCATTTACGATTCCTGTGCATTCACGCTGTTTGAGAATTCCATTGAGGGCAAACTTTAAAATTAAGCAAAACCATAAAGAAACAAAATGGCAAGGTTAATGAATGGACTGTTTCCATTTACGATTCCATCTGCATTCAGAGTGTTCAATAAATCCAAAATAAGGGTCAACTTTACGAAGTTTAAGGAAAAACACATTACAATGAAAATTTTATTGCAATTAGGTAAACCTGTTATATATATATATATGAGAGGTATATTTACGGCGAAAGGCGTATACCTGTTGGAGATGGGCACAATTAATCACCTTTTAATCTAAAATTCTAATGTGATGGCTAACAATTAAAAACGCTGGAATATTCTTAGTCGTCCTCCCAAATCAATGAATGTGATTTACTCTTCATAACATCCTTGTATTTTTTAATGCATCAGTGAATCTGTTTACTTTTTAACATTTACCTAATCATATTAAGAAATTACTGTACCACCACATGATTGCCATGTTTAATTGATTAACCTTTGGAATTACCACATTTAAGATTTACACACTAACTTTCGGCGTTCACCAGCCGCAACACCAGCCACTTTGCGGATGTGCTAGTTTATAAAGTTGGGAGATATAAAAAAGGAGTGGTCTAAACAGGATATAAAAAAAAAGTCGTTTTAAAGTTTTAATGTTTTTGACTTTTTTCCTTTAATAATAGGATTGATGGTGAAATTACAGTTTTATAGTTTTCATATTATGTTTTTAATGTATAAATCATCCTAAAAACTCCTTACATACCAAGAAAAGAAGAATAAACAATCTCAACTATTAAAATCTGTAATTCCAATTATTTTTCTAAATTTTTAACTAAATTTTAGACTAAACTTATTAAAAATAATAATAAAAAAAATAAAAACACATTACAGTACACCATCCATCATAGACAAACATAAATGTTAATATAATTGTGATATTTTACGAAATTAGAGATTAAAAAAACACTACATCATTATTCACGATTCCATTAAAATATATCCTATGCCAGTGTGCACATTTTTTTGATGTGCCCCTGTGCACCTTTGGATTGTAACTCTTTCTTTGTGCACCTTTGGATTGTAACATTTTCTTTGTGAAACAAAAGTTATATTTTCTTTTTTAAATAGAAGTTACTGGTTTTAAAACAAAAACAATAGAAGTTATATTTTATTTTTTTAATAAAAGTTACTGGTTTTAAAACAAAAACAACTATTGCACCAGATTAGTGTTATGGATATATAATATTTACCTAAAATTATTGAAATAGAAGTTATTGGTTTTAAAACAAAAACAATAAAAGTTACTTAAAAAAAAAACAAGTTACTGGTTTTAAAACAAAAACAACTATTGTACCACATTACATTTAGTGTTATAAGTATATAATATTTACCTAACATTTTTGAAATAAAAGTTACTTGTTTTAAAACAAAAACAACTATTACAACTATTATTACTAGTTTTAAAACAAAAAAATAAAAGTTATTGGTTTTAAAACAAAAACAATAAAAGTTACACTTTTTTTTTTTTTTAATAAAAATTACTTGTTTTAAAACAAAAATAACTATTACAACTATTGCACCACATTACATTTAGAGTTATGAGTATATAATATTTACCTAAAATGTCATTATTAATATTACACTTCATTTTTAATAACAAACTACTAAATCAAATTATATTTAATAAATTTATCATATTAAGATTTCAATGTGCAAGAAAAAAGAATTACTATAATTTATTASTCATCAACCCAAAACCATCTTCAACAAAATATATATGCCATATTTTATATACCAATCATTAAATCATATATAATTTCTGACATTTAAAAGGATAATCAGATGCAAGCGTTATTGAAGTGAAAGAACAACAGCTACAACTGTCTGTTGGTCGGGTAATGTGGGAAAGCCCGACAGTTTTTTCTATTGTCGCGTATTGTCAATGCTTCTCCGCGCACTCTTTTAACCGTAATTCAATTCACACACTGCACCGTTGCGTTCAACTTCCGTGGCAACTTGGCGAACCGACATTATTCAGTGAAAGAGATGGTCGTGACTCGGGTGAGCTTTAAGTTGACCTAATCACGCTCAGACGCTTATCAGTGGGCAACGGTGGCTGCTACATAACCACGAGGTATGTTTTTTTTTTTCTGTACATACGTCATTCAGTACATTTCAATATCGACGTTGCAATTAAAATTTTGAAATGGAGTAAAGGAGTAATCTTTCTTCTTTTCAGGTTAAAAAATGGGTTTAAATTTGACCAGATTTTTAGAGGTAGTTTGARTTTGATATGATCAAAGTTTCATGCATTTCAAAACCTTATTCTAAAAGTTTTGCCTCATTTTAAACCAATCCAAATACTCAGAAAATCGATCAAACTTTTAGATAGATCGAAAATTTAAACTTATATTGCCAAAAAACATGGGAAAAAAGTAACTCGGGAAAAAAGATGGGTCCCCAATTAACCCACTCCTTTTGAAATAATGGTGTGAACATCGCTCCTCAGGCTGCGACCTAACGGAAGGGTACGGCGCCGTGTGTGAAGTGAATTTAAAGAATGTACGGAGGAGCATTGACAACAGAGGAATCCGGGAGATATATTAGCAATGTCAGGAGGTGGTTAATGGTGAGTCTGTGACTCATTTCCAATCTCTGTCCAGTAGCTAGCCAGTCAGCCACTCTCATTTATGTATTATTCATTTCAAGCTGGAGTTAGTTGTAAGCTGTGGCCTGGATAAATCTTGTAAGTTATATTTATGGACTGGTGGGCCTTATAGCCGATGTCGGTCCATGTGATCACTGATTTTTTATTTCCCTTTCTTTTGATTTAATCGGTTTAACCAAAGGCATTGTACGGTGAGTTTTATGGACTTCTGAGAATGCAGAGCTGTCTAGCGATAAGTTTTTTTTTGGAAACTTTGCAGATGTGTAAGTTTTCACTCGATCTTTCGAACATGGTTTTCTTTTCTAAAAATACATAAACCTTGTTTTCTCACTAATATTCCTCTCCCGCAAATAAATGTACCATATGACTTCTGCCACATTCAATGTCTTCCACAGATGTCATTATCACTGAGGACTGCTCACAGCTTGTACATGATGTGCAAGGTGGGTATCATTCATGGTGGCTTTTTTAGGTTCTCAAACAGCTTGTACATGATGTGCAAGGTGGGTATCATTCATGGTGGGTTTTTTTGGTTCTCAAACAGCTTGTACATGATGTATAAGGTGGGTATCATTCATGGTGGCTTTTTTTTGGTTCCTTAAACTCTGATTTATGGATGTTTTTGGTCATGTGAATCCGTCAATATTTAAAAAATATAATTTTAACACATGATTTTATTTTATTCTCCCACCTTCATCAAGGTGGGGTTGGGGGAGCTAATATGCAAAACATATTATTATATGTTTTACATCACTTCCATTCTCAATGATGAGAGTGGAGGAAGTTAATATGCAAAAATATATCATTATATGTTTTACATATTAACTTTCCGTGTTTTCATGCAAAACATACTTTTATATGTTTAGCATATTAACTTTGTGTAGGTCGTTCTCACATAATATGGTTTGCATATTAACTCTAGCCACTCCCACCTTCATGGGGAGTAAATATGCAAAATATATATGATGAGGGTGAGAGTGAGGGAGTTAATATGTAAAACATATTACTCCCATTGATGAGGGTGGAGGTTGGGGGAGTTAATATGCAAAATATATATGATGAGGGTGAGGGTTAGGGGAATTAATAAGCAAAACATGGTGAGGGTTGGGGGAGTTAATAAGCAAAACTTATAATTCTCTCATCATATATATTTTTCATATTAACTCCCCCCATCCCCATTTATATTTTTTTCATATTAACTCCCCCAATCTTCACCCTCATCATATATATTTTGCATATTAACTCCCTCCACCCCCACCTTCATCAATGGGAGTAGAAGTGGGGGGAGTTAATATGCAAAACATATTATTATATGTTTTGCATATTAACTCCCCCCACTCCCACTGATATATAATAATATGTTTTGCATATTAACTCCCCCCACCCCCACCTTCATCAATGGGAGTAGGAGTGGGGGGAGTTAATACGAAAAAACATATTATTATATGTTTTGCATATTAACTCTCCCCACTCCCACTGATATATAATAATATGTTTTTCATATTAACTCCCCCCACTCCCATTTATATTATATGTTTTTCTTATTAACCCCACCCCCACTCCCACTTATATTTTGCATAATAACTCCCCTTACCATCATGCCCCTAAATATATTATTATATATTTTGCATATTAACTCCCCCAACCGTTGTTCATAACTACAACTTCATAATACATTCTCTGGATCGTTCTCCACTAGACCAAGTTGAGACAATTTGCGAGAACATCCATGTGATGGGTGTGTCATACTCCTCTGGACTGAGTTGAGATGACGTGTGTTGGTCCCTTGTCATACTCCTCTAGACTGAGTTGAGATGACTTGAGATGGTCTCTTGTCTGACTCCTATGGACTTAGTTGAGTCGACTTGAGATGGATCTCCAGTTCACTCCTATGAATTTAGTTGATTTAATCTGTTTGAGAGTGACGTCCATGTGGTTGAGCACATGTGGACGTGTCCCTAGTGGTAGAGCACTAGAGGATGTGTGAGATCCCTTGCTATATTGTCTAAGAGTAAAGATTATTGTGAAACCCTAATTTGTATTGTAAAGAGTACAAGTCGGTCCCGCCATGTAAAGATAATTAATAATGTGTAAGAGATTAATTATATCATTAAGTTGTACAAGTCGGCCCTATTGTGCCAATTGACACATCCATTGATGAGTTAGGTCATGTATAAATAAGAGAGATACATCCCCATTGTGGATCATATCTCATTCTCACAACACACATTGTGGAGGTCTGAAATTTGATGCACACTTCTCTTAGGCACTAGATTTCTTGGCCATAGAGAACCCTCTTATGTGCGTTAGGGTTTGTGATGAAAGGGTGATTTTCTCTTGACTCTATAGCAAAGGATTACTSTTTTTTTCCCTTGATTGAGACTGGTTTTACCAGGATAAATTATTGTGTCTTGTGCATGGTTATTCTTCGTGTGATAGCTATTGTATATTGTATTGTTGCATTGTTTATGGTTCAAGTYCATGCTAAATGAAAGAAACTACATGTGCTTGAGAATTCATTAAAAATTCAACAACCTCCACCCCCACYCTCACCCTCACCCCCATGCCCCCAAACATATTATTATATTTTTTTCATATTAACTCCCCCTAACCCCACCCTCATGCCCCTACTCTTAATAATGAGGGTGTGAGTGGGGGAAGTTAATATGAAAAACATATTAATAATATGTTTTTCATATTAACTCTCTCTAATGAGGGTGGGGGTTGGAGTGGGGGGACTTAATATGAAAAACATATTAATTATATGTTTTTCATATTAACTCCCTCCATCCCCATGCTCATGCCCCCAAACATATTATTATATGTTTTTCATATTAAATCCCCTCACCCCCACCCCCACCATGTTTTGCATATTAACTCCTTCCATCCCCACACTCATGCCCCCAAACATATTATTATATGTTTTTCATATTAACTCCCCCCATACCCACCCTTAACCTCATAGCCTCACTCCCATTGATGAGGGTTGGGGTGGAAGAGTTAATATGAAAAACATATAATAATATGTTTTTCATATTAATTCTCTCCAACCCCACTCTCACTCCCATTGATGGGGATGGAAATGGATTATTATATGTTTTGCATATTAACACTCTCACCCCCACCCTCACTCCCATTGATTAGGGTTAATGTGGGGATAGGGGTTGAAGGATTTAATATGAAAAACATAATATGTTTTTCATATTAACTCCCTCCACTGCTATCCCCACATTAACCCTAATCATATTGTTGGTGCAGGGGTAGACCCAGGGTTCAATGCTTCAACAATGCACCAACAAAACCATAACTACCGGCCCTTTCGACAACACCTGTGAAGCAGATGAAGTCTCACCTGAGGTAGAGGCAGGGGTGGTTGGAGGACTCAAATGTCTGCAACCTAGCTGGGACACAGATATGTGATTAAACTACTCTAACAAGCACTTAACAGTTAACATTCATTAGTAATTAACCCTTATTCACATCACATATCTAAACCCTAATTATAGAACAACGTAGTATTCTACCAGATCTAACAAATCTATGCACTTAGCAAAAAAGATCATATCTAGCATTTATTCACAACATTTAAGCACTAAGATATCATACTAGATTCATCTAAACATTCATTATTGCACTTAAGATTAAATTGTATACACAAGACAATAACCAAAATGCACAACGCAACCATAACACAGGATATACATGGTTCACCCCAGTGTGGGGCTACGTCCACCAACCTTTTGTCTTCTTTATGATCTTTTGTCAATCTCCTTACATGCACAAAGCCTCAGAACCCACACCACATAGGATGGGAGATCTGCGCGCACCTCGCCAGATCTTCCTTCCCCGAGCTAGGTTTAAACACGAAGCCTTCTTACAATCGATTGCACTTAGCTTTGCAAGTCCTTAACACATAGCATGCACAAAGCATCCACAACTATTCACACTTAGCACATTGGCCTCTTCCTACATCACCTAGATATCTATTTATACATTACAAAATGGACCTAAACATGGGTAACCCCATGGGCCAACATCCCATACATGTTACATAAACCCTAATCCAAAAAATTGTCCTAAAAAGGGGTCAAGATCCCATGATCTCTGCTTCGACTTGCACTCCGCCTTCGACCAGTTTGTCGAAGTCCCAAAAGAGGTCAAACATGACCAAGGATCTCCAAAACTTGGTCAAGGGCCAACAGGCCCCGAACACTCACCTTTGACTCATCCCGAGTCACTCTGGTCTGGGTAAATCTGCCTCAAAAGCTTCGAGCTTGACTCGAGTTGTTTCATCCTGTTGTTGTGCCAAGGCCTCTTGCTCGACGAACTCTTGAATAAATTCCTTGTTCACAGGTCCTTCTAAGCGATGTTCTACCGAAGTGACTACTTGTTCTAGCTCTGCTCCTCGACCTTCAATCTCCTCAAAAAGTAGGCAAGATGCATCCTAGACTGGCTGGAGCTTCTAAGTCACTTCCATGACTTTTCTTTGTATGGCATGGATTTGTTGTTGAGTCGTGCACTGTTCTTGGGATCTTTTCATCCTTTCAACTGCTGACATAAGTTTCATCCTAACCCGCACATAGGTAGATCAATGTATTCGGATGTAATAAAGGTCAATATTAATAAGACCTTTCAATAAAATAGAATAAGGCGGATGTAAGAAGACCTAATAGAAGCTTCCGCTTCTAGAAGGATCTTCCTCTAGATG
>ML797695.1:355377-372970 GCA_009831015.1 Picea engelmannii | reverse complement strand
ATAGAGCGCTGCTCGATTGGAGGTTGCCCCCTCGAAGAGGCCTGTGAACATTGCTATATGATTCAAAGTGCTATTTCTGTTGCTATTTCGTGAATCATTTCTGTGTATTGTGAAGATTATGCTGGATATTTTACTGTTATTCTATTATTTCTAGCATTTCGTTTCTGTTCTGCATATTTTATATATATGGTATCTTGCAACTGCGCTTGTACTGTTGCTGCTTGCTGCTTTTCTTCCTGTAGTTGTGACTCTAGTGTCTTCAGTTCAGGGTCCTCGGTAAGGCGCTCATAAGTCTGCACACTGCGACTACTTAGTTGTTTACATTCCATGGCTAATGCTTTGATCCTTTCAACTGTGCTCCAGGCAGTTGCTTCTCTCAAGTCTCGCACTTCCTATGAAGTGCTTAGCATTGTTTGTAGCTCTAGTTCTACGATTCTCTATTGAAGTTGTTGAATGGCTTCCGCAAGCTTCGCCACTTGACTCTCCACCGAGTCTTCCTCCATCTGCTCCAAGCATGTCATAGAGCGAAGTGCTCTTTTGACTACTGCTTTAACTCTGAACTGCTCCGCGAGCAGCTGTTCTTTTTACTGCTCCGCAACTCGGCCTTGCTCTATGATTTCCTCTTATGCTTGCTTCAGGGCCAATGTGGCCTATTATTTTTCTTCCTGTACGCGACGAAGGCGAGCTTCGGTTGCGTTAGCTATTCTATGGAGTTGGGAAGGCTCATCTCCCAACTCTAGTTCTTCTGGTTGTGAGGGCGCAGTGGGCACTGCGCAGCTGGAGTGAAGGGCTTGTTGTACACCTCTTAGCTCTGTCTCAATTCTATCATACATGGCTTCTTGTTTAGCTTTAGTTCTCTGCAAAATATCTTCTGAGGCATCTAATATAGCTTCAATAATGAAGTCGAAGTCATCGACCACGAGCACAGTCTGCAGCTTCGACTTACTCGCTTTGGACTTCTTCTGCGATGTAGGTTTCATGGGGGAAACCTTTCTTTTCTTGGGTGTCTCCTCCTCTTCAAGGGGGTTCCTAGGCTGTGTTACTTCACCTTGCTTCGGTTTGTCTTATTCCCCTTATTTCTCTTCTTCATCCACTTCATCATCTCCTCCTTTGCTAGGTGAATCTGATGTAGTCTCTTCTGATGTGCTATGTATTTCCTATACATCTTCCTTCTTTTTCTTCCTGATGTTGTTGGGTGCATCATACTCTTCACGAGTAACCACCAGACTTCTAATGAGGTTGGGATCAGACAGTGCTGCCTAGTCAACTGGTATAAGGAAATCTTTGGGCCATTCCTTAGTGATTTCTTCTAGGTCCTCCTCTGTGAGCTTGTAGTAGGATTGAAGCTCTTCTTTACTTTCATTGGAGCGTGTAGTAATATAAATAAAATGCCTATCTACGCGGAACTTCATAAGGGGCTTGAAACTGTCTAGTGTGTTTGGTGTCATATGAGGGAAGGGCTCAATGGCCCTCTTCAGCTGCAAGTAGTAGGTATGGAATACTACGTTCGACTGCCATTATTTCCCCATATCCCTCGAATACCAGAGCGTGGTGAACTTCACAACTAATGGCTCGAACGACTCAATGTCAGGGAAGGTCACACCTTCCGTCATCTCCCAAGCAGTGAATGTGATGAGGATCAACAACCAGCTAAAATGGAACTCATAGCCCTGATCCTGAGCTTCGCGACAATCTAGTTCTAATTGATTGACTAGGTAATTGGCACAGTTCATCTGTAGTCCTTCCATGCATTTTCCTGCGAGGTCAACGACAAACCCTGTGACCTACGTGGGTTTGTTTTTTCTTACTAGCTTACCAACAATCAACTAGCATGCCAGGCACACTGCACCATTCTAAATGGAGGCTACCTTTTAGCCCCGCGTCCCTTTCTCTACATCGCCATAGGTGTCTTTGATCCTCTGTGCTAGGGAGCGATTTGCAACCTTCCCTGGATAAAAGTCTTGTGGGTCTGGTCCCTGCATGCTCAATCTAGTGATCCTATGGATCAACGTCGGATTGGCGATGATGCGTCAGTCTAACCATAGATATCTGCCATGGAAGAATGACAGCAGGAGCTTAACGTACGTGTTAACCTCCTGGTGCCTTCCAAAATGTGGTATCTTCTTTACGTTCAAGACAGTGGACCTCACGATGTCCATAGTCCACGGCTGGGGGATGATCTTCGATTTCTTTCCCTTGGTCTTGGTCAAATATTTGTGAGGTGAAAGCATGCCATAGCTCTTGCAGTCTCCTAGGTTATAGTCACTGATCTTCAAGGTTGGAATCCTCTCCAATTACGGTCTGACTGCTTGTATTCCCTTTAGGAGGTATGCAGTGATGACTATGTAGTCGAAGTCCCTCGGGACACTGTCATGACTCACCACACCAACCAAGGGTGGGATGTAGTCGGGTAGGATGGATGGAATTAGCTTCGCATTCACCAAGTCATCATGATGCTTAGTTCTTTTCTCGGTCGCATCTCGGGATGGTCTAGATCCACGAGCAGTCGATGAGGAGGCTTTCACTCCTCACGTTGATGAGGCTTGGATGCCTGCAGACATCACCTTCTTGGCCATGAGGTCTATTAGAATCTCTTCGATGACTTTTTCTGCTGTGCTAATTTCGTTCGACATGCACACTCGAGATTTGATATCTCAGGTTGGTGAACAATACTCAATGTAACAACAAGGTCTCATTGATCACTGTGTGAAATCAACTAGTTCTCTATGGGCATGGATAATCACAATTGGCAAAAGTGTTCTCGGTGCAACGCTCGACAGGATAAATAGATATTGTTGTAATGGTTTCTTTCAACGGGTCGCAAAGCCTTATTCAATGCAATTCCACCTGTTATGGCGTGGTCCCAATGGTCCAATGGTGAACTTTCGGGCCATAACTGCTTTCCTAACTGTTCGGGAGTATCGATCGAACAGTCATATTTATTCGTCATGGAAAAGTGCCTTTCTGTGTTGTACTAATATTCCGATGAATTTCGAGTTCTGGAAACCTTTCTTTTGCGAAGTATTCTCTGGAACTTCTTGCAATTTTTCTAACTTTTCCCTCTTCTTACTGAGCTTTCTGGACTTCTTTCCTATGATTTGAATCACTGGTTTCCTCTTTCCATTATCATTCTTATCTCCTCTTGGCATGATAACTTCGCACTGTGGAGGGTCTTTCATAGGGTTCAAGGGTAATACTTCTTTTCTTTCTAGGGTGGGTTCTCTACTCTCCTATACAGACATGTGTCTTCAGTCTTCTTGTGTCCTTTCAACTTTGACATCCATATCTTTGGTCTTTAAGAGCTTTGACTGGTTCTCTTGTTCTTCCAGTAAGTGCGTTATTCTCCTATCCATGAAATCTCTTAGTTCTTTCTTTTTCTGTTCTAGATCCTCCTCTTCTTGTTTCCTTTGTATTTGATCTTTCTCATTCCAGGTTTTTCCTAGCAAGATAGCAAATGGGGCGTTGTTCTCAAAAAACTTAACTATCTCTAATTCTTCTTTTGTCGAAGTGCCATGAGCACTCATAGATGTCTGGGTAAGTCTTCCACATAGTGTTATCAACTTTTCTCTAAATAAGCCTATTCCTCGTAATGAAAGAACCATAACAGGATTTCCCAAAATTTCCCAAGTTCTTTCTGTCATGATATTCACTTGTATTTCCTTATCTAGGACACAGTCAATGTCGAAGTCTCCTATTCTTGTTTCTATGTACTCTTTCTCTTTTAAGACCTCTGATAAGTTGATATTTCTATGGTCATTCAAGGTTTTTTTCATCTGTAATAAATACAGTCTCTGATTCTTTCTGGGTTTATATCAAATCCTTAGTTTCTTGGCTTGTCTCATAATTTTCTTGTTTCATGTTCATCTTTTCAACTTTAGAAATCATTCTAGGACAATCCAAAACTTCATGGTCCATAGCTTTGAAGAAAAGACAACTAGGTCTTCTACCAGGGCATTCCTTAGCAAGATGTCTCGATCTTCTGCAACTGTAACAAAGGGTTAATTCTCTCCTTCTCTTAAATGATTCCCAACCTTTCCTGTTCTGCGCACTGGGATCAAAGTAACTAACCTGGAAAAAATTCTTTCTAAGATCCTGCAACCATTTGTTAGTCCAAACATTCTTTCTATGCATAGGGATAACATACCTTTCATTATTTCTATCAGATCTGTTCACATCAAATCTTCTTTCTTCTAACTATGCCCTAGTTTTCAGATTAGGACAAAATTTATCAAACATACCTAGATCCATTCTTTCGAAGAAAAAAAAAATCATTTATCTTACCTTTCTCAAAGCACAAAGCTTCAATGTCTTACCTCTTTTCTTCAAATTGGACTTCTCTTCTCAGCACAGATCTTCGCAAGTCAACACTGTGCTTTCTTTTCTTCAATTCCCAACAATCACAGTTTCAGTCCCGGTAACAGAAACATTTGTTGGCACAGGGGCATACCCAGGGTTCAACGCTTCAACAATGCACCAACAAAACCCTAACTACCAACCCTTTCGGCAACACCTATGAAGCAAATGAAGTCTCATCCGAGGTAGAGGTAGGGGTGGTTGCAGGACTCAAATGTCTGCAACCTAGCTGGGACACAGATATGTGATTAAACCACTCTAACAAGCACTTAGCAGTTAACATTCATCAGTAATCAACCCTTATTGACATCGCAGATCCAAACCCTAATTACAGAACAACACAGTATTCTACCAGATCTAACACATCTAAGCACTTAGCAAAAAAGATAAGATCTAGCATTTATTCACATCATTTAAACACTAAGTTGTCATACTAGATTCATTTAAACATTCATTACTGCACTTAATCTTAAATTGCATACACAAGACAATAACCAGAATGCACACAACAACCGTAACACAGGAAATACGTGGTTCACCCCAGTGTGGGGCTACGTCCACCAACTCTTTGTCTTCTTTATTATCTTCTGTCAATCTCCTTACATGCACAAAGACTTAGAACCCACTCCACATAGGACAGGGGATCTGCGCGCACCTCGCCAGATCCTCCTTCCCCGATCTAGGTTTAAGTACGAAGCCTTCTTACAATCGCTTGCACTTAGCTCTTCAAGTCCTTAACACATAACATGCACAAAGCATCCACAACTATTCACACTTAACACATTGGCCTCTTCCTACATCGCCTAGATATCTATTTATACATTACAAAATGGGCCTAAACATGGGTAACCCATGGGCCGACATCCCATACCCGTTACATAAATCCTAATCCCAAAAATTGTCCTAAAAAGGGGTCGAGATCCCACGATATTTTCTTCGACTTGCGCTCCGCCTTCGACCAGCCTGTTGAAGTCCCAAAAGAAGTCAAACATGACCAAGGATCTCCATAACTTGGTCAAGGGCCAACACATATTTAATATGAAAAACATATAATATGATGAGGGTTAATGTGGGGAAAGCCGTGGGAGGATTTAATATGAAAAACATATAATAATATGTTTTTCATATTAACTCCCTCCACACCCATCGCCACCCCCACCCTCACCCTCACTTTCATTGTCATTGATGGGGGTAGGGGTGGCAGTGAAATAAGTTAATATGTAAAACATATAATAATATGTTTTACATATTAACTCCCTCCACCCCCATATCTACCCCCACTCCCATTGATGGGGGTAGGGGGAGTTAATATGAAAAACATATAATAATATGGTTTGCGTATTAAGTGGTGGTGGAGGGAGTTAATATGCAAAACATATGATCAAAATCACAAATAATTGTGTTCATGTAATACCATTTAAAAAAAATCCCATGGATGAGGGTGGGGTGGAGGGAGTTAATATGCAAAACATATAATCAAAATCACAAATACTTTTGTTTATGTAATACCATGACCTTTTTCAGTCAAATTTTTGTTTTTGAATCAATTTTGGACAAAATCTAATTATAAATTTAGAAAAAATGTTGAAATTGCATATATTGGTTGTTGAGATTGCATAATCTAGGTTTCATATGGGTTTTCCAAAGAACTCAATCCATTTATGTATTCAAAAATACAATTTCAATAATAAAGAATTGCAATTTCACCAACAATTACATAATCAATATAATAATAATTACAAAAAAAATTAAAAAAATAAAATGTTTAAACTTATTCATTAAAATTTAATGTTTTTAAAATTGTCTTTTATAGCAACTTACTCAACTTACTCAAATCAAGTGGCTTCATAAAATTGGATTAATCAACTTTTTATAAGCAAACCTTCCAAAAACAAAATTTAAGGTGATAAAAGTTTATTTGAGATTAGGAAAACTTTAAATCCACTAAACAATGAAGCAATGGCAAATAATAGGATTTATCGACACCATTTAAAAATAAATAAATAAATAATAAACATAGCATAAGATCAATATAAAACATATTAATTAGAACTGACAAGAATTCTAAAATGTATAAACTTAAAAACAGAAAAAAAAAAAAAAAAAATCCAAARAAATCATACATATATATAATCATTTTCTCTTAAACAGTTGCAAACAAGCTTTTCATTAAAATACAAAAGTAACTCCATATAGTTAAGTTTCAAAAATAAATAAATAAATAAATATAAATATAATTTATATTTATACATAAATAATCCTTTTATTAAAATTACACAAATAATTTCATACAGTTAAGTCTTAACAAAGCTCAAAGCTCTTCTGGCATGGTTTACATTTATATTTATACATAAAATAAAACTACAAGAAATCGAATTGATTCGACTATTTTTTAATTGTTTGAATTTCCAATTTTTATAATCAATGATTGAGATTGGCCTTTTCGTTGTCACTAAAGGCCTTCTAACTAAGTCCAACAAAAACCGATGTTAATGGAGTGCTATAACTCTAAGCAGGGGCAATGTTCATTTTCATCTTTTAAATGTATTTTTCCACTTAAGGAAAAGTGGACATCAATATAATATTATTCTCTCCACTTATGACAAACTGGACTTCAATATAACACTATTCATCTATTCATGAGCAATGATCAATGGTGTCCTCTAGCAATTTAAGTATCCAATCTCATTCAAATAAGTAATTGATAGGACCTAAGATAGATAGATTGCATTTGGATTTACTCTTTTTATTAAGTGTCATTTTAGTGGCTCCATCCAATCCATATTCCATGTTTTCACATGCTTTTTTAGCCAAATCTTTTAAGCACTATAAACCACAATCGACACCAATGAGATCATCTTCAAACATGTAGGAAACCTCTACATCAAGGTCCTTCATGTATTCTTTCCATCTTGCAATATAATTGAATTATAATTTAACCTATTTGTGTTGAACCTTTCAAGCTAAAAGGTGTCTTTGAAGATATGTCATAGTGTTATCTACCTCTTAAATACTTATGACTTTCTCATAAAATCTTCTATGTTAAGTGTTCAATTTATCCTAAAATTTAAAGGAATAGTTTATGAAACTAGAGGAATCACATTTGTTGGTCTAGGAATAATTTACTTCATTTCTAATTTAGCATTTTTCTCTTGATATTTCCTTAGTTGCCTAACAGTGATCCAACAATGTCAATAATTTCTTCACCAAATTCTATCCCTACAAAAGTTGGGGCTTCTAGTATAGTATCATTAACATTAAAAACAATTGTCAGACATGTCTATACAATATCTTTATTAGAGGATTTTTTTATTATTTTATGGGATTTCCTCACAATTTACTTAGTTTTTTTTTATCAAATGTAAAATTAAATCTAAATCATCTACATCAACAACCATGGGTACAAGTACATCAACTCCAGTAATTATCCTAGACGAACTTACTACTGCAAAGCTCTGAGGTGTGTATACTTCACTAGTTGGCTCAAAATTTGACACTAATAAGATGCTTTGCAATCTCTCTTGTTGGTTGTTCTTTCTTCTCTTGGATTTGGCATCTTCCTTAGACCTTTTACTCCATTAATCTTCATGGGACTTCACCTTTTCTTCTTCCGATTATTTTTAATAGTAGCTTGCTTTTGAGTCATTCGTTCAACTACTAGTCCTTCTTTTTCAATTTTTTCACTGACTTCCTTCTATATCATGGCTATTTCAATAACAAATTTCCTCTTAGTTTCTTCAATCTCATTTTGCAACTGAGCTACTTGAGTAGAACCTTTCATCATTTCCTAAGCTCCATCCTCTATGTTTGAACTATGTATTTGAGCTTTCCTCTATTCCATCTCTTTTTAAATCTTAGCTCCTTCCAGGGATTTCTCCTCCTCTCAATTCTCATGCTTATACAACCAAGTAAATTCCACTTCTTTACAATGTGATTCTATCATATATTTTAGAGTCTGCCTTCTAAACCTCCCTTCTTTTAAGTTGTATTCCTATATGGCATAGTATTCCATCTCACCAAATTTGGAGTTTCCAAGACCATACATTCTAATATAAAGGGGAAAAGAAGGATAACACTTCTTGCGAGTTTTAATTAAATCCACATTAACACCATTGAGAATAGTCTAATAGGAAATATCACTTATGACCAACCTACCTAGATTGAATTTGGGTTATAAATGAGGTGGTTTGGTTTCCATATATGCCTTGATATAGGTAAAATGTTCATCTGCATACCAATTTCCTAACTCATATAACAAATCCATGGTTTGCTCAGTCAATCTAGTTGCTTCCTCATAGAATATGAGTTTATACGAATATGAAAAGAAATAATCACAGATTTGAGTAAAATTTCTCAAATATTTGTGCTTCCATGAAAGTTGACAATAAAACAATATAGGGGGCTTGACAACGGTCCAACACTAATCCATTCCCCTAAATTAATTGCTGATGAAAATGATATGCATTAAGTAAGAAGACATTTAAATTTCAGGGGGAGAGTCCAATTTAGAGAACTCGACCTTTGATAAAGCTTTCCTCAAATTATGGGATAGCGGGTCATGCCAATTAAATATCAATCCTTTATTGACAATGGCATGCCTTAGAGATACCCATAAAACTTTGAAATGTTGAGAATCGTTTTCTCCATATAAGATATCGATAAAAGATAGTACAACATAAATATATAACCTCAAGTTATTAAACATGGAGATATCGATACTTCTTGATTTGAATTGTTTCCCTTCTATCCACCATTTCTCGAGCACCTTGTAACAATCTTTACTAAATCTTGCAACCCATTCTACTATCCTCTAGACTTTTGGCTCAATGAATTTATAGTATCTCTAGAGTTTACTTTTCTAGAATGAAGCCATGCATTAGCCCATGTCATTCACCAATATCGTTTCCTCTAGCTTCAAATGTTCCATGATCCATCAAATTATTTCTTCATATGGTAAAACACCCAGGCTTATAGCCTCATTATGAAGGTGATATTTCCAAATATTGGAATACACATCTTTGTCAAAAACTTTTAAATCCAACCGTTCCAAAACATCGCATGGGTGAAATCATCAACAATAATGATTCATGGTGACTCTCAAGCTTATATTCCCATGAACCTCAAATATATACAATCAAGATATAGACATATAAAATACGTATTATAAAGAAGACAAAAATCAAGATATCGACATATAAAACACGTACAAGCTCCCCTTAGAGTAAAAACAAGTCAAAGGTTACTGAAAAAACTTCCATCATGTTGGAGCATTCTGAAAATTTATTTCTTGAATAATCTTTGTGCGTCGCAAAAGGCAAAAGAAAATCAACCTACACAAATCGTTCGCTGGTTGTGGGACCTAGGTAAGAATAATGTTCGTAAAACCTTTGTGGATAGTAGAGGAAAAGAAAACATAACTTTATAAAATCCTTCTACATGAATTGGGGTAAAACAAGAGATGAAACCTTTGAAACATTCTGTAATGAGACAATAAATCCTGAAAAGGTGAAAAGTGAAAGTCAAAGAGATTCCTTCTATACGATTGGAGGGAGGGATTTGAAACATAAAATACCTCCAATAGTATTAAGGGATATAAAAAGATCAGTCAGAACTCTACGATCCCAATAGATCAATTTAAATATTAATTCTAAACAGAGCTCCAAGCACACATCAACTTAAACCAAAATGTCAATCTTTAAAGGCCTTCTGACACTATCGAAGGAATACAGAATATCAAAATTTGAAACTACTTCGACGACATATACAAATATTTTAAAGAATAGATTTACTTCAACAAAATTTGAAATCAATGAAAGAGAACCTAACTACAAAAATTATGTAGAGAGAACATCATTGAAAATGTAAAATAAGGAAGCAACATAAGAAATCATGTAACTGTTGTTAAATTTAATTTTTTAAATTGATGAACATTAAATTATTAATATAGGAGCTTGTAAACTTATGAGATGATTGAAAAATATATGCAGGACTAGGCAGTTAAGTTATACTAAACTAATTTTATTAAATTCAAAAGGACAATTCCCTTAATAAATTTGTTTCAAGAGTTAACATCGAGACTAAATTTAGTTACAGTATTTTACTTTCGTAAAAAATATTCTTACAACCATACAGTTCTCTCAATGATTCAAATGACTCTCATAGCTTATCTAACATCAAACTCAAAGCAAATAAAACTTGCAGAATTAAACCCATAAATCTCAAAGTTTAATCAAGGTCACATGGCTTGTGCTTTGTTGGAATTCCTATAATCATAACCTATTAATATTTATGGTAACAATCCACACCTGGACGTCACACTTGCAAAAGTAAAAGAGCATAAGGAAAGGAACAACAAAAGCATATTGATGTGACTACTATAAATATAGGTCGTAAGACCTCATTTGTTCACTCAAATATTGCGCACTTCTTATATTTCTGGGTATTGTGCAAGGAAGAAGAAGAACAACGAAGAAGGAAGGAATACTACCTTCTAGGATTTTGTCTCTTGGTTCTTGGTCAGGCATTCATCTTGGTATAGGGTTTGACTCTCTTAAGGAGAGTGTTATTCCTACTTGGTTATTGAGTCTATATTAAATAATTTTTGCTAGGTTTTCTTCCCCATGAGGGTTTCCCAGAATAAATGCTTGTGTACTCTGTGATCTTGTGTCTTTCAGTGATCCTTATTATGCTTTTATTGTGCTATTGTATTAAATTCTATTGAACTCGAAATTAATGATAACAAATTATGTAAAATCTTAACAAAGATAAGACTAAGAAGAGAAGACCAACTTGAGCTCATGAGATCATGAAGAGAAGTATGGTGCTCCGGATAGAACTTTCAAAGAAAGCAAGAAGTCAAAACCATATTCCAGTTATAGAACCTTCCATCTTTGAAGAACCAGTCAAGCAGAGATGATAGAAGGATGTTGTGATGGAATAATATCAATCATGAAAAATGATGTATGGGAAATTGTGCCTAAATGGATTTACAAGATAAAACATGAAGTGGATAGAAGTATCGATATATACAAGGAAATATTTGTGGCTAGAGGGTTCTCCCATTAGGAGGGAGAAGACTATGATGAAACGATTGCTCCAATTGCTAGATACACCTCTAGAGCCATCATATCTTTGGAAGCATCCATGGGTTGGAGTTTACATCAGATGGATGTAAAGACCATTTTTCTAAATGGAGTGATTGAAGAAGAAGCATACACAGTGAAACCTCAAGGTTTTGAGGTACACCAGAGAGAAACCCATGTATGTAGATTAAAGAAGGCCTTGTATGGACTCAAGAAAGATCCAAGAGCTTGGTTTAGAATCTCTCATTATTTAGTGTAAGAGGGAGATAGCCTCTGAATTTGATATGAAAGATCTTGGTCTCATGCACTATTACTTAGGACTGGAAGTATGGCAGAAGTGTGGTGAAGTCTTCCTAGGACAAGGGAAGTATGTTGAAAAGATCCTTTAGAAGTTTCGAATGATGTATTGCAAATCCATGACAACTCCCATGGTAACATATCTAAGGAAGTTGAGAGAATCTGATTCTAATCTAGTAGACTCATCCCTATATCGACAGTTCATTGGATAATTGATGTATCTGGTAAATAGCAAGTTGGACATTTGCTTTGTTGTAAACATGTTGAGCCAGTTCCAAGTGGAACATAGACATGAGTATTGGATAGTTGCAAAGCATATCTTGAGATATCTTTGTGGGACGATAACTTATGGTTTGAGATATGTCTCAAACAATGATGTATAGTTGCATGGATTTACTAATTCAGATTGGGCAGGGAGTGCATATGAAATAAATATTATTTCTGGTGTGTGTTTCAGTTTGGGATCTTCTATGATTTCATGAGATACCACAAAACAGAAGTCTGTTGCACTTAGTACCGCAGAAGCAAAGTATATTGCAGCCTATGATTCTTGTACGAAATCATTATGGCTTCGAAAGCAGGTTTTTGGACTATTTGATCAGGTGTAGAATATGACTATGATATATATATTGTGAATAATCATAAGTATGCAAAAATCCTAGAAAAACATTGTGTTCCAAGACAGTTTAAGCTCATTGAGATCAAGTAATACCTTATTCGTGATGAAGTCTAGAAGGGAAAAGTGGATCTCTAGTATATCTCCATAGATAACTGATATTTTGATGTAGCCTCTCTCCAGAATAAAGTTTGTGTATTTGAGGGACAAGCTGGGGCTTGTGGAGATGAATCCCCAGGCTGGGAGGGAGAAATGATATATTAATGATAAATGGGTAGTCATTTTCCAGTTTGGAGAATTTTCCATGATGGGAAGTCACTTTACAGTCCGGAAAGTGGTCCAACATTTTATACGGACAATAACTTTCATAAACAAAATGGTCTGATAGATTGTTGATGTACGATAGACAATGATTCCTCTTGGGTCCAGTGTGGGGGAATGGTCTGGGACATTCATTCTCCTTGGAAGTCACTTTGAGAAGTGGTCAAGAAGAATGGTCTGCCTCTTCGGGTAGTCATTCTTTCGAAGTTCATAGTTGTGAGCAATTTCAAAGAATGGTATGATGTAGGAGGTTGGTGCAGGATAGTTATTTCCATAGGAAATGGTCCAGACAGTCATTCCCTAGGGAAAACTCATTCGCTCTAGGTTGCACTGTGAATCATGCCAAAAGAATGGCCCAGTTAGGTTGAATGGTCTAGGTTCAACAATAAGGGACAATTATTCTTCTATGCTTGGGAAGAATAGTCCAGACAACCCATGGTTGATTTTTAACTTTCCAAGGGAAGATGATCTTCCAGATCTCATAGATGTGAGTGGAAGAATGTCCTAGATGACTTAGTTTGTATCACGACTTGTTGTAGGTGATGATGCTCGTGACTTGATCTGCATGATTAGGAGATAGCATGTGTGGCTATGACAATGCTACCGGTAGAATGGTATGTGTGTTCTCAAGGCCATTACCGTTAATACCTCCATAGATAGGAGGGAGTGTTGATGTTATGGTAGCTATGAGAGGTATTAATCTCCACATGTAACCTTCGACTAGAATGGAATATTCCAGAATTAAAGGAAACCGTAAATAGATGTGTGAAAAACCTAGAAGACAAGTCAGCCTAGCAGAATAAATAATATTAGAATATTATCTTCTAGACAAGTCGGCTCCACGGGAAAAAGATAAACATAAAATATAATTACTAGAAAGTCAGGTCAGCCCAGCCAGAAAAGTCACTGGACAGACTAATATAAATAGAGGACGTTTTAGCACATTTGTACACTCAGTCAAAGCACAAGTGTTGTGGAGAGTTGCAGTTGCAGCTACAATTGCAGCTGCAAGGAGGAATAAGGGAATATGATTATCTATTGGTCTTGGTCTCTCTCTAGTGTGATCAAGTGATATTCTTGGTGATTCTCTTGGTGATACTCTTGGTGATATTCTTTTTAAGTATGGAGCAAGATTGAGAGAGTAGTGCAGTTGCAGCTACTGCAGTTGTGTATGCTACTTGTTCTGTGGATACGGAGACTCTCTCTCTTATGCGATACCCTTAGAGAAGGAGTGCTCTACTTGTATTGAGTTGTTGTTGCAGTTAGCCGATAGGGTTTATCTGTTGGTTCTAGTATAGCTTTCTGGAATAATTCTGTCAAAGGTTAAAGGTTCTCGAGGGTGGCCTTGTGCCTACGGTTGGGTGACACTATTATGATATTATCTATGGTAAAACAAGAAAAACATTATTTTAATAGGTGGGACAAGTTGGCTTCCTTATTTGACAAAGTCAATGAATTATGAGTGATGCAATTGGAGGTGGAATTGTCATCACTTGTTCCTAATGAGAATGCGTCTATTGAATATTAGCTTGCCAAATTTAGGTCATTGGTGACACAACTGAAAGGGTGTGAAAAATAATAATTTGATGATGTGTGCATTTTCCTAATTTTATCAAAATTGAAAGGTCCTTATTAGGTATTTTCTTCTACATTTTACTCTAAGATGGATGCACTAGGAGATGAATTTAAAATTCCTTCTTTCGATATTTTTTGTGAGTGCATCACAAGGGAACAATCCAAGATTATGCCACTTTATGCCCTTTCAAACTCTAAAATTCAAGCTCTTTTGGTCCATTCCTCCAAATATAAGCACAAAGACTCATATAAAAAGAAGAAAGATTCTACACAAGGTAGTGATACTCCCTCCAAACCCCAACAAAAAACCAAGTCATATCCACCTTCCAAGTCCAATGATTTTTCCTCCAAGAAAAAGAAGAAAAAGTAAAATGAAACTTGCATATTTTGTGGTGGTCTAGGGAATCCAAAATCAAAATGTTGGAATAAACTCGAGGAATTAAATGAAGTCATGCAACAACACAAAATTTCCATGTCTAAACCTTCTTCAATAGGTAAAGGGCATGTCCCTGAGGTGTAG
Organism: Picea engelmannii; assembly: GCA_009831015.1. NCBI lineage: Eukaryota > Viridiplantae > Streptophyta > Pinopsida > Pinales > Pinaceae > Picea > Picea engelmannii. The sequence goes on along the minus strand of ML797695.1, from coordinate 358,206 downwards.
GACGGTCGGTGACATAGTGTGTTGTTAAGCCACTCTGTGTTGTTAAAGTCATCGGTTCGAAACCTACGGGGACAAAAAATCCAACCATGTTAAGAGTTCGTGTGGCTTAGGCTAGGTGTGATCCCCGGGTGATTTTGATGGCTTAGATGCCCTTGAGTCACAATTTTTCAAGCCACAGGTTAATACCACAGCCAGTAGGTCCAGACAAATTAACAAACAAAAAAAAAATAGGTAAAGGGCATGAGATATCTTCTCGGGCCTTGTATGCATCTTCAGGTAGCTGGATATTTGATTCACATCTCATCATATGACTCATTCCAACGAGTTATTTCCTTTAACATATGATTGTATAATTTCTCAGATTGAAATTAGAGACTCTACACATCTTGATGTCTTAGCATCAAGAACTATGTAGTTAGATGAAGGGTGCATCAATGATGTTCTTCTTGTTCCTGACATATCTACTAATCTACTCTCAATTTATCATATTTTCCATTATGGTGATGGGAAAACAATAGTGTTCTCTCCAAATGATGTAGTCATTCGAGAACTATAAAATATGGACAATGTTGTTGCCTCAAGAAAAGTCGATCATATCTCTAGATTGTACAGGTTTGTTGGTTTTGATCCTTTCTTGCCATCCTCTTTCATTGCACATGTTGATTCTTTGAGTAGGCTTTGGCATGAAATATTTGGACATCTAAACTATAGGTACTTGCAACAATTGAGCACAAAAAAATTGGTTCATGGAATTCCTAAAGTTTCTTGTACTAATGGAGTTTGTCCAGGATGTGTTCTTGGAAAACAACATCCTTTTCCAAAAGGAAAAGCCTTGCGTTCTACACCACCTCTTGAGTTGGTACATAGTGATCTCATGATTTTTCCAACTTTCTCATTGATGACTTCTCACGACACTTTTGGGTGTACTTTCTTAAGTTCAAGAGTGAGGTCTTTGCCACTTTCAATACCTTCAAGGATTTTGTTGAGAAACATTCCTCTCATTCTGTCAAGAATCTATGTACAAATAATGGGGGGAGTATGTCAATAAGGCATTCAAATATTTTTGTGGAGAACATGGTATTATGCATCAACATTGTGTTCCCTACACCCCTTATCAAAATGGTATTGCTGAAACAAAGAAAGTGACATTGAAAGAAATGGCAAACTACATGATTCAATCCAAAAACATGTCATATTCCTTTTGGTTAGAAGTGATGAACTATGCAAATTACATTCAGAATCAGATGCCTCATAAAGAAGTGTTGCATATGACTCCATGGGAAGCTTGGAGTCATGTTAATACCAATGTATCTAGTTTTAGATTATTTGGCAGTGTGGTGTGCAAATTAATTCCAAATGAAAAGCGCAAAGCTATGGAGAAGATGTTGGACACACCTACCACACTTAGAGGGGGGGGGGGGGGNGTGTGGGGATCTTTTTCCCAAAACTTCCCTCTTACACAAAAACTCCTTAGTTAACATTCAACATTTGTTCATTACTCATTGATGTCATTTATAATTAGTTATATGTGAATACATATCAGCAACATATATCAACAACATATCATCAACAAATCATCTCCACAAGGAACACAAAGAACACAAGATGTATGTACAATTTTTCTTTTTATTATGGACTTCAATCCGGATGTTTTTCAGCAACAACTGAATAGAGTACAACTCTACAAGAGCACCAGCTCTATATGCAAGACTCAGCTTACATTCTCAGCACCAACTGATATGAGGCAACAATCCTCAACAAATATCAATATGTCAACATAAACAAGTGCATCAACCATGCACCAACCTGTGCAAAACAACCTGTAATCAACCTGTACCATAAACAAGTGCATCCAACCATGTACCAAGTATATACCAATCATGTTTCAACTACTAATCAACAATGAATCATCAATATATACCAACATCATCAACTATATAGCTCATGTATGTGCCAACTCATCAACTGCTTGTCTAAACCATGACTAGTTTTGGATTAGTCAACAACCCCAACTTGAAATAATCATAACTTTGTACCTGTAATGAATAAAGATATGAAACTGATATACAATGTTCTTCAATGTGTTTTATGAAATTCCTCCAGGTGGCACTACTTGGAACCTTTCAGAAAAAGAGTTATAGAAAAAATGACATACCTTGCTGAATTCTGGCTTATTCTAGAGAGCGACCTTGTAGAGCGTTCCCCACACAAAATATTCATTAAACTGATATGAAATTGTTACAAAACCTACTACAGAATGTACCCTAACCAACACATTTGGTCTCACTAAATTTGGATCTGTTATGAAGCAGTTATGACGTTTTTACCCTAAACACCTGTTTTTGACTAGTTTCAGGACTAGCCACAAACCCTATTTTCCACGAAGTGTAACTCCCAAAATAAAACGACCCACAAGATGAATTTTTTACCACATATTATTGGATATGTTTCCACAATTTAATATCAATCCCATGGTCTGAATCATTATAGAAAAAAAGTTATAGCGAAAATGGTGAGATGACCTGTAAATAACATACCTTAGAAAGCATCATGAAAGGAATTTATCCTCCCTTCAATTCCGGACCTCTTTTCTTCACCTTCCTTCTGAAATTAGGCTTATATATCCTTGGTTACCTCATTAACCTATAGATATTCAATATGATCAAGTGTTCCAGACAAAAAATGCTCAAGAAGCTCTCACAAGAAGCTCTCCATCAATACTCCAAAAGATATTCTCACAAGAAGCTCTCCATTGATCCACAAAAGGGATGATCTACAAGAGACCATTGCTATCTTATTTATACTTTCATCCTCTAGGTCACTTAACCC
>ML797695.1:338843-355248 GCA_009831015.1 Picea engelmannii | reverse complement strand
CTTATTTTAGGGTTAACCACTTTCCATAAATATAAATTTCTCCAATATTTTATCATTTAAATATTCCTTCTTGATTTTCTCATCTTACTTTATCATTTCTTGATTTTTTCACTTCTCTTTATTATTTAAATAATCCACCTTGAGTTTTTAACCTTACTTTATCATTTAAATAATGATTTCTTCTTTTAGGTCACTTTGACTTCTTTGACCTTGGGGGCTTCAAGCCTTCATGTGGGGGTCCTTCATCTTCGTAAGGCCATAACTCTCAAACCATGAGGATTTATGTGACATTCCACATACCACCAAAAATGGCATGACAAGCACTATCCATCTAGGATAGTTTCACCAACAATTTCCTTGATCTTCATCTCATTATTCCACATACAAGCATGGGTCCTCCAGCCATTCTTCTAGGATAACTCAATCCATAAAGCATCTTCTCGTGAGGGGTTTCACCATAAGGGGACCACTTTGGAGTTCATCCATTTGTGCACCTTATCAATCATGATAAGAAAATGATGAGACCAAGGTTCCTCCAACCATTCTTCTAGGATAACTCAATTCGCAAAGCGTCTTCCCGTGAGGGCTTTCACCATAAGGGGACCACTTTGGAGTTCATCCATTTGTGCACCTTATCAATCATGATAAGACAATAATGAGTCATATGTACATTTTTCCAACAATGCATCATATACCAATGAAACCACAACGATCCATCTTCATCATGTATCAATGACAACTCATTGATCCATCTTCATCTATGCATTCTCATCAAGGAAAACACATATTATATTACATCAATCATCAATCAATCAATCCTTTGACATAAAGAAATCAAACCATTGACATCAATGACAACATGATCCAACAGAAGAAGAGCCAACTGTTGGTATTTGTTGGTTATTGTGAAGACATGAAGTCATGTAGGTTGTTTGATCCTATTACTAATGATGTCTTGTTTTGTAGGGTTGTCTGTTTGGATGAGAATTTCAAACACTCATTTGACCCTACTCTCTCTATAGATTACCATGATGGTGCAGATCATGTTGACGGTTTTGTTTTTGAAGAACAAGAATATGAGGAACATTAGATAGCTGGAAATGAGGAAACTCAACCAATCTAAAATCAACCAACAATAGTTGAACATTATGCATAGGAATAACATGATCATGAACAACAATTGAGTAGGATCCTTTGAGAGTGAAAAATGCCTAATCAATATGGTTACGAGCCAACAAATTTCATCTATTTCTCTCCTACCCCTCTCAACACTCATCCATAGACAATAGGTATCTCTCTTTTGATTCATTTCATTTTAGATGATTCCCAACAATTCTCTGATGTTTTTGGGAAAACTGAATGGGAAGCTTCCATGATAGAGAAGTATTCTTCCTTGATGAAGAATCACACATGGGATCTTGTTCCTCTTCCTAAGGGATGAAAACTAGTGCATCACAAATGGGTCTATAGAGCCAAATATGTTGCAAATGGTTATGTTGACAAACATAACGCACGACTAGTGGCCAAGGGATTTTCACAAGTTGAAAGGATTTATTATTCTGAGACTTTTTCCCATGCTTCCAAGATGATTTCCATATGTCTTTTGTTTTCTCTTGCTGCCTCTCAAAGCTGGTTAGCTTACCAAATGGATGTGAAGAGTGTCTTTTTGCATGGGGATTTACAAAAGGAAATCTACATGGAGCATAGTCCTAGTTTTGTGTAGGACTCTTCTCTTGTATGCAGGCTTCGACGTTCATCGTATGGTCTCAAACAAGCTCCTTGACCTTCGTATGAGAAGATGGAAAATTTTATGATCACTTCAGGGCTCCAACATTGTCATTTTGATCCAACTATTTACACTAAAAAATAGAGCAATGATCTCCTCATTTTGGTTTAGTATGTAGATGACTTAATTATCACAAGGATTTATTCATCCTTGATTCATAATGTTTAACAAGAATCGATGGAACAATTTGATATGATAGATCTTGGTATTCTACAATATTTTCTTGATTTGCAGGTTCTTCATTCTTCAGAAGGAATCTTTATTTTTAAGCAAAAGTATGCCCTTGACTTACTCCAGTGCTTTGGAATGGTTGATTGAAAGTCGAAACCTACTCCATTCTAATTAGGTGTCACTCTTTCTAATAACTTCTCTTCACCACAATTCAATCCATTGTTGTATCAAAAATTGGTTGGGAGTCTAGTGCATTTGAATCACACATGTCCTAACATATCCTTTGTAGTTGGCCTTGTACCTGGGTTCTCCCAAGATCCTCATAAGAGTCACTGGAAGGAAGCTAAGTGAATTCTCAAGTATATTCAAGGCTATACAAAGTTTGACATTCAGTACACCTCGCGTGCTTCTAAGCTTGAGGGTTTCATTGATTCTAATTCGGTTGGTTTCGTTGATCGTTAGAATTCCACTTCAAGATTTGTTTATTTCCTTGGGTGTGCTCCTATTTCTTAGTCTTGTAGAAATAAATCAACAATTACATTATCATATATAGAGGTTGAATATAGTGTTGTTATTCCTTCTATTCAATGAGTCCTTTGGATTGGACAACTATTGACAGAGTTTGGCATTTCATAGGATCGTACCACTACTCTTTGGTGAAATAATAAGAGTTCCATTCACATCTCTCGCAACCTAGTTGAGCATCAAAGGACTTAGCACATTGACATTCAAACACACTTCATTTAGTATCTTATCCAGGATGGTGCTCTTTTCTTGGAGTACTTATCTACTGAAGAGCAGGTTGCTGACATCTTCACTAAACCTTTGGAATCCCCTTGTTTTCTTCAGTTACAATCAATTCTTGGGGTGAAGAAAGTTTTCCTTTGGAGGCCATCTTGAGTGCTCCTACCTTCACTTTCTTATGATGTATTCTCTCTTTAGGGGAGGAGCCTTTTCCTATGGGTTTTTCTCCTTTTCTTCAGTTATGAAAGTTTGTACATGGGTACCTTATCAAGCCCTGTTTTCGGGACCCATCTTTGTTTTGGTTTGTTCCGCCCTATGTTTCGCTTATGGGGGGGTGTTAGTGTGTTTTTTTAAATGTATCTATTTCTAAACACATGACAACTTGTGTGAGTTAAGCTCATGTACATTCTTTCACCTTACCAACTAATCTCAGGTGTCTTTTGGGCCTCCTCAATCCTATAAATTTAGGACTCTCATGTATTTTAATCAATATAGATCAATAGATCACCTCTTCTCCTATAGGAGGTTTTGACTTTGCAGACCTAGGCATACCTGTGTGCTTTTCTCAAACTAGTTTTATGCAATTCTATTGTTGAAAAGATTGAAATTACAATTTTAATACATTTATAAAATTTCGAAAAACACTTGTTTCAATATTCAAAGGGTTTTCCAAGGAAACATAAAGTTGTACGATGCGATTTATCCCACAAATCAAATCAAAAGGAAATAAAAAGATGGGTGATCAAATGGACACTCGTGGCTACAATGCCCACCACTTCCATACATTTACATTTGATTAAGTCACTTCCCACAACTTACATTAACTTTACGAACTCACTATGCTTCCCTGCATTTAGCTTCTCTTCTTCGATGGTCACTTGGCAAAGATTGAAAATGTTTACAATTAATAAGCACAGGGTACTAATAGTGTAAAAGTATTTAATGGTATATATATATCTTAGTATTACGATATTTACTAATCTTGTTGGCATTGGATTTATTGAGTTTTACCCAATTTAGTAATTTAAAAATAAATAAATAAAATCATTCATAAACTTCCATGTCTATGATAAAATAACAAATCTACATACTTAAAAAGGGGTTAGGGGGACAATCTCCAAAATCTATAAATTTCCGTATCTATTATTAATGAATGATTCGATTTAAAGTGAGTTAAAAAGACCATCATAAACTTCCATTTCTATTATAAAATAATGAATCAATCTAAAGTGGGGTTAGAGGGACAATATGCATAATGTTCATTGTTTCTTCCAACGAGTACATTGTTTCCCCCACACTCCATCTTCAATATCTTTTCAAGAAAAAATAACTATAAACTTTTATATTTATTATAAAATAAGAAATTAACATGAAGTGGAAGTTTGGAGAGACAATGTGCATAATGAGAATTATTTCTTCTCACTCTCCAATGCACATTGTCTTTCTCCACCTGTCTTTATTATCCATATTGTCTCCCCTTACCTTATCCATACATTGTCTCATCTCATTCCCATTCTCTATACACAACACATATAATACACATTGTCTCCTCCCACCCCATCTTCAATGGACAACATATTCTCTTCCCCAAACCCATCTCCACCCTCACATACACGAAAATGAAACTCCCTTCAATGAACAACATATTGTCTCCCCAAAACCCATCTTCACTCTCACATACATGAAAATGAAATAGAGGAAGACAACTCCTCATCGTCTTCTCTCACCCTCATATACATAAAATAAAGACAGGAATGACATTGTAGATTTATTTAAAATGTTATTTTAATACAAAAACCATTGTTTCCCCACATTACGTTCAGAGTTTTGGGTATATAATGTTCACATAAAATGTTATTATTAATATAACACTTCATTTTTAATAACATCGCTCCTCCTATTGTAACTTTGAAATAATTTTGAAATAATGTTGTGAACATCGCTCCTCTTGTCGTAACTTTGAAATAATTTTGAAATAATGTTGTGAACATCGCTCCTCTTGTCGTAAATTTGAAATAATGGTAAGTCGACGACTCATTTCCAATCTCTGTTGAGTAGCTAGCGAGTCAACCACTCTCATTTATGCATTATTCATTTCAAGCTGGAGTTAGTTGTAAGCTGTGGCCTGTATAAATCTTGTCACTTATATTTATGGGAAGTGGTGGGCCTTGTAGCCGATGGGTCCATGTGATCACTGATTTTTATATCCCTTTCTTTTGATTTGATCGGTTGAACCAAAGGCATTGTAGAATTTATCAGATTGAAATTGGAGACTCTACACAACTTGATGTCTTAGGATTGGGAGCTATGCAGTTAGATGAAGGGTGCATCAATAATTTTATTCTTGTTCCTAAAATATCTACTGATCTAATCTCAATTTATCATATTTTCCATTTTGGTGATGGGAAAACAATAGTGTTCTCTCCTAATGATGTAGACATTCGAGAACTATAAAACATGGACATTGTTGTTGCCTCAAGAAAAGTCGATCATATCTCTAGATTGTACAGGTTTGTTGGTTTTGATCCTTTCTTGGCCTTCTCATTCATTGCACATGTTGATTTTTTAAGTAGGATTTGGCATGAAATATTTGGACATCTAAACTATAGGTACTTGCAACAGTTGAGCACAAAAAAATTGGTTCATGGAATTCCTAAAGTTTCTTGTACTAATGGAGTTTGTCCAGGAAGTGTTCTTGGAAAACAACATCAAGATCATTTTCCAAAAGGAAAAGCCTTTCGTTCTACAACACCTATTGAGTTGGTACATAGTGTTCTCATGATTTTTCCAACTTTCTCATTTTCAGGGGCTAAGTATGCACTCACTTTCATTGATGACTTCTGACGACACTTTTGGGTGTACTTTCTTAATTTCAAGAGTGATGTCTTTGCCACTTTCAATACCTTCAAGGATTTTGTTGAGAAGCATTCCTCTCATTCTATCAATAATCCGTGTACAAATAATGGGGGGAGTATGTCAGTCAGGCATTCAAATATTTTTATAGAGAACATGGTATTCTGCATCAACATTGTGTTCCATACACCCCTTAGCAAAATGGTATTGTTGAAACAAAGAACGTGACATTGAAATAAATGGCGAAATGCATGATTCAATCCAAGAACATGGCATATTCCTTTTGGGTGGAAGTGATGAACTATGCAAATTACATTCAGAATCAGATGCCTCATAAAGCAGTGTTGCATATGACTCTAGAGGAATCTTGGAGTCATGTTAATCCTGATGTATCTAGTTTTAGAGTATTTGGCAGTGTGATCTGAGAATTAATTCCAAATGAAAAGCACAAACATATGGAGAAGAAGAGCCAACCACTGATATTTTTTGGTTATTGTGAAGACATGAAGTCATGTAGGTTGTTTGATCCTATTACTAATGATGTCTTGTTTTGTAGGGTTGTTCATTTTGATGATCATTTCAAACACTCATATGACCCTACTCTCTTCATAGATTACCATGATGGTGCAGATCATGCTGACAGTTTTGTTTTTGAAGAACAAGAAGATGAGGAACATCAAATAGCTGCAAATGAGCAAACTCAACCAGTAAAAATCAACCAACAATAGTTGAGGATCCTGCATAGGAACAACTTGATCATAAAAAACAATTGAGTAGGAGCCTTCAAGAGTGAAAAATACCTAATCGATATTGTTATGAGACAAAAATTTAATATATTTCTCTCCTACTCCTCGCAACACTCATCCATAGACGATAGGTATCTCTCTTTTGACTCATTCCATTTTATATGGTTCCCAACAATTCTCTGATGTTGTTGGGAAAACTGAATGGGAAGCTTCCATGACAGAGAAGTATTCTTCCTTGATGAAGAATCACACATGGGATCTTGTTCCTCTTCCTAAGGGATGAAATCTAGTTCATCGCAAATGGGTCTATGGAACCAAATATGTTGCAAATGGTTATGTTCACAAACATAACGCACGACTAGTACCGAAGGGATTTTCACAAGTTGAAAGGATTGATTATTCTAAGAATTTTTCCCATGCTTCCAAGATGAATTCCATACGTCTTGTGTTTTCTCTTGCTGCCTCTCAAAGCTGGTCATCTTACCAAATGGGTGTGAAGAGTGCCTTTTTGCATGGGGATTTACAAGAGGAAATCTACATGGAGCATAGTCCTGGTTTTGTGCATGACTCTTCTCTTGTATGCAAGCTTCTATGTTCATCATATGGTCTCAAACAAGGTCCTTGATCTTCGTATTAGAAGATGGAAAATTTTCTGATCACTTCAGGGTTCCAGTGTTGTCATTCTGATCCAACTATTTACACTAAAAAATAGAGCATTGATCTCCTCATTTTGGTTTTGTATGTCGATGATTTAATTATCACAGGTATTTCTTCATCCTTGATTCATAATGTTCAACAAGAATTGATGGAACAATTTGATATGACAGATCTTGGTCTTCTACAATATTTTATTGATCTGCGGGTTATTTAGTCTTCAGAAGGAATCTTTATTTTTTAGCAAAAGTATGCCCTTGACTTACTCCAATGATTTGGAATGGTTGGTTGTAAGTTGGGACCTACTCCATTCTAATTAGGTGTCACTCTTTCTACCAACTTCTCTTCACCGCAATTCAATCCATTGTTGTATCAACAATTGGTTGGGAGTCTAGTGCATTTGACTCACACACATCCTTCCATCTTCTTTGTAGTTGTGCTTGTACCTCATTTCTGCCAAGATCCTCATAAGAGTCACTGGAAGGTAGCTAAGTGCATTCTCAAGTATATTCAAGTCTATACCAAGTTTGAGATTTAGTACACATTGTGTGCTTCTAATCTTGAGGGTTTCATTGATTCTAATTCAGTTGGTTTCATTGATGATCAAAATTCCATTTCAAGATTTGTTTATTGCATTGGGTATGCTCCTATTGCTTAGTATTGTAGAAATAAATCAACAATTGAATTATCATCTATAGAGGTTGAATATCGTGTTGTTATTCCTTCTAGTCAAGAAGTCCTTTGGCTTCGACAACTATTGACAGAGTTTGGCATTTCACAGGATCGTCCCACTACTATTTGGTGTGATAATCAAAATTCCATTCACATCTCTCGCAACCAGTTGAACATCAAAGGACAAATTACATTGAGATTCACATGTACTTCATTCAGTGGCTCATCCAAGATGGTGTTCTCTACTTGGAGTACTTGTCTACTAAAGAGAAGGTTGTTGACATATTCACTAAACCTTTGGAATCCCCTAGTTTTCTTCAGTTACGATCGATGCTTGGGGTGAATAAATTTGTCCTTCGGAGGTCATCTTGAGTCCTCCTACCTTCACTTTTTATTATTTATTCTCTCTTTAGGGAAGGAGTTTTTTCCTACGGGTTTTCTTCCTTTTCTCCAGTTATGAGAGTTTGTACATGGGTACCTTATCATGCCTTGTTTTCATGACCCATCTTTGTTCTTGTTTGTTCCTCCCTATGTTTCTCTTATGGGGGGGGGGGGGTGTTAGTATGCTTTTAAAATTGTATCTATTTCTAAACACATGACAACTTGTGTGAGTTAAGCTCACGTAGATTCTTTCAACTTCCCAACTAATATTAGGTGTATGTTGGGCCTCCTCAATCCTATAAATTGAGGACTCTCTCATGTATTTTAATCAATAGAGATTAATAGATCACCTCTTCTCCTATAAGAGGTTTCAACTTTGCATTCCTTGGCATACCTGTGTGTTTTTCTCACACTAGTTTTATGCAATTCTATTGTTCAAAATATTGAAATTACAATTTTAATACATGTATAAAATTTCGACAAACACTTGTTTCAATATTCAAAGGGTTTTCCAAAGAAACATAAAGTTGTACGATGTGATTTATCCTACAAATCAAATCAAAAGGAAATAAAAAGATGGGTGATCAAATGGACAATCGTGGCTACAACGCCCACCACTTCCCATACATTTACATTTGATTAAGTCACTTCCCACAACTTACATTAAATTTACGAGATCACTACACTTCCCTACATTTAGCTTCTCTTCTTCGATGGTCACTTGACAAAGATTGAAAATGTTTACAATTAATAAGCAGAGGGTACTAATAGTGTAAAAGTATTCAATGGTATATGTGTCTTAGTATTACAATATTTACTAATCTTGTTGGCATTGGATTTATTGAGTTTTACCCAATATACTAATGTTTTAAAAAAAACATTCATAAACTTTCATATCTATGATAAAATAACAAATCTACATACTTAAAAAGGGGGTTAGGGGACAATATGCAAAATCTATAAATTTCTATATCTATTATTAATGAATGAATCGATCTAAACTTATTATTGATTCATTAAATCTATAAATTGATCTAAACTTATTCCTTAATAATTATAAGATAATGAATTGATCTAAAGTGGGGTTAGAGGGACAATATGCATAATGTTGATTGTTTCTTCCAACGAGTACATTGTTTCCCCACACTCCATGTTCAATATCTTGAAAATAACTATAAACTTTTATATTTATTATAAAATAAGAAATTAACATGAAGTGAAAGTTTAGAGAGAAAATGTGCATAATGAGAATTATTTCCTCTCACTCTCCAATGCACATTGTCTTTCTCCACTTGTCTTTATTATCCATATTGTCTCCCCTTATCCATACACTTATCCATACATTGTCTCATCTCATTCCCATTCTCTATACACAACACATATAATACACATTGACCCATCTTCAATGGACAACATATTATCTCCCCCCAAACCCATCTCCACTCTCACATACATGAAAATGAAACTCCTTTCAATGAACAACATATTCTCTCCCCAAAATCCATCTTCACTCTCATATACATGAAAATGACATAGAGGAAAACAACTGCTCATCGTCTTCTCTCACCCTCATATACACAAAATAAAAACAGGAATGACATTGTACATTTATTTAAAATGTTATTTTAAAACAAAAACAACTATTGCTCCGACATTACATTTAGAGTTTTGGGTATATAATGTTCACATAAAATGTTATTATTAATATAACACTTCATTTTTAATAACATCGCTCCTCCTGTCGTAACTTTGAAATAATGTTGTGAACATCGCTCCTCCTGTCGTAATTTTGAAATAATGGTGAGTCGGCGACTCATTTCCAATGTCTGTCCAGTAGCTAGCCAGTCATCCACTCTCATTTATGTATTATTCATTTCAAGCTGGAGTTAGTTGTAAGATGTGGCCTGTATAATTCTTGTAACTTATATTTATGGGAAGTGGTGGGCCTTGTAGCCGATGGGTTCATGTGATCACTAATTTTTTATTTCCCTTTCTTTTGATTTGATCGGTTGAACAGTGAGTTTTATGGACTTCTGAGATTGCAGAACTGTTTAGTGATAAGTTTTTGGGAAACTTTGAGATGTGTAAGTTTTCACTCGATCTTTCGAACATGGTTTTCTAAAAATACATAAGCCTTGCTTTATCACCAATATTCCTCTCCCACAAATAAATGTATCATATGACGTCTGCCACATTCAACATCTTCCACATATGTCATTATCACTAAGGACTGTTCACAGTTTCTACATGATGTGCGAGGTTGGTGCACCATCTAAACTAAAATAACACAATGGAGATAGTTGAAAATCAATTAATCTATGCCTTAAGATTATATTTATAGGTTGGATATGAGTCATCTGCTTATAAAATAGTATGATATTCATGATATTATTTTTATTGTTTACTCATTAAGATATGCCCTTCATCTTTATTCTTTACTTGTTAAGATATATCTTTTATTTTGTTAAAAATATAATATTATTTTGTTTGTTATATATATATATATATATATTTTAAATTTTAAAAAAATCAGGTTTAAAATTCATTTTAACTAATTTTATGCAAACATTTCTTCAAGTTTTGTATTCTAAAAAAATATACATTTCCAAGAATTTGATGTTTCTCAAACTAAAGATAAATCTAAAGTAAAGATAGATCTATGATGGTTATATATATATATATATATATATATATATATATATATATATATATATATATATATATATATATATATGTCAGTGTCAACTCCATGTTAAGCAAAGAAGTAATTGCACATCTCATGCATATTCAACCCACCATTCAAATGTTTTAACCATAATAACTTTTTTATTTTTATAAATATATATATAAATACTTGTTATTAATATTTTTTTTAAATGACATGTATTAACTCCATATCAAGCATTGAAGGAATTACACATCTTTCTTATCAAAGAATAAGAATTTTTTTACTTTCAATTACTCTCTTTATATATAAAGTTGATATAAAATTATTTTACTAAAGGTGGATGTTCAAATGTTTTTTTAAATGTCAACTTGTTGTGCAACAACTCCATATTGAGCAATGAAGGAATTAGACATCTCCCTCATACTCAACCCATCATTCAAATGTTTTAAATGAACAAGTAAACCTCAGTAAATGAAAAATATTAAATGTTTCAATATCAACAATATATATATACAACCTGAATGTGCCTAAAGGTTAAGAACATGTGTTTCCTCCTAAGAAGTCACAAGTTCAAAACTCAATATTGAGCACGAAAGGAATTATACATCTTCACCTTTTTTTTAATAATTAGAAGTTAGTGTTATCTATATATTGATAATGTGATGCAATAAATAAATTGCATTGGATATGGCTAGCAATATTAACATACTCATTTAACTTTGATTTTTCCCACCAAAATAATGTCTTCTTTGCAAATATATAATATATACTGAATATCCAAGAAGTTATGTTTGAAGAATGAAATTGCCTAGTTCAATATCAAGAGAAAGCAAATTCTTCTTTAAACCTTACTATATAAGTGTTGCATTTTGAAATGATAAGGATATATCTTTAATTGCAACTACAACCAAAAAGGGTGTTGCACTTTGAAATGATATAGATATATTTTAAATGCAACTAAAAAAAAAAGAAATGGTGTTTTGAGTTGTAATCCAATTCTTAGTGTTGTTGATTCAAAATAAAACTTCATGATGATAAATAAAACACAAATTTTCAACAAGAATCTCAGACACAATTTGAAATAAATAGTACTTATACACATTAATTTCAGATTATTTTACAATTCAACTACAACTACAAACAAATAAATTCAAAGAATAACAAATTATTATAAAAATAACTTGAAACTCTTACCAAACTGTATAAACAAATTCAAAAAATAACAAATAATTAAAAAAATAACTTGGAACTCTTACCCAAACTGTATAAGAGAACGTTGTAACAACAAACACTGTAATAACTGAAAACTGTGAAACCAAAAAGTATCTATAATAACTGAAACCCAAACTGTATAAGAGAACGTTGTAACAACAAACACTATAATAACTGAAAACTGTGAAACCAAAAAGTATCTATAATAACTGAAAACTGTGAAACCAAAAAATATGTATAAGAGAACATTATAACAACAAACACTATAACAACGAAGAACTGTGAAACTAAAAAATATGACCTTCCAAGTTACTTTCAGTAAATAAAAACCTTGAACAAAATAGCCCATTGATAAGCTTAGTGATTATACTCAAATAGCCCATTGATAAGCTTAGTGATTATACTCAATGGAAAGCTAACCAAGTAAAAGCTAAAACTCCCAAGTAAAAGCTAACCAGCCCGCAGCAGGTTGTAGAGAATATGTATGAACTTCAAAACACTCTCGAATTAACCAAAACCATAAACGAACAAATCAACACTTAAAAGAATAGACCAATAATTCCATGTAATGTGGTCTTAAGGTTTTAAAGTTTTGATTTTTTCGGGAAATTATAGTTATAATTCTTATATTATGTTTTAGAATATATAAATTGCTCTAAAAACTTATTAGACATTAAATATATACAATTTCAATTATTTTTCTAAATTAAAAAAGAAAAAAATGTTTAGAAAAAAATAAAAACACATTATAATACACTATCCACGAAAATTAATATTAATATAATTAAATATTTTACAAAATTAAAAAACACATTACATCTTATTCACTATTCCATTAAAATATATATATGCCATATTTTATATACCAATCATTAAATCATACATAATTTCTGACATTTAAAAGGATAATCAGATGCAAGCGTTATTGAAGTGAAGGAACAACAGCTACAACTGTCTGTTGGTCGGGTAATGTGGGAAAGCCCGACAGTTTTTTCTATTGTCGCGTATTGTCAATGCTTCTCCGCGCACTCTTTTAACCTGTAATTCAATTCACACACTGCACCGTTGCGTTCAACTTCCGTGGCAACTTGGCGAACCGACATTATTCAGTGAAAGAGATGGCCGTGACTCGGGTGAGCTTTAAGTTGACCTAATCACGCTCACTATCTGATGCTTGTCAGTGGGCAACGGTGGCTGCTACATAACCACGAGGTATGTTTTTTCTGTACATACGTCATTCAGTAGATTCCAATATCGATGCTGCAATTAAAATTTTGAAATGGAGTTAAGCTAAATAGAACTAGGGAGCAATCTTCCTTTTTTCAGGTTAAAAAATGGGCATGAATCCTGTCAGGGGTAACTTGAGTTTGGCATGGATCAAAGTTTTATGCATTTCAAAATCCTATTTCACAATTCTTGTCCTATTTTAAATTAACCTAAATACTCAAAAAATCTATATTTTTACATCGACCAAAAATTTAAAACTACATTACCAAAAAACGTACCTAAAAAATAACTTAGGGAAAAAATTACTTCTGAGTTAACCCACTCCTTTTGAAATAATGGTGTGAAAATTGCTCCTCTGGCTGCGACGTAACGGAAGGGTACGACACACTGTGTGAAGTGAATTTGAAGAATGTACGGAGGAGCATTGACAACAGAGGAATCCGAGAGATATATTAGCAATGTCGGGAGGTGGTTAATGGTGAGTCTGTGACTCATTTCCAATCTTTGTCCAGTAGCTAGCCAGTCAGCCACTCTCATTTATGTATTATTCATTTCAAGCTGGAGTTAGTTGTAAGCTGTGGCCTGGATAAATCTTGTAAGTTATATTTATGGACTGGTGGGCCTTGTAGCCGATGTCGGTCCATGTGATCACTGATTTTTTATTTCCCTTTCTTTTGATTTAATCGGTTGAACCAAAGGCATTGTACGGTGAGTTTTATGGACTTCTGAGAATGCAGAGCTGTCTAGCGATAAGTTTTTCTTTTTTTTGAAACTTTGCAGATGTGTAAAGTTTCACTCGATCTTTCGAACATGGTTTTCTAAAAATACATAAACCTTGCTTTCTCACTAATATTCCTCCCCCGCAAATAAATGTACCATATGACTTCTGCTGCCACATTCAACGTCTTCCACAGATTTCATTGTCACTGAGGACTGCTCACAGCTTGTACATGATGTGCAAGGTGGGTATCATTCATGGTGGCATTTTTTGGTTCTCAAACAGCTTGTACATGATGTGCAATGTGGGTATCATGATATGGTGGCTTTTTTTTGGGTTCTCAAACAACTTGTACATGATGTGCAAGGTGGGTATCATTCATGGTGGGTTTTTTTGGTTTCTTAAACTGTGATTTAAGAATGTTTTTGGTCATGTGAATCTGTCAATATTTCAAAAATACAATTTTAACACATGATTTTATTCCATTCTCTCACCTTCATCAAGGTGGGGTTGGGGGAGTTAATATGCAAAACATATTATTATATGTTTTACGTCACTCCCACTCTCAATGATGAGAGTGGGGGAAGTTAATAAACAAAATATATTATTATATGCTTTACATATTAACTTTTCGTGCTCTCATGCAAAACATACCACTCCCACCCACCTTCATGGGGAGTCAATATGCAAACTATATGATGAGGGTGAGAGTGAGGGAGTTAATATGTAAAACATATTACTCCCATTGATAAGGGTGGAGGTTGGGGGAGTTAATATGCAAAATCTATATGATGAGGGTGAGGGTTGGGGGAATTAATAAGCAAAACATGGTGAGGGTTGGGGGAAGTTAATAAGAAAAACATATAATCCACTCATCAAATATATTTTGCATATTAACTCCCTCCATCCCCATTTATATGTTTTTCATATTAACTCCCCCAATCCTCACCCTCATCATATATATTTTTCATATTAACTCCCCCTACCCCCACCTTCATCAATGGGAGTAGGAGTGGGGGAGTTAATATGAAAAAACATGTTATTATATGTTTTGCATATTAACTCCCCGCACTCCCACTGATATATAATAATATGTTTTTCATATTAACTACCCCCACTCCCATTTATATTATATGTTTTTCTTATTAAACCCCCCCACTCCCACTTATATTTTACATAATAACTCCCCTTGCCCCCACCCTTACCATCATGCCCCCATATATATATTATTATATATTTTGCATATTAACTCCCCCAACCCCTATTGATGACTGCAACTTCATGATACATTCTCTGGATCGTTCTCCTCTGAACTGAGTTGAGACAATCTGTGAGAACGTCCATGTGATGGGTGTGTCATACTCCTCTGGATTGAGTTGAGATGACGTGTGTTGGTCTCTTGTCGTGCTCCTCTGGACTGAGTTGAGATGACTTGAGATAGTCTCTCGTATGACTCCTATGGGCTTAGTTGAGTCGACTTGAGATGACTCTCCAGTTCGTACTCCTGTGGATTTAGTTGAGTTGATCTATTTGAGAGGAACGTCCGTGTAGCTGAGCACATGTGGATGTGTCCCTAGTGGTAGAGCACTAGAGGATGTGTGAGATCCCTCGCTATATTGTCTAAGAGTAAAGATTATCGTGAAACCCTAATTTTTATTGTAAAGAGTACAAGTCGGCCCCACCATGTAAAGATAATTAATAATGTGTAAAAGATTAATTATATCATTAAGTTGTATAAGTCGGCCCTATTGTGCCAATAGACACATCCATTGATGAGTTAGGTCATGTATGAATAAGAGAGATACATCCCCATTGTGGATCATATATCATTCTCACAACACACATTGTGGAGGTCTGAAATTTGATGCATTCTTCTCTTAGGCTCTAGATTTCTTGGTCATAGAGCACCCTCTTGTGTGCACTAGGGTTTGTTGTGAAATGGTGATTTTCTCTTGACTCTATAGGAAAGGATCACTGTTTTTTCCCCTAGATTGAGAATGGTTTTACCATGATAACTTATTGTGTCTTGTGCATGGTTATTCTTCTTTTGATCTTGGTTACTGCAACTATTGTATATTGTATTGTTTCATTGTTTATGGTTCAAGTTCATGCTAAATGAAAGAAACTACATGTGCATGTGCTTGAGAATTCATTAAAAATTCAACAACCCCCACCATCACCCTCATCGTCATGCCCCCAAACATATTATTATATGTTTTTCATATTAACTTCCCCCATCCCCACCCTCATGCCCCTACTCCTAATAATGAAGGTGTGAGTGGGGGAAGTTAATCTGCAAAACATATTAATAATATGTTTTTCATATTAACTCTCTCTAATGAGGGTGGGGGTAGGAGTGGAGGGAGTTAATATGAAAAACATATTAATTATATGTTTTGCATATTAACTCCCTCCATCCCCACACTCATACCCCCAAACATATTATTATATGATTTTCATATTAACTCCCCCCACCTCCACCATGTTTGCATATTAACTCTTCCCATCCCCACACTCATGCCCCCAAACATATTATTATATGTTTTGCATATTAACTCCCCCTCCCCCACACA
>ML797695.1:324830-337080 GCA_009831015.1 Picea engelmannii | reverse complement strand
ATTTATATTTATACATAAAATAAAACTATAAGAAACTAAATTGATTTGACTTATTTTTTAATTATTTGAATTTCCAATTTTTAATCAATGATTGTAAAGGCTTTCTAACTAAGTCCAACAAAAAACGATGTTAATGGAGTGCTATAAATCCAAGTAGGGGTAATGTTCATTTTCAACTTTTAAATGTATTTTTCTACTTATGGAAAAGTGGACTTCAATATAACACTATTCATCTATCATGAGCAATGAACAATGGTGTCCTCTAGCACTTTAAGTATCCAATCTCGTTCAAATAAGTAATTGATGGGACCTAAGATAGATAGATTGCATTTGGATTTACTTTTTCTATTAGGTTTCATCTTAGTGGCTCCATTCAATTCATAATCCATGTTTTCACATGCTTTTTTAGCCAAATTCTTCCAACACTATAAACCATAATCAATACCAATGAGATCATCTTCAAACATGTAGGAAACCTCTGCATCAAGGTCCTTCATGTATTCTTGCCATCTTAGAATATAATTGAATTATAATTTAACCTATTTACGTTGAACCTTTCAAGCTAAAAGGTGTCTTTGAAGATATGTCATAGTGTAGTCTACCTCTTAAATACTTATGACTTTCTCATCAAATCTTTATGTTGAGTGTTCAACTTATCTTGAAATTTAAAGGAATAGTTTATGAAACTATAGGAATCACATTTGTTGGTCTAGGAATAATTTACTTCATTTCCAATTTAGCAATTTTATTTTGATGTTGTCTTAGTCGCCTAATAGTGGATCCAACAGTGTCAATAATTTCTTCACCAAATGCTAGCCCTACAAAATCTTGGGCTTCTAGTATAGTATCATTAACATTAAAGACAGTTGTCAAACATGTCTATTCAATCTCTTTATCAAAGAATTTTTTTATTATTTTATGGGATTTCCTCACAATTTACTTAGTTTTTTTTATCAAATGTAAAATTAAATCTAAATCATCTACATCAACAACCATGGGTACAAGTACATCACCTCCAATAATTATCCTATATGAACTTACTACTGCAAATCTCCGAGGTGTGTATACTTCACTAGTTGGCTCAAAATTTTACACTAATAAGATGTTTTGCAATCTCTCTTGTTGGTTGTTATTTCTTCTCTTGGATTTGGCATCTTGCTTAGACCTTTTCCTCTATTCATCTTCATGGGACTTCTCCTTTTCTTCTTTTGATTATTTTTAGTAGTAGCTTGCTTTTGAGTCATTCATTCAGTTGCTAGTCTTTCTTGCTCAATTTTTTCATTGACTTCCTTCTATATCATGGCTATTTCAACAACAACTTTCCTCTTAGTTTCTTCAATCTCATTTTGCAACTTAGCTACTTGAGTAGAATCTTTCATCATTTCCTAAGATCCATCCTCCATGTTTGAACTATGTATTTGAGCTTTCCTCTATTCCATCTCTTTTTAAATCTTAGCTCCTTCCAGGGCTTTCTCCTCCTCTCAATTCTCATGCTTATACAACCAAGTAAATTCCACTTCTTTGCAATGTGATTCTATCATATATTTTAGAGTCTTACTTCTAAACCTCCCTTCTTTTAAGTTGTATTCCTATATGGCATAGGGTTCCATCTCACCAAATTTGGAGTTTCCAAGACCATACATTCCAATATAAAGGGGATAAGAAGGATAACACTTCTTGTGAGTTTTACTTAAATCCACATTAACACCATTGAGAATAGTCTAATAGGAAATATCACTTATGACCAACCTACCTAGATTGAATTTGGGTTATAAATGAGGTGGTTTGGTTTCCCTATATACCCTGATATAGGTAAAATGTTCATCTGCATACCAAGTTCCTAACTCATATAACAAAGCCATGGATTCCTTAGTCAATCTAGGTGCTTCCTCATAGAATACGAGTTCATACAAATATGAAAAGAAATAGTCATAGATTTGAGTAAAATTTCTCAAATATTTGTGCTTCCATGAAAGTTGACAATAAAACAATATGGGGGGCTTGACAACGGTCCAACACTAATCCATTCCCCTAAATTAATTGTTGATTAAAATGATATGCATTAAGTAAGAAGACATTTAAATTTCAGGGGGAGAGTCCAATTTAGAGAACTCGACCTTTGATAAAGCTTTCCTCAAATTATGGGATAGGGGGTCAGGCCAATTGAATATCAATTATTTATTGACAATGGAACACCTTAGAGATACCCATAAAACTTTGAAATGTTGAGAATCATTTTCTCCATACAAGATATCGATAAAGGCTAGTACAACATAACTATATAACCTCAAATTATTAAATGGGGAGATATCGATACTTCTTGATTTGAATTGTTTCCCTTCGATCCACCATTTCTCAAGCACCTTATAACAGTCTTTACTAAATCTTGCAACCCATTCTACTATCCTCTAGACTTTTGGCTCAATGAATTTATAGTATCTTGAGAGTTTACTTTTCTAGAATGAAGCCATGCATCGACCCGTGTCATTCACCAATATCCTTTCCTCTAGCTTCAAATGTTCCATTATCCATGAAATTATTTCTTCACATGGTAAAACAACCAGCCTTGTAGCCTCATTATGCAAGTGATATTTCCAAATATTGGAATACACATCTTTTTCATTCTTTGCATCATCAACTAGGTCTACCAAAATGAGCATAGGAGGGTAATTTTCATCCCTGAAAATATAAAAAAGTTTTGACTAATTCAAGAAATTGACAAACCCTAAGAGACTAGTAGTATACAAGAAAAACAACCTTTTATGCTTAATAAGAATTTCATGTGCAGACACCTACCCTTCCTCCATTACTTCATTTTCCTCCTTTTGTGACTTATTACTTCATTTTCCTCCTTTTGTGACTTAAGACTCTTTTTCTTGGGTAACATGTATAGAATCCTAATCAAATTTCAAAAGAAACACATATTAAAAAATCACATATTGGAAATACAAATAAAGAATTAATATAAATAGGTATTCAATTTCTTCCTACCACCTCCATCCTTTAGATGAAAAGAAAAGAGAGAGAACAACTATGTCATTATTCACAAAAAAAAATGAGTTAACACTAACCYTAATTTCAAATGCATTTAGGCAATAAATTGGTAGCCCTAGTGTGGGTAAAATATCAAAATCACTCTTAGTCTCTACTAGAGTTGCAACACAAAGAATCAATCAAGTATTCAATGCAACTTAGAAATATGGAAAAAMAAAGGTATTATTTAATAGATTTCTATGAACTAGACTCTAAACCAAAACTCAAGTGAAAATCCAACAATTTCGAAACATCGCATGGGTGAAATCATCAACAATAATGATTCATGGTGACTCTCAAGCTTATATTCCCCATGAATCTCAAATTTATGCAATTAAGATATCAACATATAAAACACATATTATAGACAAGACAAAAATCAATCTTACCTAGTAAGACCAATAAAGAAATCGAGAGAGGAGACTTTGCTTGCAATTGGAAAATTGAATTTAACCAATTCTCACTATCACCAACTGCCTCTATCTTGAAAAGCTTATGCAAATAATACTATGAGTGTGGAGTGGCTAAGTGAATTAAAATGATGATCTAAGTCATAGTGAATGAATTTGATGTTGAGATCAATCCCTCGAATCATGCTATGACCGATGATGATTGGGTTAGTTAAATTGAAAGGTACCAATCAATTGATGCCATTAAGGAAACATTAAATGTTTAACATTTGAAAAGGAACGAAGCAATGGAAAATCATGAAAGGTCAATAAGAAATGATCCTCCATAGGCACCATAGCAGAAAGAAAAAACAATTTTCAATAAACCCCCACCAGAAGTAGAGCATACTGAAAAATTGGTTATTAGATAACCTCTGCAGATAGGGGAACATCACAGGAAATTAATCTTGGTACAAGCTCCTCTTAGAGTGAAAAAAAGTCAAAGGTTAGTGAAAAAACTTCCATCATGTTGGAGCATTTTGAAAAATGGCGCAGACCCCCAAACCCTCTGGTCCAAGGTCCACGCAGGATCATTCTAATCTACTCTTTGAGCCCGATTGACTCGTTGGTTTCCCTTCGGGAAATACCCTTCACACACAACAGTGTATCCACAGGTCCTTATGGGTTGAGCCTACTTGAACAAGCACTAGGAACCAACTCAAATCTTCCGATCAAACAATATGATCACACCTTTCGCGATTTTGGAACTTCGGATTTCGCGACTTCGCAACATCTCCTTCTGAGTTTCTCGACCCTTCAACTGCCGAAACCCGAAATGTCGATTCACTGAAATTGTTGTTGCGTTTCATGATTTCAGGAATCTCGGAACAAAGAACTCCGATCCCTTGTCCTAAAAAATGCCGAAATGCCGAATCCAAACATGTTCAGCAAAGGTTGGCCCCACAACTGACTTCTCACTTCATCGGGTTTTTAGACTTCACAATTTTGCGAATCCAGATGCAAAGCTCCCAACTCTCTAACCTCCGAACCCCGAAATAGTCAACAAGGATTGACTCCTCCTTTTTGACGAGGGCACGCCACCTGTCCACTCAACCACTTCCCATCTCTGACGTAGACTCCTGCCACTTGTCACTCTTTCGAGTTTTCAGAACTTTCGCTCCCAAGGCACTGTCTCCTCCGTTTCCCGACTCCCGAAATGCCGAAATCCTGAAGTGTTAATCCAAGTCCTATCGTGACTCGCGACTTTGGGACTTTCGTTATTCTGTGCTCAACTCCTTGGCATCAGAATCTCCGAAATGATGAAATGATCTGATGACTTGTGTAAAGCACAATCAACGGTCCACGTTGATTCTAGATCCTAGAGTGGAAATCTTGCTCACCTTTAACCACCCTACAACTTCCTTGAATCCTACGATCCTCATGATTTCAGGAATTCTCCACAAAGAATTTTGACCACCTGTTCCCTCCTCAAAGGTTTCTGCGAAATGGCCAAAATATCCCTTCGCCTATGCTTGACCTCTGCAAAGTGACTTCACTCTGTCTCCTTTTGAAGTATTTAAAGACGCTACTCCTTCTGAGCTTTCCTTGCAACCTCGAGTCTTCAAAAGACTCCCGCACGCACTCCTTGCGGTGACCTTCAAATACTTCTAAGTATTTGAATTATCTCGACTCTATGCACCCTCCTGCAACAACAATCCTTCAACTCACCCTTTAGTTGATAAGTTCTGAACTTCCAACCAGCCTGCGCACACCTTGCACGGCTTCTGTGTCTCACTTGCACTTCTGCAGGAATGAGAACAACGGTATCCCTCCTGATCTTTCAGAGATAAAATCTGAATCTCTGTCAACGCACTTCTTGCTGACGGTTTCACTGCACTCCTTGTAGGAACTTCTCAGTCAGGAAGAGAAACAATTGAAAATCATTCTCTCTCTCTCTCTTAGACTTTAAGCATTTAACATGAAATCATATATTTACACAATATTAAAGCAAATGCATAACAGAGAGAATAAACAACCATAAGCATACCATTCAACATGTATACACAGAAAGCATCTTAACACCATGAATTGGAATCAAATCTCTTTTCATTAATTCAAACTATAGTACATGGGTTCTTCTCTACAACTTTCTGCTACATCTCTCTTCTTCTCTCTATGCTCTAATGATACAATTGATAATGTTACAATGATACAAAGGTGAGGGTGTCTATAGTCGGTTTTCCCTCCTACACTCCTAACTTTCTAATCTGGAATTCAAATCTACCCACTTTCATTTACTGGGCATAAATGCCTCTACCTACTACAGATGAGAGAAAATCACTCATGATCTGTTTACATCCTCCAAAATATAAATGCAAGGTACGCCTTATTACTTTAATATTTCAAAAACATTCCAAAACACTTTTGCCATGTGCTGAAATGTGTTGGCGCTCATCCCAGCTGTCTTCCGCGCCCCATGCTCACTTGTTGTTGGCGATGCTCCTGCATCATATTCCCTCGCTTGAAAATTTTCATGGACTCCTGTTCATGAGCTCTTGCGCAGTCTGTCCATGCTTCTGAATTTCTGCTTCATTTTCCCAGCTGGCGTCTTCAACTGGATGTCCCTTCCATTTGACCAAGTATTCAAAGTACTCTTTTCTCTTGGTCTTCTTGTTGACCCTCTTCTCAAGTATACTTTCCATCTGTGGCTTTTTAGCTACATGCATTTGTTTAGTCCACTGAACCATCTGTATACTTTCAAGTATACTTTCCATCTGTCTGTCCATTCTCTGCTCCTGCTTTTCCAGCTCTGTAAGGGTACAAATCTGAGATGTTGAATATCGGTGAAATTTCGATCCCATCAGGTAATTCAGTCTCATGTGCATTTGCCCCAAATTTCTTTAAAACCTTGCACAGTCCAATCTTTTTCATTTTTAGTTTGTTATATGTTCCCCTTGGGAACCTTTCTTTCCTCAGATGTGTAAGAATCAGATCACCAACTTCAAACCGAAGTTCTCTCCTATGTTGATCTGCTCTGCGTTTATACTCTTGATTCAAATTTTGCAAACATTCCCTCACTTGGCTGTGAAGTTCCTTCATTGCTTCTGCAAAATCCTCCGCACTAGCACTTATGAATTCACTCTGTTCTGAATCCTTCAATTCAGAAACTTCCCTTGGCTTCATTCCATACACAATTTGGAATGGACTCTGCCCTGTGCTCCTGTTGAGTGAATCCTTATAAGCAAATTCCGCTTGTGGAAGAATGTGATCCCACTGACTGTGGTGTTCAGTCACTAGGCTCCTTAGCAAATCTCCCAAGCTCCTGTTCACAACTTCTGTTTGCCCATTCATTTGAGGATGATAAGATGAGATAAATGACAAACTTGTCCCCAGCTTCTTCCATAAATTCCTCCAGAAATGTCCCACGAACTTGGTGTCTCGATTTGAAACAATACTTCTTGGCAAGCTGTGAAGTTTGACAACTTCTTTGAAAAACAGGTTCGCAATGTGAGTTGCGTCACTAGTTTTCTGGCATGGTATAAAATGTGCCATCTTTGAAAATCTATCGACTACCACAAAGATTGAATCACAACCTCTTTGCATCCTTGGTATCCCTAATGCAAAATCCATGCTCACTGCATCCCACAACCTCTCAGGTATGGGTAATGGCTGGTATAACCCTGTGTTCTGTCTTTTTCCTTTTGTGTGCTGACAAATTCTACATCTGTCCACAAATCGTTTTACATCTGTCCTCATCCCTGGCCAAAAATACGATCCATTCAACTTTGAGAACGTCTTATCATGACCGAAATGTTCGGCCAATCCTCCACTATGTTTTTCTTTCAACAGATTCTCCCTCATGGAGCATCTTGGAATACATAATTGATTGCCTCTGAATAATAATCCATCCTGGATCATATATTCAGTCCATTGAATTCTATCCTTGAGAATTGGATTCTCAAATGCCTCATACGCCTCTTTAAAATCTGGATCATCTCTGTACATTTCTTTGAGATTATCAAAACCCAAAGTTTTGACTTTGAATTCCTGCATCAACAAACATTTCCTACTCAAAGCATCGACAACTTTGTTAGCAGTTCCAGAAATATGTTTAATTACAAAAATAAAATTTTGCATATATTCAACCCATTTTGCATGCTTTTGGTTCAACTTGTCCTGTTGAGTCACGAATTGTAAAGCGTGATTATCGCGGTACAAAACAAACTCTTTAGGAACCAAATAATGTCTCCACTTCTTCAGCGCTTGTATGACAACATAAAATTCTTTGTCATATGTGGAGTACTTAACTTTCGCTTCATTCAGTTTCTCACTGAAGTATGCAATTGGCCTACCATCTTGGCTCAAGACCGCTCCAATTGCAAATCCACTAGCATCACATTTGACCTGAACTGTCTTACTGAAATCTAGCAACACCAGAATTGGCTGTTCAGTAATCTTCCTCTTCAGCAAGTTGAAACTTTTCTCTGCTTCTTTTCTCCAGTGAAAAGACTTATGTCTTTTCTTCATCGTGTCCATCATCAGTGTG
Organism: Picea engelmannii; assembly: GCA_009831015.1. Taxonomy (NCBI): domain Eukaryota; kingdom Viridiplantae; phylum Streptophyta; class Pinopsida; order Pinales; family Pinaceae; genus Picea; species Picea engelmannii. The sequence continues at coordinate 329,112 of ML797695.1, read as the reverse complement.
CTAATTCCACTGAAATTTTTGATAAATTTCCTATAGAAACAAGCCAATCCATGGAAACTTCTAACTTCAAATATACTCTTCGGTGATGGCCAATTCTTAATGGCATCCACCTTCTTTGGATCCATATTCAGCTCATTTGCAGAGATAACAAAACCCAAATAAATGAGTTATGTCCTCATAAATGATGATTTCTTCATATTTATCAACAACTTTTCTTGCTGCAATCTCCTCATCACTGTAGCCAAATGCTTCAAGTGCTCTGTTTCTGTTCTACTGAAAATTAGTATATCGTCAAGATATACAATGACGAATTTTCCTATGAAATCCTTCAGGTATTCATTCATCAATCTCATGAAAGTGCTGGGTGCATTTGTTAATCCAAACGACATAACAAGCCATTCATGCAGCCCTTCATTTGTCTTGAATGTCGTCTTCCATTCATCACCTTCTCTCATTCAGATTTGATGATATCCGCTTTTCAAATCAATCTTTGAAAATAATCTTGCTCCACTCAAACAATCCATCAAGTCATCCATCCTTGGCAATGGAAATCTATACCTGATGGTAATCTTATTGATCACCCTCGAGTCTGTGCACATCCTCTAGCCTCCATATTTCTTTGGGCTGAGCACTATTGGAGCAACACATGGACTCAAGCTTTCTCTAACCAATCCTTTGTCCATTAAATCCTGGACCTGTCTCTTGACCTCTTCATTCTCCTGCAACGTCAATCTATACACTGCTTTGTTTGGTAAACTAGCTCCAGGTATAAGATCAATATGATGGCTTATACTTCTGATAGGTGGCAACGAACGAGGTAGTTCACCCACTACTATATCAACGAACTCTTCCAACAACTCCTGGATTTCCTCTGGTAAATTATCCACTCTTGTACTGGTTAAGACAATTCTAGGCTTCCTGACCACAATGAATTGTGTATCTTCCTTCTTCTTAACCTCCTTAAGGATTTCCTTCCCACTCATGAGAAGTACAGTGCTGCTTACCTCAGGTTTCACTTCTTTATCCTTAATTGGCAACAACATGTGAGTTCTCCCATTCTTCTCCAGGGTGTATGTGTTCTTTCTCCCATCATGAATCACATTTCTGTCATATTTCCATGGTCTACCCAGCAATAGATGACAAACATCCACGGGAATGACATCACATAGTATTTCATCTTTATATCCTCCTATTTTAAATTCAACTAAACATTGTTTAGTGACATTTACCCGATGTCCTTTTTGTAGCCATGAAACTCTGTATGGGCTTGGATGTATGATAGTCTCCAGCTCCATCTTTTCTACCATATCTGTAGAAACGAGATTATCTGTGCTACCACTGTCCACGATGACTTTTCATACCTTGTCTTTGGTCTTGCAAGCAGTCCGAAAAAGTTTGTTCCTTTGGACTGGGTTCTCTGCCTCTTTCTCTAGCATTAAGAGAAATTTTCTCATCATCAGTGATCTTCCTCCCTCAACATATTCTGCCTCAACATTCCATCTCTGTGCTTTGGCAATGTGAGTTTCACCTCCTTCTTTCTTTTTTTCTAGGCACTCATAAGATTTATGTCTGTTTTTTCCACAGGTAAAGCATTTTATTTCTCCACCTCTGCCTCTTCCTCTTCCTCTGGTATGAGGAAAAGAATTCTTATCAGCATACTGTCCTCTCTGTGAGCTTCCTCCTCTCTCATGCTGAGTTTGAGGTTTCTTTCCCTCCTATTGAGGTCTCTGAGTTCTATCTTGGGCAATTGTTTTTCCTTTGGTCTGACTTCTTCCTTGGCCTCTTTGACCTTGCTTTCAGCTCATTTTTTATTCATATTTTAGAGCCATCTGATAAGCATCTTCTACAATTCGAATGATCATCATGCTCATCTCATCTTGGATGTCATATCTCATACCATTCATGTATCTGGAAACCTTTTCATCATCACTTTCTCGATGACTTGCCCTGATGTTTAATTTGTAGAAGTCTTTAGTGTATTCTTTCACTGACATCAACTTCTGTCTCAAGTTCTGCATTCTCCGAAACAGAGTAATTTGATAATCCTTGGGTATGAATTTTGCTTTCATCTTTGCAACCATTCTATCCCAACTCTTGATTTTTTGCTTACCTTTGCAACATCTGTCAGCCTGCAGTTCATCCCACCATAATGATGCATTCCCTTTAAGTCTTGTGACAACATGTTTGAATTTCCTGTCTTCCTCGACATCCTCATAGTAAAAATATTTATCCAGAGCTCTAATCCAATCTAGAATCTCTTCAACATCCAGGTTTCCCTCATACATGGGAATCTCCATTTTTTCCCTGGCACCTATCCTTGCGACATACCTGAATAGGTGTTTGTGTACAACATCTTCGACTATGACTTCTTCTCCATGTCCATCTTCATTTTCACTATCAGCCTCACTGATATCTCGAGTGTCAACTGTGCGCCTCTGTGCTGTCTCCATGGCATCAATCCTGGCACGTAGTTCGCACATTTCCCTTTCCACTGCTAGATCAGGCATTGGTCTATCTCTTCTTCTCGGCGGCATGGCTGAGAAATATTCTTTCCTTCTCTGCTACAGAAAGCAAAGACTCTTTCTGTGCTTCTAATAACCCGACTGATGTGTACCAGAGTACTCCTTTCCCTTCTCGCTTTCTCTGCCTGAAATATACAAACAGAGTCAAGCTCTGATACCACAACTGGCGCAGAACCCCAAACCATCTGGTCCAAGGTCCATGCAGGGTCATTCTAATCTACTCTTTGAGCCTGATTGACTCGTTGGTTTCCCTTCGGGAAATACCCTTCACACACAGCAGTGTATCCACAGTTCCTCATGGGTTGAGCCCGCTTGAACAAGCACTAGGCACCAACTCAAATCTTCCAATCAAACAATATGATCACACCTTTCATGATTTCAGAACTTTGGATTTTGTGACTTCGCGACTTCTCCTTCCGAGTTTCTCGACCCTTCAACTGCCAAAACCTAAAATGCCAATTCGCCGAAATTGTTGTCGTGTTTCGCGATTTCGGGAATCTCAGAACAAAGAACTCTGATCCCTTGTCCTTGAAAATGCCTAAATGTCAAATCCCAACACATTCAGCACATGCTGGCCCCATAACTAACTTCTCACTTCATTGGGTTTTCGGACTTCGCGATTTCGTGAATCCAGATGCAAAGCTCCCATCTCTCTAACCTCATAACCCTGAAATAGTCAACAAGGATTGACTCCACCTTTTTGACGAGGGCAAGCCACCTGTCCACTCAACCACTTCCTGTCTCTGATGTATACTCCTGCCACTTGTCACTCTTTCGGGTTTTCGGGACTTTCGCTCCCAAGGCGTTGTCTCCTCCATCTCCCGACTCCTGAAATGCCAAAATCCCGAAGTGTTAATCCAAGTCCTATCGCGACTTCAGGATTTTCATTATTCTGTGCTCAACTCCTTGCCATTAGAATCTCCGAAATGATGAAATGATCTGACGGCTTGTGCAAAGCACAATCAACGGTCCACATTGATTCTAGATCCTAGAGTGGAAAGCTTGCTCACCTTTAACCACCCTGCAACTTCCCTGAATCCTATGGTCCTCGTGATTTCGGGAATTCTCCACAGAGAATTTCGACCACCTGTTCCCTCCTCGAAGGTTTCTATGAAATGGCCAAAATATCCCTTTGCGTGCACTTGACCTCTACAAAGTGACTTTGCTCTATCTCCTTTTGAAGTATTTAAAGATGCTACTCCTTCTAAGCTTTTCTTGCAACCTCGAGTCTTCAAAAGACTCCCACACACACTCCTTGCGACAACCTTCAAATACTTCTAAGTATTTGAATTATCTCGACTCTGTGCACCCTCTTGCAACAGCAATCCTTCAACTCACCCTTTAGTTGATAAGTTCTGAACTTCCAACTAGCCTACGCACACCTTGCACGGCTTCTGTGTCTCACCTGCACTTCTGCGGGAATGAGAACAATAGTATCCCTCCTGAGCTTTCAGAGATAAACTTTGAATCTTCGTCAACGCACTTCTTGCTGATGATTTCACTGCACTCCTTGCAGGAACTTGTCACTCAGGAAGAGAAACAATTGAAACTCATTCTCTCTCTCTCTCTCTCTCTCTCTCTCTCTCTCTCTCTCTACAGAGTTCAGTCCAAAGAAATAGACTTTTCCAGACTGCTTGCAAGACCAAGGACAGGGTATGCAAGTTCATTGTGGACAGTGGTAGCACAGATAATCTCATTTCTACAGAGATGGTAGAAAAGCTAAAGTTGGAGACGATTGATCATCCAAGCCCATACAGAGT
>ML797695.1:314228-324780 GCA_009831015.1 Picea engelmannii | reverse complement strand
CACAATCAACGGTCCACATTGATTCTAGATCCTAGAGTGGAAAGCTTGCTCACCTTTAACCACCCTGCAACTTCCCTGAATCCTATGGTCCTCGTGATTTCGGGAATTCTCCACAGAGAATTTCGACCACCTGTTCCCTCCTCAAAGGTTTCTATGAAATGGCCAAAATATCCCTTCGCCTGCACTTGACCTCTACAAAGTGACTTTGCTCTATCTCCTTTTGAAGTATTTAAAGATGCTACTCCTTCTAAGCTTTTCTTGCAACCTCGAGTCTTCAAAAGACTCCCACACGCACTCCTTGCGGCAACCTTCAAATACTTCTAAGTATTTGAATTATCTCGACTCTGTGCACCCTCTTGCAACAACAATCCTTCAACTCACCCTTTAGTTGATAAGTTCTGATCTTCCAACCAGCCTACGCACACCTTGCACGGCTCTTGTGTCTCACCTGCACTTCTGCGGGAATGAGAACAACAATATCCCTCCTGAGCTTTCAGAGATAAACTCTGAATCTTCGTCAACGCACTTCTTGCGGATGATTTCACTGCACTCCTTGCAGGAACTTGTCACTCAGGAAGAGAAACAATTGAAACTCATTCTCTCTCGCTCTCTCTCTCAGAATTCAAGCATTTAACATGAAATCATACATTTACACAATATTAAAGCAAATGCATAATAGAGAGAATAAACAACCATAAGCATACCATTCAACATGTATACACAAAAAGCGTCATAACACCATGAATTGGAATCAAAGCTCTTTTCATTAATTCAAACTTTTGTACATGGGTTCTTCTCTACAACTTTCTACTACAACTCTCTTCTTCTCTCTATTCTATAATGATACAATTGATAATGTTACAATGATACAAAGGTGAGTGTGTCTATAGTCGGTTTTCCCTCCTATGCTCCTAACTTTCTAATCTGGAATTCAAATCTATGTACTTTCATTTATTGGGCATAAATGCCTCTACCTACTACAGATGAGAGCAAATCGCTCATGATCTATTTACATCCTCCAAAATATAAATGCAAGGTACGCCTTATTACATTAATATTTCAAAAACATTCCAAAACACTTTTGCAACATGCTGAAATGTGTTGGCGCTCATCCCAGTTGTCTTCCGCACCCCACGCTCGCTTGTTGCTAGTGATGCTCCTGCATCCAAAAATTATTTCTTGAATGATCTTTGTGTGTAGCAAAAGGAAAAATAAAATCAACCTACAAAAATCGTTCGCTTGACCACCGGATTCGTGAAAGTGCGAAATCCGTTCTCCCGAAGTATAAAGGGGGGAAATTTCTTGAAGTTAATTGTGGGTGTAGATTTCTTGAAAGGGAAATAGAGGAGCCATTTCTAAGAGCTCTTCGGGCCAGTGAAAGAGGAAATATCTTGTGTACGTGACCTTCTGACCTGCGGGTTGAGGAGGGGTTGTGACCATCATTTGGTATCAGAGCCCAGAAAGGTTTCTTTGCTTTCTGTAGCAGAGAAAAGGAGGATTCCCCATGCCATTGAGAAGAAGGGACAGACAAACACCCGATCCACCATAGGACAGGGAAATGCCGAGAAGAAGGGGTAGGCAGATGACTGATCCAACCATGGAGAGAGAGATGCGTGACTTACGTGCTAGACTTGAAGACATGGAGACAACACAGAGGTGTACGGTTAGTGCTGGGGATCTTAGTGATTTTGAAAGTGAAATTGAGGCTGAACATGAAGAAGAAGAAGTTGCAGTCGAAGATGCAGCAAACGAACGCTTGATTAGGGCTATTGCAAGAATCGGTGCAAGAGAGAAAATGGACATTCCAGTTTATGAGGGAAATCTAGATGCAGAGGAGCTTCTAGACTGGATTAGAGCTCCGGACACATACTTTGACTATGAAGATGTCGAAGAGGACAAGAAGATCAAACATGCTGTCACAAGATTGAAGGGACATGCAACATTGTGGTGGGATGAGCTACAAGCTGACAGACACTACAAAGGAAAGCAGAAGATCAAGAGCTGGGACAGAATGATCACAAAGATGAAGGCGAAATTCATCCCCAGAGATTACCAGATCACTTTGTTTCGAAGGATGCAAAACTTGAGACAGAAGTTGATGACAGTGAACGAATACACGAAAGAATTCTATAGGCTAAACATCAGGGCAGGTCATCGAGAGAGCGATGATGAAAAAGTTTCCAGATACATGAATGGCCTGAGATACGATATTCAGGATGAGATGAACATGGTAACCATCCGAACGGTGGAAGATGCTTATCAGATGGCTCTAAAATTGGAAGAGAAGCTGAGCTGAAGGCAGGGTCAAAGAAGCTGAGGCAGAAGTTAGCCCAAAGGAAAATCAGTTGCCCAGGATAAAAATTAGAAACCCAAGGAGGATTGGAAGAAACCTCAGACTCGAATTGAGAGAGGTGGAAGCTCACAGCGAGGGCAATATGCTGAATAGAGAAGGCAACATACCGAACAAAGAGGAGATTATGTTGATAATAATATTTTTCCTCGTACCAGAGGTAGAGGAAGAGGAAGAGGTGGAGTAATAACATGCTTCACATGCGGAATGAATGGGCACAAGTCTTATGAGTGTCCAAACAAAAATAAGGAAGTTGGAGAGACTCACATCGCCGAAGCACAGAGGCGAGACATTAAGGCAGAGGATGTTGAAGGCAAAAGATCGTTGATGATGCGAAAAGCTCTTTTGACACCAGAGAAGGAGGTGGAGAGTTCAGTCCAAAGAAACAGACTTTTCCAGACTGCTTGCAAGACCAAGGACAGGGTATGCAAGTTCATTGTGGACAGTGGTAGCACAGATAATCTCATTTCTACAGAGATGGTAGAAAAGCTAAAGTTGGAGACGATTGATCATCCAAGCCCATACAGAGTTTCATGGCTACAAAAAGGACATCAGGTAACTGTCACTAAACAATGTTTAGTTGAATTTAAGATAGGAGGATATAATGATAAGATACTCTGTGATGTTATTTTGATGTTTGTCATCTATTGCTGGGTAGACCATGGCAATATGACAGGAATGTGATTCATGATGGGAGAATCAACACATACACCCTAGAGAAGAATGGGAGAACTCACATGTTGCTTCCAATCAAGGATAAGGAGGTGAAACCTAAAGTAAGCAACACTGTACTTCTCATGAGTGGGAAGGAACTTCTTACAGAGGTTAAGAAGAAGGAGGAACCACAATTCATAGTGGTCAGGAAACTGAAGATTGTTTTGACCAGCACAAGGGTAGATGATTTACCATAAGAGGTTCATGAACTACTGGAAGAGTTCACTGACATAGAAGTGGAAAAACTACCTCGTTTGTTGCCACCGATTAGAAGTGTGAGTCATCATATTGATCTCATACTAGGAGCTAGTTTTCCAAACAAATCCGAATACAGATTGACGCCGCAAGAGAATGAAGAGGTCAAAAGACAAGTCCAAGATTTGTTGGACAAAGGATTGGTCAGGGAAAGCTTGAGTCCGTGTGTTGTTCCGACAATACTCAGTCCGAAGAAAGATGGAGGCTTGAGGATGTGTACTGACTTGAGGGCGATTAACAAGATAACCATCAGGTACAGATTTCCATTGCCAAGGATGGATGATCTAATGGATTGCTTGAGTGGAGAAAAATTCTTTTCAAAGATTGATTTGAAAAGCGGTTATCATCAAATCCGCATGAGAGAAGGTGATGAATGGAAGACTGCCTTCAAGACCAACGAAGGGTTGTATGAATGGCTTGTTATGCCATTTGGCTTATCAAATGTGTCGAGTACCTTCATGAGGTTGATGAACTAAGTCCTAAGGGAGTTCATCGGGAAATTTGTCATTGTATACCTGGATGACATACTGATTTTCAGTAAAACCGTGGCAGAGCATCTGAAACATTTGGCTACAATGATGAGGAAGTTACAATAGGAGAAGCTACTGATAAACATGAAGAAATCCTCATTCATGAAGAAAGAACTCATATATTTGGGTTTTGTTATTTCTGCAAATAAATTGAGCATGGATCCAGATAAGGTGGAGGTAATCAAGAATTGGCCATCACCGAAGAATACCTTTGAGGTGAGAAGTTTTCATGGATTGGCTAGTTTCTACCGAAAATTCATCAGGAATTTCAGTGGAATTAGTGCGCCAATGATGGACACAGTGAAGAAGAAACACAAGTCTTTTCACTAGACAGAAGAAGCTGAGAAGGGCTTTAATCTATTGAAGAGGAAGATCACAGAACAACCAATTCTGGTGTTGCCTGATTTCCAGAAGACATTTCAAGTGAAATGTGATGCAAGTGGATTTGCAATAGGAGCAGTCTTGAGTCAATATGACAGGCCGATAGCATACTTCAGTGAGAAGCTGAATGAAGCCAAGGTGAAATACTCCACATATGACAAGGAGTTTTATGTTATCATTCAGGCATTGAAGAAATGGAGACATTACTTGATCCCGAAAGAGTTTGTCTTATATAGTGACAATCATGCATTACAGTTTGTGACTCAACAAGAAAAGTTGAATCAGAGACATGTTAAATGGGTTGAATATATGAAGAATTTTACTTTTGTGATTAAACATATTTCTGGTACTGTTAACAAAGTTGTTGATGCTTTGAGCAGGAAGTGCTTGATATTACAGGAGTTCAAAGTCAAAACATTGGGTTTTGATGATCTCAGGGATATGTACAGAAACGATCCAGATTTTAAGGAGGCTTATGAAGCAGCTGAGAATCCAATTCTCAGAGATAGAAACTAGTGAGCAGAATACATGATCCAAGAAGGATTATTGTTTAAAGGCAGTCAGCTTTGTATTCCAAAATGCTCCATGAGGGAGAATTTGCTAAAGGAGAAACATAGTGGAGGATTGACAGGACATTTTGGTCACGACAAGACGTTCGCAAAGATGAATGAGTCATATTTTTGGCCGAGAATGCGAGCAGACGTCAAGAGATTCATGGACAGATGCATAATTTGCCAGCATTCGAAGGGAAGGAAACAAAATGAAGGGTTTTATCAACCATTACCAATACCTAAGAGGCCATGGGATGCAGTTAGCATAGATTTCATATTGGGGTTGCCAAGAAAACAAAGAGGGTTCGACTCAATATTTGTGGTGGTGGATAGATTTTCCAAGATGGCACACTTCGTTCCATGTCAGAAGACTAGTGACGCAACTCACATTGTGAATCTATTTTTCAAGGAAGTCATTCGACTCCATGGATTACGAAGGAGCATAGTTTCGGATCGAGACACTAAGTTCGTAGGACACTTTTGGAGGACCTTATGGAAGAAGCTGGGAACTAACTTATCGTTCAGTTCGGCTTATCATCCTCAGACGGATGGACAGACAGAAATGGTAAACAAAAGTCTGGGAGACTTTCTGAGAAGCTCGATGACAGAACACCACAGCCAGTAGGACAACATATTACCACAGGTGGAGTTTTCTTATAACGACTCAGTTAACAGAAGCATGAGGCAGAGTCCATTTCATATTTTCTATGGCATGCAGATGAGAGGAATTTCTGAGTTAAGGGATTCAGAACAAATTGCAATTAGGAGTGCTAGTGCAGAAGATTTCGCAGAAGTGATGAAGGAACTTCGCAGCCAGGTGAAGGATTGATTGCAAAGTTCAAGCCAGGAATATAAGTGAAGAGCAGATCAACACAAGAGACAACTTCAATTTGAGGTTGGTGATTTGATTCTGGCACATTTGAGAAAGGAAAGGTTCTCGATAGGAACATATAATAAACTGAAGATGAAGAAAATTGGACCATGTAAGGTCTTGAAGAAATTTGGGGCAAATGCTTACGAGATTGAATTACCCGATGGGATTGGAATTTCTTCGATATTCAATATCTCAAATTTGTACCCATATAAAGTTGAGGAAGCAGGGACAGGAAATGAACAACCAGAGGTCTAGTGGACAAGGCAGATGCCAATTGCAGAAAAGCCGCAGATGGAGTGCATACTAGACAAAAGAGTGAGCAAGAAGACCAGGCGAAACCAATACTTTGAATATTTGGTCAAGTGGAAGGGCCATTCAGTTGAAGATGCCAGCTGGGAGAATGAAGCAGAGATCCATAGGCATGGACACACCATACACGAGCTCATGGACAGGAGCCCATGAAAATTTTCAAGCAAGGGAGTATGATGCAGGATCATCTCAAGTGAGCCAGCGCGGGGATAAAGGACAACTGGAGAAACGCCCAACACAAATTTTGAAATTATCTTGAAGTTAATGCACCAATATTAAATGAGATAATTAAGAAGGAGCGCATTTTTAAAATGTAAACAGACCTTGAGAGATCCGCTCTCATCCTTAGTAGCTAGAATGCATTTATGATAGTTAATGCAAGTAGATAGAATTTAATGCGTAGATTAGACAGTTTAGAATGAGAGAGGGAAACAGGATATAGACACCCTCATTGTGTATTGTAAGACAGGATAGAAAAGATAGAAGGAGGATGCCAATTGAGAGCATAGAGCATGGTAGTGAAGAACATTACCAAGAGAAGAGCATACAGAGTTGGAACAGAGAAACTGTGTTTGAAAAACACCCATGTACAGAGATTTGAATTAATAGAAGAAGTCTTAATTCAGATTCATGGTGTTGTATTTGTTTCTTGTATGTGTATGCTAAATGGTATGTTCATGGTTTTACTCTTTCTGTCATGTGATTTCTTTTATGCTATGTATGAATGATTTCTTGTTGAATGTTTGAAATCTGAGAGGAAAGGGCAAAGGAATGAGTTTCAATTGTTTCTCTATCTGAGAAGGAATTCCTATAAGGAGTGCGTTGAAAAAGGGTTCAGAGGTTTGTCTCTGAAAGCTCAGATAAGATAGCTTTTGTGCTCATTCCCACAGAAGTGCAGTTAAGCACAGGAGCCATGCAAGGTGTGCATAGACTGAGTAGAGTTTCAGGTTTAGTGACCTAGATGATTTTTTGAGAGACTGTTGTTGCAGGAGTGCACAGATTCAAAGGGAGTTCAACACTTGAAGGTGTTTGAAGGTCTGTCACAAGGAGTGCAAGCAAGAGTTTTCTGAAAGACTCGAAGTCATGGGAAAGCTCAGAAGGATTTGAAACTTCGAAGGGGTCGAAGGAAGGCAAGAGGCCAAGTACCTTGAAAATTTGAAGGAAGGCATAGCGACGTCGACCGCAGGAGGACAAGTTCCATGGAGAGAGATACTTTGTTTAGTTCGTGTAGAAGTTCTCAAGAGAAGAATGGATGGTCAAAATTCTCTGTGAAGAATTCACGAATTCCCGTGAGCCGTCAGATCTCACGGATGAGCAGCGGAGTTACGGTGAGTTCTTCCAAGGGGTTCAAGCTCAAGAGAAGTAGAGCCATAGATTCAAGCCACATGAGTCGTTGGATTTACCCGTGAACTTCTATTTCGGGTTTTCGCGAGGGGAAGTCCTATAATCTTGGCCACAACACTCGTGAAATCATGAAACGCGAAATCCCGAAGGGATGAGAGGATTGTGTGGGCCATAGAATTAGCAGGGTGGACACGTGGTGCACTATCGACACGGAAGTCAAATTCCGTTGACCATTTTGGGGTTTCGTGGGGTAAAGTCCCGAAATCGTTGCATCAGGATTAGCGAAATCATGAAATCCGAAGTCCCAATGGAGTGAAGCATCGTTGAAAGGTCAGCCTTGTGAGCACATTGGAGTTTCGACAAATCGGGTTTCGGGAATCGAGGGGACGAGTTGCTTGACATCGCAACCACCGAAATCACGATAAGGAGAAATCCGAAATAGAGAGAGAAAAGGTCAAGTGTTGATTGTTTTCGGGTTTCGGAGATAGAGAGACAAGGCGCTTGACCACCGGATTCGCGAAAGTGCGAAGTCCAATCTCCCGAAGTATAAGGGGGGGGAATTTCTCGAAGTTAATTGTGGGTGCAGATTTCCTGAAAGGGAAATAGAAGAGCCATTTCCGAGAGCTCTTTGGGCCAGTGAAAGAGGAAAGATCTTGTGTACGTGACCTTCCGACCTGCGGGTTGAGGAGGGGTTGCGACCATCATTCTTCAATGCTCCTCCTATCCTTTGACATGCTCAATATTCCTTTGAAAATATTTTACCAAATGATCATGTTTATTGACTCTTCTAAGTTAATGTTTGATTGATATATAACTTCTATTTTTCTATGATGAGTTTATTCTTTATCTTGTACCTTGGTTTGAAGTGGTGTTATTGAATTCATGGAGGCACAAGTTTTCTCAAAGTAGATTGAAGAGTTGCCACATTTGATTCAAAACAAGAAGTTATCAATACAGGGTATCACTAAGAGAAGGAAATTGAAGGTTTGTCTTATAGTGTGGTCATGATATTAATGTATCCTAAGGTCAAGTCTAAGTAGCCTAGGATGAATTCTATAATGCATCATTAATCCTTGTCTAGCAAACCTAGGAAGCATCCTATTGAGGCTCGTAGGATTATTTATGATAGTAATTGGCCCGATGAATTTAAGGTTTTTTTCATTCTATCATTCTTTTTGGTTTTGTTCTTTTACTACTTATTGATGCCATGATTAGATGGTGTAGGTACTTTAAAGATTGATGTTATGCAAATCTCCCACTACAATTTAATCATCTTCTTGTACATTCTTATGATTTCATGTTGATTTCATTGTTCTATTCATTTCTATTTTTGCAATAAATTTGGAAAGTTTTCCTCTTAATGGGTTAAATGTTATTTCCTTAATTAGTTTTAATGGATTGGAATGCATTACTTATCCTATTTGATTGTAATTTTTATTGCTCTATCTTTTTTCTTGAAGGTAATTTTATTTTGAGGGCTTGTTGATTTCTTATGCATTTGTTTGAACTTTCATCTCATTGCATCATTAAGAAATGAATAGTTGACCTTAATAAAAGAGCTCGGGGAAATGAATTCTAAAGTATATTATGATGCAACAAGTTTCATCTTGTTTCAAAGATTTGGCTTCAAGATTTTCATTGATTAATATCAATCCTACATGGAAATAGTTTACATTTAAATGTTTTATAATTGAATCACTTCCATCTCTCATGAATTGATTGTTGGAGTACATGCACATTTTCCTACTATTTAGGAGGACTTCTATTTATAGCATGTCTATTTTTATCCAATGTATGCCTATATGTAATACCATGGGAAAACACCATGGGTTTCCAAAAGCATGGGCACATAAACCAGTGTTAGGTAAGTTCCTATTTTCTAGGAGTCCTATTTTCAAGGAGGAAGAGTGCTTCATTCTTTAATTTTAGGAGATAATTCCTATTTCATGGCTAGAGAGTGCACTTGAGTGAGAATATTATTCTCCTAGACAACTGTGCACTTATCCTTAAGTATTTAGTTCTATTATTAGTTATGGAGTCCAATTATACATGCACAAGTTCTCACTTGTGCATGGATAACTCCATTTATGAATAGCTAACTCCATTTGCGGTAGTTAACCGATACTAAGAGGGAGTTTGTTTTTTCTATTACATGTGCATGCACATGAAAACCCTAACCTAGTGCAAATTACTCCTCTTGTGGAGAGTTCTATATATTGTACCCATGACGAAGGATTAATATAATGTGATTCAAGTTGGTTTCTTAGCTTCTTATGTGTGAATATTGATTATATTTTTCTCTCTCCTCTCTTTTTTTGCAATTAACTAGTGTAGTATTTCCTACTCACAATTAGATTTTGGAGTGTGGTTTAATCCTGCATGGTATCTGAGCTATTATTGTGAGTGGGTATTCACTTTTATTGTAGTCTTATATATCAGATTGGATAGCCCACAGAGAACTATGGATCAACCATCTTCTTTAGTGATCTTGACACTGTTCAACTAATTTGAGTGGAAGCACAAGATAGAGCTTCTACTTCACAACAAGGGTTTTCATAGGGTCACCATGTGGATTGAGGTCGATCCTACTTCAGCCATAGAGAAATAAAAATACTTCAACATAATGGATGAATCCTACGATATATTGTGCTTGAGCACTTCAACATAATGGATGAATCCTACGATATATTGTGCTTGAGCACTTCAACATAATGGATGAATCCTACGATATATTGTGCTTGAACATCTCTCTAGATCTCCTCTTCCATGTTGATACTTGCAAGAATGTTAACGATGTTTGGACAAAGTTGAAGGATTTTCTAGGCAAGCAAGACACCCTAAGAGGTCATCAACTAGAGAATGATATACATGCATTGAATCCAAGTTATTTCAAGACACTACATGACTAGTTTTGTAAGTTTAAAAATTTTCTTTCTCATGTTAGGGATCGTGGAATTGATAAGAAAGATGAACAATTAATAGTTTCAATTCTAACCGGAATAGAACCAAAGTATTATGTCTACACTTCTTCTTTCCATACTACCAAGTTAGCTATGGGGTATACATGGAAGATGTGATTTGGATATTTTACTTAGATAGTTAGTGACTTGATTTCTTTAAAGAGTGTGAAAACCAAGACAAAAGAAATACATAAAGAGACTATGAGCAATAATAATAAGAAACAAAGAAATAAGAATGACACAACGAGATGATAACAAAGTTCACCCAATGTGGGCTATGTCTC
>ML797695.1:295844-314178 GCA_009831015.1 Picea engelmannii | reverse complement strand
ATAACCCTCCGATCTCGGGAAGATGCACCGGAGTTAAACCCTAGCGTGCAGGAAAGAAATCCTAGCCATTGATTTCAGCCAGAACACGTGGCGGAGGATCCCGAAGAGTCGGAGATCGGGGAATCGGGGTTCCCGGAGACAAGGGATTTGTGTACAAGGAAATCGCGATACGCGATTCTCCGATACAATTAGGACCGTCCATCCTTTGAGGGACGTGTGTCAGTGGATCCAACATAGTCGGGGTTCGGCATATCGGGGTTTTCGAATGCAAGAAACCCTTGCCATACGGAGTCGCGAACCGCGAAACCCCGATGAGTGGGGGCCAACTGTCAAGTCCATAAGCGGAGGAGAACGGAGCAGTAGGGAGGACGCGTGTCAAGCACTCGGAAAGAGTCGGGAACACCGTAGGAAAACCCCGGTAAAATCATAGCCGTCCGTCTGCGGGGACAGGTGGCAAAAGGTCGGGCGCCGTCGACGTTTTGATCATCGGAGTTCTGATGGTAAGGAAATTGTGCAACAGGAAACCGCGATCCGCGATTTCCCGATAGGATCTCAAGAGGAAGAAAATCGACGACTTGTAATCCCTATGAAGTTTCACGAAATCCCGAGGACCGTCCGATCGTGAAGGAGTTGCGCGGGAGATAACCCGTGAGTACAGGTGTGGAGAACCAAAGTCCATCGGACTTCGGGGTTTCGGAGTTCGGGGATTGATAAGGTGAGAGTTCGACACCTCGTGAAATCGCGAGTCGCGATTCCCCAAATCGATCTGAACCGTCGATCAGGATGGGGGCACGTGGCGAAGGATCTTGAGGAGTCGTGATTCGAGGTTTGGCAAGGTCTGTGACCTTGTGCACCAGGAACCGCGGTTTCCTGAATCGCGATTCCCCGATAGCCGAGTGGAGGACAGGTGGAAGCATATCGGAGTTCGGGGATTCATCGTGTAAGTGAACCACGGTATTTCATGCGCCGATTTCTCGATAGGGTAATCTCCGATAGAGGGAAGTGTTGACCCGTTGACCATCGAGGATCGGGGTTTTGTTGTGTATGTGATTTGTGTTCGCGTGAATCGCGAACTCCTGAGTTGCGATATCCCGATATAGAACTGGGGATTGGCATTTCGCTAATGCGAAGTTTAGGGAGATCTCCCATGTATGGGAGATTAATACAAAAAAATTTAAATTATGGTAGTGGGTGTGTTACAAGTGGCCTCCACAATTATGATGCAAATGGGAAAAATTACATCAAAGTATTGAATCTCAAGGATGGTCCTCTGCTCTCCTATAGCACAATGGCCTCCAAAATACTTTGAAATTACCTCTCTCCTCTTCACAATCCATGAAGAGGGCTAAAATAAATCATATCCAACACAATTAAAAAATAATGCGACCTCAAAATAATTAATTCTCACATTCATGAACCAAGGACTATGCCTACCTCATTGGTAGTCGGATTTGTTATAAATATTTGGTGCACGATTGATCCGTGGTCGAACCCGCGAATGTTTGGATTTTGGTTAACATGGAAAATATTCGAAACAAAATTGATTTGGTTGGGACATCCACCAAGCAATACATGTTTGCCATGTTGGCTAGTGGATAGTTGTTGGTCCTTTGTCGGTGAGGAGGTCGCGGGGTCCAACCTGTGGACCTCCCCTCTTTGGAATGTTTGTTATACATGAAAACCAAGACAAAATAAATACATAAAGAGACTATGAGCAATAATAATAAGTAACAAAGAAATAAGAATGACACAACGAGATGATAACAAAGTTCACCCAATGTGGGCTATGTCTCCAGGTCCACTTCCAATGGAGTGGCCTCCACAATTATGATGCAAATGGGAAAAATTACATCAAAGTATTGAATCTCAAGGATGGTCCTCTGCTCTCCTATAGCACAATGGCCTCCAAAATCCTTTGAAATTTCCCCTCTCCTCTTCACAATCCATAAATAGGGCTAAAAGAAATCATATCCAACACAATTAAAAAATAATACGACCTCAAAATAATTAATTCTCACATTCATGAACCAAGGACTATGCCTACCTCATTGGTAGTCGAATTTGTTATAAATATTTGGTGCATGATTGATCTGGGGTCGAACCTGCGAATGTTTGGATTTTGGTTAACATGGAAAATATTTGAAACAAAATTGATTTGGTTGGGACATCCACCAAGCAATACGTGTTTGGCATGTTGGCTAGTGGATAGTTGTTGGTCCTTTGTCAGCGAGGAGGTCACGGGGTCCAACCTGCGGACCTCCCCTCTTTGGAATGTTTGTTATACATGAAAATAAATATAGAAGCTCTGGTGTTGGTTACAAAGATTGATTGTTTCTTGGTTGGTTAAGTCATTCTTCCCATAACTTGGAGGTCGGGGGTTTGATCCCAACCGACCATATCTTTTCCAAATTGAAAACAAAACCTTCTTGTCCAATCAGAGGTTTCCACATGGAAGCCTTTGATTGGCCCACATCATAATGACACCATGTCACTTGCCAACTAGACTGCCAACTCGACTACCACGTCATCTACCTCTGCCATATTTCCACTTCTAATCCTACCACATGTCTCATACAACTTCCATGTGTAACTTTGTATGGCCTGCGACATGTGCTCCTGTGGGACTACCATGTATCACCTCTATCCTTCATTTTTTCCCTGTTTGGAAAAAACTTCAGATCGCGATATCTTTCTCATATCAATTCTATTTGAGCTCGTTAAAGTGACGTCGAAAATATATCGTCGATCTCTTTGGGATGGAGAGCTTTTCATCGAGCTTGGAGAGCTTTGAATTTTGAGGTATTTTGATCCTCCTAGATCAATCTTCTCCACTGGAAGCTTTTGGACCACCAAATGTTGACTCACTTAGAAAATAGGTGAGAGTATTGCTCCCTCACTTTCCCATATATATCCATCGTTCTTTGCTTGGATGCATTCCCTTAAGGCCCATGCGAAGGTACTCAACATCACCTCTTTGTAAATTCCTTGTCTTCCTATCCAGAATGACATCTTGTTACAACTCGTCCAGGTACTCAGGAGAAAAATAATCAATAGAAGGAACTTGAATACTCTTTTCATGATCCATGATCATTGGAGGATCATATAATTTTAATTTCTTAGCATTTATAACTGAATACATCTGCATATAAGGTGGTAGATCTTAACGGGAAGCATTAGTGCTAAACTTCATCAAAATAGTAAATGGGCCATATCGGATTGGATTGAGTTTCTTGCCTTCCCCCTTTAACCTATATTTGCTAATATGAAACCAAACTCGATCACCTAATTAGAAATGATGATCCATCTTATGCTTTTCGTTCCTAGCCTTGTATTGGGCTTGGTTATTCTAAAATTGTTATTGGATTGCTTGATGCACCACTTGGATTTTTTGAATGAATTTTTGGAATCTATCTTCATATTTATGCTCATTTAAATCAACATCTTTTCCAAAAATCAAATCGAATGGATATTTATGAAAGTACCCAAAAAAAGTCTCAAATGGAGAGCTCTATGTAGAAGAATGCAAGGCTCAGTTGCAGGCATGTTGTACATAGTGTAGATGTTCATCCCAAAGCTTAGGATGTTTATAGAAATAACCTTGGAGCAAATGTACCACTGTTATGTTAACTACATATGTCTATATGTTGGTCTATGGATGAACAACAATACTTCTCTTCAACTTTGTGTCCATCAATCCCCACAAACTTGACCAAAATTACCCAAGGAAGTGGGAATCCTGATTTGAAACAATGGATGTAGGAAATCCAAAAATGAACCCAAACATGCTGAAACAATAAGTGTGTAGTTTGTTCAGTTGTCACCTGCTTCTTACAAGGAATCAAAAGACACATTTTTATGAACCTATCCATAACTACATATAAGTAATGATGACCTATTTTGGACATAGGTAACCCCCCTACAAAATCCATAGAAATACTCTCCCATGGATGAGAAGGTAAAAGAAAAGGTGTATCTAGACCCGACTTTCTATTAGTGGGTTTACTAGTAGCACACAACACACACCCCTTTACATACTTGGATACAATTTCCCTCATCTGAGGCCAATAAAAAAATATTTTTAAATGAGCTACAGTCTTTCCTATCCAAAAATTCCCAGAGATAACAAAAGTATGAGATTCTTTGATTACATGAACCCTTTCATATTTCAGAATACAGATTTTGTTAAGATGGTAGAGTAGATTTCCCTGCAAACAATAATCTTTCACTTGTGAACCATGGGTTAACCTCTCACATACATATTTAATTTCCTCATCCATAGTATATTGTTCAGCATAATTGTCATGTGCTAAATAATCATTCTGTAATACAATAGATGCATTAATAGGAGGTTTGGATAGCATGTTAACCACTTTGTTAGTTACACCATTTTTATATCTGATAACCAAATGAAATTGTTGTAGAAATCCCATCCATCTAAAATGCCTTGATTGTTGTAGCTTAGTTTGTGATTGGAGATACTATAATGGTTGATGATCTATGTGTCTGATTGTTTCTTTACCCATTAAGTAATTATTCCAACTTTTAACACTTCGTACTAAAGCATACAACTCTTTATCATAGGTAGGATAATTAATAATAGCTTTAGAAAAGGTCTCAGAATGGTAATAGATTGGCTTATGTTGCTGCATCGAAAATACCTCTATGACATATCCACTTGCATAGGTCTCTATCTCAAATGGTTGTTGCAATTTTGACAATGCTAACACTAGTGTTGTGCTGATCTTTTCTTTCAATGTATCAAAGTCCTTTTGTTGCTTTCCTCCCCATGAAAGACATGTTTCACACTAGTCAAAGCATGTAAAGGAGATGTAATAAATGAGAACTTTAGCAATAAAACTTCTACAATACTGGACTGCTCCTAAGAATATTCTAACTTCTATTGATGATGTAGGATTGGGCCAGTTTACAATCACTTCAAGCTTAGAGGGATATATTTTCAATTCACCACCCCCTACAATACAACCCAAGTACACTAATGAAGTTTTCCCAAATTCACACTTTGACATTTTTACATACAATTTCTCCTTTTTCAAAGTATCCAAGATTTGTCTAACATGCTTGACATGGGCATCCCATGTTATACTGAACACAAGAATATCATCTAAGTAGACTATTACAAAGTCATCAATGAATGGTAAAAATGTGTCATTCATCACATGTATACAAGTGTTTAGGGAATTACAAATCCCAAAAGGCATCATTAACCATTCAAACAATCCATGCTTTGTTTTGAAAGTGGTTTTCCAAACATCACCTTCTACAATAAAAATATGATGATAACCACTTCTCAAGTATAACTTAGTGAAATAAATGTCATCTTTCAATTGATCTAATAAATCATCAATTCTAGGAAGAAGGTATTGATTTTTCACCATGATTTTGTTTAATGCACATCCTCCATGTACCATCCTTCTTTGGTACCATCACAATAGGATATCCACATGGAGATGAACTTGGACTGATGAATCCCTTATCAAGAAAGTCTTGAACATGATTCTTGATCTCAATATTATCAATCACAAGCATCCTGCACATACCGATACTAGGAAGAGGGGCATCATGTTGCAAATGAATCTCATACTGAATCTACCTCTTGGGAGGAAATCCTTCAATTTCATGAAATATATCTTCATAGTTAGAAATGACTTTAACCAATTCATTCTTACGATAAGCATCAAAACCCTAAAAAGCATGAGATTTTTCAACATCTTTTGCTTTCAAAATCACGAGTACAAAGTGTTTGCTAGAATTTGTGAGCCTCTTCATTTACCCTATGGTAACAAGAGATAAGTTAGTCTTCATGTTGTGTGTTCTCTTAAAATGTATTCAACTCCATATTTGGTGAGGTGGTATTTGTTCTCCTCCCCGAATAAAATGGATTTTATGTCAAATAAGTAAGGGATTCCCAATACTATTCCACAAGCATCAAGAGGAACTACATCACATTCATACTCATCAACAAATTTAGAAGTGATAGAAAATCTAAGTTTACACTATCTGGTTACTTTTATCTTTGCATCATCACATACCCAACCGACAGGTTAAGGGTTCTTATGAGGATTTGTCTCCATTCCTAGTTTCTTGACAATTGCTTCATATATCATATTTTCTTGGGAACCATTATAGAAAAGACTATCAACTTTTTTATGCTTAGTTATCACCCTTATGTGAAAACACTCACTTCTTCTCTTTTCATAATTAGGAGACTGAATTGAAGAACTAGTACTAGCATGAGAATATGTTTTACATTGCACTATTGCATTTGTGATATTTGTTTCATCCTATGAATTAGACCCCAAATATTGTTGTATTGTGGAAACATTCTTTGGATTTCCTTTTCCTCCAAATATTTTAGGCCTTAGGTCAGGATGTAGCTTCCAATAGTGAGCATCATCATGCCCTTCCATTTTTCAATGAGAGAATGTACGATTTTCCTCGTCTTTATTCACTGTAGTTTCCTTTTTTCCTTTCCCTTTTCCTTTGAATTTTCCTTCAATGAACTTGGATGGTTTCTTCTTTGTGAAATCACTTTGCACATTCTTACCCTGGGATTCAAGATGAGTGGCTTCGACACATACTTCATCTATATTAGTGGATTAAATAAAATAATAGTGTGACGAATATAGTTATGTAAAGAACCAATGTATTTTAGAAGAGTATCTTTATAATCTAATGGAATATTTAAATCTAATGCTTTCTTTCTAAAATCTTTAGTAAAAAATTGCACAATTTTCCCTTTTCCTTGTCTCAAATTATTCCATTCCATAATTGGTTTATATGTATATCCTAAAGGATGTAATTGTTTCTTTAATGCAGAAGGGAATTCAGACCAAGATGAAATAATATTACCATTATTTTTAACACCTTTTTGAAGTTTTCTTTCCCACGAAAATAATGTTGTACCTTCATGGCGAAGAGAGGCCAAATGATTCTTTACCTCTTCTTCATCAATATGATGAACACGACAATAAACTTCTATTTTTTGAATCCAATTATGTAATCTCTCTTCATTAATCTCTCCATTATACATGGGTAAGTAAAATTTTACATCCAACTTTAACAATGGATTCTTTGGAGCAATATTCTTATGACGAGATGCAGACTGCGATGGAGAAGGAGAACGAGAAGGAGAGTGACGAGAAGAAGAAGGTTGAGAAGAAGGAGGAGAAGAAGGAGGAGATTTCTTTTGTGAAGGATGATCATCCTCATTTTTTACTTGACTTGTGCCTTCTCCTCTTCGTTGTCGTCTTTCATTGTAGAGCTCTTCCACCAGTTCCTTCATTAAACTGAATGCTTCGAAGAAATCCTCTTCAGAGTTAAAAGGATTTGTTTTCCTTGGTATATCCATCTCTTCTCTTTGAGTGCTTCTCCTTGAACCAATTTTTAGATTATAAGCCTCAATGTTTCCTTCTCCCTTCTTGATTCTAGACCTGGTAAGCATCCACACTCACAAACCACATCAAACTAGTTTACTAGTTCTAATACCAACTTGATCCGAATGTTTTACTTAGCTAGTTAATGACTTGATTGATTTAAAGAGTGTGAAAACCAAGATAGAATAAATACATAAAGAGAGTATGACAAAGAATAATAAGAAGAAAATAATTAATAGTGACACAACGAGATGATAATGAAGTTCACCCAGTGTGGGCTACGTCTTTGGGTCCGCTTCCAATGGAGTGGTGATCCGAATTTATGCAGGAATGCAAGAAAATACACAAACAACCATGAATACAAATATGGAGTGGAAATAACACTTCATTTCATTAATATCAAAGAACTGAAATTTGTTTATAGACAAAATAAAAATTAACTAGCTAGGGCGTTGGTAGCTTATCCCTGAGAGGAGATGTGGCGGTTACAGGCCTCTGAAATATTTATTACAATGAGGCTCAAAGGCCTATATGTTATTGAGAAACAATGGAAACCCTAAACATCAAAAAACCTAACCCTAGGAGATGAAACACCATAATATGGGCCCCGTTGGGGTAAATTGGTACATCAATTTCCTGGGGTCATAACTTTGGCATACTATCTCCGTTTGACGCATATGATACATCGTTAGAAATATCTCTCCGAGGACTACAACTATTGACAACAAATATCATGGCCTGGAACAATCCAATATTTTTCGATTGGACCATGCCCAAAAAACGTCATTTAGGGCCTCAAAATGGCTCCGGAAGTTCAGGACCCGAAAAACTGCCAAAAATAGTAAATTGTGCTACAATCAAGGAAACTGAAAAACTGAAAGAAAAAATGGTGGGGGTCCAAGTGGAATAGGCGATTGGACACCAATATCCACCTAGATCAAGTGGCCTCTTCAATTATGATGCAAATGGGAAAAATTACATCAAAGTCTTCAATCTCAAAGTTGTCCCTCTTCTATGTTGTAGCACAATGGCCTCCAAAAGAATTTGAAATTTCCTCTCTCCTATTCACAATCCACAAAGAGGGATAAAGGAACTCATATCCAACAACATTACAAAATAATACAACGTTAAAATAATTTTTTCTTTCATTCATGACCCAAGGACTACGCCTGACATATTGGTAGTCGACCTTTTTATAATGGTTTGGCACCCAATCAATATGGGATCTAACCTGTGGATGTTTGGATTTTGGTTAAAATAGAAAATATTCGAAACAAAATTGATTTGGTTGGGACATTCGCTAAGCAATACATGGTTGGCATGTTGGCTAGCCAATAGTTGTTGGTCCTTTATCGACGGGGAGGTCGTGGGGTCAAGCCCACAGACCTCCCCTCTTTGGAATATTTGTTATATGTGACAATAAATATAGAATCTCTGGCATTGGTTACAAATATTGAGAGTTGTTGTGTTGATTAAGTCACTCCACCCATAGCTTGGAGGTTGGGGTTCGATCCCAGCCAACCATACCTTTTCTAAATTAAACATAGGACCTTCTTGGCCAATCAGAGGCATCCAGGTGGCATCCTTTGATGGGCCCATGTCATAATGATGACACATCAACTACCAAATAGATGCCACATCACCTTCCAATTGGACTACCAACTCGACTACCACGTCATCTGCCTCTTCCATGTGTCCACTGCTCAACCCGCCACATGTGCTATATGGATGCCATGTGTTACTTTGTATGGACTACCACATTTCCTCTTGTAGGGATGCCATGTGTCACCTGTGTCCTTCCTTTTTGCCATGTTTGGAAAAAAATTTAGATCATGATATCTTTCTCATAAAAAGTCCATTTGATCCCATTCAAGCAGTGTCAAAAATCTCTCGTTGAGCTCTTTGTGATGGAGAAATTTGCATCGATTTTTGAGACATTTGAATTTTAAAATATTTTGGATCCTCCTAGATCAAGATTCCATCCCTAGATTATTTCATGGAGTCACTTATCCATGAGAAGAAAAATCTCATCTAGATAGGGGCACTCAAGAGTTCAAATCCCTATGCACTTATAGCTCAAGTATGTTCAAAGAAGAATAATAATAATAACAAGGGTAAGAAGGACCAAGAGAATAAGAAGGATGGAAAAAAAAAATCCATAGATGAGATATTGAGTTCCAAGGCACAAAAGAGAAAGAAGGAGAAGACTCATTTTTCCTACTATAACAGGGTGTTCCATCCCGAGATTTATTGCATGAAAACAACCATAAATCACGTGACACAATCACTTGAGAAACATCACCTCAAGGATTGTATTTTGAATAATACAAGGAAAATCCATCGGAAATTCCATGATCGAAAAGAGGTAATGGTAATGCATTAATTTATATTTCATATTCTCCTAATGCTTAGATGCTTGATTCAGGGGCTGCCCATCCCATGGCCTCATCAGGTAGACGTTTCTCATACTTGGAGACTTTCTTTGGACCATCGATATTCATGGGAGATGATTCTCCTACTGAGGTGTGCAGTAGGGGAGAGATTGATCTAGACCATATATTCTTTCAAGATGTAATTCATGTTCCAAATTTTTCAATGAATCTCCTCTCCATCTATGAAATCACTCATTTAGGTTCAAGGAAGAAGGTGGAGTTCACTTTGGACTCAATTATTATTTCTGACTTGTTAGATGGTTCAAAAATTGATGTTGTTGAGGTTAATCACCATTCCAGGTTGTACACCTTCTCTCAATTTACTCATAAATTTTATTACATATCTCTTCTAACACATGATAATGAAGATTCCATTCAGAGGAGTGTTAAGTTTGAAGAAGGTCCTTCATAGGTACTTCTGGAGCATTCCAGACCTCCATATCCACCACCACTAGTTGTGGAACTTCATGAGACTTCCTCAAATCATATTCTTGATCATATATTTGAATTTCATATCTTTGATATTTTTTTTCCGCAACAAGAAGTTACAATTTTAGAGCATCTACCACAATGGTAACAACAAAATCTTTAGGAAGTAGGTAATCACGTGGGTGATCGACGATCCATGAAGAACCAAATCTCAGTTTTTGGATCCTCCACAAGCTCTTACTACCACAAAGCCTTTGATTCCTATTTATTTTTATATGGTACTTGGATCATGCCCTTATTCATATGCATAGGCTGAAGGAAACCCCCATTAGGAGGAAACGATGAAAGAGGAGTACAATTCCCTGGTGGAGAACAACAAATGTGATTTGGTTCCTCTACCTTCCAATGGGAATATTTTTAGATGTAAGTGGTTTTTCAAGACAGAGAGGGATTTTGAGGGATACATTACAAAATATAAGGCTCAGTTAGTAGCTAAAGGTTTCTGACAAGTACAAGGAATTGACTATGAGGAGACTTTTGCAACGATTACCAAGATTGATTCCATTTAGTTAGCTCTAGCTATTGCAACAACTAGAAAGTGGGAGGCACACCATATGGATGTGAAGAATGCATTATTACATGGAAACATTACTGATAATATATATATGCATTATACAACGGGATATGTCTATGTATTAGGAAATATATGTATTAGTTTGAAGGTTGAGGAAGTCACTATACAAACTCAAGAAAACACCTTGGGCATGGTAAGATAAAATTGACTTTGATCTTCTATCTAGATGTTTTCTTAGATGTAGATCAGATCCTAATGTGTGTATGATGAGGAACACACATTCCCTTCTAATTATAGTTCTATATGTATATTATTTAATCATCACAAGGAGCTCAACCTCCTCCATTGTCGCAATGAAGACCGCTTTGCATGATAGGTTTTCTATGATAGATACATGACTGTTACATTACTTTCTTGGTCTTGAAATTAGCCAAAATGACTCAAGAATCAATATGTATCAGTCCAAGTATGCCATAAGTATATGTGATAGGTTCTAGATGAAAAATTGCAAGATATCTCCAACACCCTTTCAGTCAGGGGTTAGACTGGAGGATGTCGGTGCATCACGTTTGGTTGATTGAACTAGATATTGAAAGTTGGTGGGGAGTCTTCTTTAACTTACACAATATCGAATGGACATATATTATGCATTTGGATCAGTTTCCAAGTACATGTAGGAGCCACATGAGCTTCACTAGAAATAAACAAAGAGGATTCTCAGATATGTCAAAGGGACTACCGTCTTTAGTATACATTATGTCGTAGGATCTTCTTTAGATATTGTTGGTTACATAGACTCAGATTCAGAAGGCGATAACACTTATTGCAAGCACACATCAGGATATGTCTTCTACCTTGGATCAGGACCTCTCTTTTGGTAAAGTAAGAAGCAATCAATAAATTATTTATCATCAATAGAGGTAGAGTACAGGGGTGCAATGAATGTTACTACTCATGCTATTTGGTTGCAACACTTTCTTACAGAGTTGGGAGTTTATTTTCATCGTCTAAAAATTATATGGTGTGATAATCAGAGTACTCTCAATACATGTAGAGACTCGATTCAGAGGCAGTAGACCAAGCACATAGAAGTTCATATGCACTTTTTTCGAGGACATATTCAGGATGGAGACATTGATATGCATTTATATCCATATTCAGAGTAGGTGGTAGACATCTTCACCAAGTCTTTCACCAGATATAAGTTTGTCTCATTGAGGGACGTTCTAGGAGTGAGGGGTACATCATCTTAGTAGTTGAACATGTTATCATTTGTTCTTTTTTAGCAACATATTTTGAGGGGTGTTTTGTTCCCACTGGGTTTTTCCTCTTTACCTCACTTTTTTTTAGTTTTTATGCATATATACTTGTACATGAGTACCTAACATGGCTTCATATTTTCACAACTCATCATTGTGCACACCTCGGTTTTGTTTCAGGGGGTTGTTGCAATACATGCACATTTTCCTACTATTTAGGAGGACAACTATATATAGCATGCCTATTTATAGTAGGTCTATTTTTAGTCAGCAGATTAATATATTTAATACCATGGGAAAATACCATGGGTTTCCAAAACCATGGGCACATAAACCAGCATTAAGTAAATTCCTATTTTCTAGGAGACTTATTTTCTAGGAGGAAGAGTGCTTCAATGCTTAATTTTAGGAGATAATTCCTATTTCATGGCTAGAGAGTGCACTTAAGTGAGAATATTATTCTCCTAGACAAGTGAGCACTTCTCCTTAAGTCTTCAGCTCTATTATTAATTATGGAGTCCAATTATACATGCATGAGTTTTGACTTGTGGATGGCTAACTCCATTTATGACTAGCTAGCTTCATTTATTTCTAGTTAACTAATACTAAGAGGGAGTTTATTTTTTCTAATACATGTGCATGCACATAGAAGCCCTAATCTAGTGCACATTACTCCTCTGATGGAGAGTTCTATATATTGTACTCATGATCAAGAAATAATACAATGTGATAAGAATTAATACAATTTTATTCGAGTTGGTTTCTTAGTCTCTTATGTATGAATATTGATTCTATTTTTCTCTCTCCTCTCTTTCATTTGCAATTAAATAGTGTAGTATTTCCTACTCACAAGTAGATCTTGGAGTGTGTTTTAATCCTACATTGATTTTCAGTATCATCATATCATTAAGGAAGTAATGGCTTTTTGGGATAGAATATGCGTACTTGTTTTTATTTTTTTATGTCTATGCATCTATTCCTATAACTCCCCTCTTGGAAATATATTGCTTATAGTTTACTTTGAATGTAACATACCCAACATCCAACTGGGCTATGCCACATAATTTTTTTTGAATTGTATGCAAATTAAAACATATAAACACAGAAACTCTTGCGGAACTTTATATATAAAACTCAAAATAGACAAATACATTTTGTAAATGCACATATTCATATGGAAATAATAGTAAACATAGACATGCAACATAGACATAAAATAACCATAAATATAAAGACGGGTATAAACCACATACATGAAAAACCCATAAAAATAAACACATAAATAATAATGCAACATATAAATTAACACACAATTAACACTTATCTTGGTAATAATATCACCAACTACGTGCAGACCTTCCACAAACCTCCCAGCCTTAGACCACACTGCTCATAATTCTCAATAGTGGGTCACCCCCGAGCTGGGACTAAAATCCACCTGGGTAAAGGGATTCCTAACCAGGCTGCTATATCTCAGACAATAGGAAACACTTCGTCACAAGTGCCAACTCAAACTAACAACTTGCAATCCCTCATTCCCCACATGCCTGTCCCACCCTAGGAAGTGTGCCCCTTCTCTACTCAATAGTCCCTTAGCTGCCCCACTTCCCTTCCAGGGCTTCAACAACAGGCCAAACATGAAGTCTCAAACCCATGTAGTTGTAGTTTAGCACCTTCAAGAAATCAATTCTGAACAATTCTCTCATCTAGAAAGAATTGTTCACGGGCCTAACAACCCACCTCTTTAGTCCATCTCCCAAGATATCCGGGTATAGATACAAGTACGAATATGGGTATGGAAACAGGTATGGATACAGGTACATGGAGGTACAAAGGAAAATTGAATGAGTGAGTGAATGATGATGGAATGACTGAATCAGAAAATGAACTAAGTCCAAACTATATGCATGCATGTTCCCAACTTGACACTTGTCATGTTGGGAGCTACTTTGGCCCACTTGTCCCCATCCTTAGAACTTAGGATAAAATAATTATCCATACTTTATATTTTTAAGGAATATTAATATAATATTCCTTTTTGGCTTAATCTCCCTAGCTTATCCCCTTATCCTTAACTTGTATCCCCCCACCTTTCCCTAACTAGTGGAGTTTAGTCCTCCATACTCTTTTATCATGGTCAGTCTACACGCAAAAATATATTTTATATTAATGATAAGACATATACAAAATAGTCTCATTGGCCTTTAACATCTAGGATCTCCAGCCTAATTCAACACATAAGCCTCCTAGCTTATAATAACTGGCTCACTAGCCTATAAACACAACATATACACAAAGGCTCCCTGGCCTCAAAATTGTGCGCACTTAAGTTTGTTGCACGTGGTATCCTAGAATGTGCACACTTCATCATTTTAGTGTCCAATACATGTGCACACTACACCATGGAAGGTGCATACAAAAATGATATCAAACAACTCACCAACTTAAGTACATTTTCATTTTCATTTACAATTGGGTTCAACCTAGGGGTATTACAATCCCCTCCCCTTATTTATGCACTGTCCTCAGTGCATTATGTACACATATCAACAACATTTCCAAAATATTAAAAAAGATTTGGGTATTCTTCCCGCATTGCATCCTCATTCTCCCAAGTAGCATCCTCAGGACTGTACTAGGTCCATTGGACCTTTACAATCCCTATGGATCGATTCGAAATATGTTTTATTTTTTGGTCTAGAATGTGTACCAAATGCACTTGGATAGCGCCTTATTGCTCCACTTGAAACACATTCCAATCAATTACATGATTAGCATAAGGTATATATTTCTCAAGCAATGATACATGGAATACATTATGAATAGACATAGATGCAAGAAATACAATCATATAATCTATTGGACCAATCCTCTCTAGGATTTCAAAGGGCCCATAATAGCGAGCTGCCAACTTTGAACAATTTCCCAACTTCAGGGAACTTCTGTTAGCTTTAACTTTCAAGAATACATGGTTCCCCACATTAAATTCCTTGTGAGTTCTTCCCTTATCAACATAGTTTTTCTACCTATCTTGGGCAGCCTTTAAACTCTGTTTTATTTTCAACATTTTATCCTCCATTTCTCTAAGTAAATATGGCCCAACCACTGCTCTATCTATTGGGTTATCCCAACTTACCATTGTGTTGCATATTCTTCCATAAAGTGCCTCAAATGGGATCATCTTTAGAGATGGTTGGTACCCATTGTTTTAAGCAAATGATACTAAGTGTAGGTAGTCTTCCCATTTTGATGGTTTATCCATCACATACATCCTCAACATATCCTCAATCACTTGATTCACCCTCTCTATTTGTCCATCTGATTCTGGATGATAAGTTGTGCTAAAATTCAAACTTATTCCAAATCTCTTAAATAATCATTTCCAAAAATTCAATGTAAATTTTGGATCTCTGTCAGACACAATTTTCTTGGGTATACCATGTAATCGATAAATTTATCTCATATAAACATCAACAATGTTGGTTCCCGTCTGAGTGATCTTTACTGGAATAAAATGGGCATCTTTAGTAAGCTTATCCACCACTACCATGATAGAATCATGTTTCTTGCTTGTTTTGGGTAGTTTGGTGATGAAATCCATTTTTACAAATTCCAATTTCCACTCAGGAATGAGTAATGGTTGTAAAAACTAACTGGGTGTCTATTCTCAACCTTTACCTTTTTACGTTCCAAACATTTGGCAACAAAATCAACAACTTCTTTCTTCATGCCTGGTCAATAATATTGTCTCTTGACAACTACAATAGTTTTCTGATAACCTGGGTGCCCAACATAAGGTACATTATTCATTTCTCTCAAAATCATATTTTTCAATTCCTGGGAGACTGGCACATAAATTATGCCCCTGTATATGAGAATTTCATCATTTTCTAGCTTATAGTCTTCAATTTTCTTCTGCAAAATACCTTGATGTAATTTTGCCACTAACTCCTTGTATTGCAAATATGATTTTGTAGCTTCCAAAGTTTTGTCTTTCAAATCTGATTGGTACATGCTAATGGATGTAGCATGCAACTCATGCACTCTTCTGTTGAGTGCATCAACCACTTTGTTATCTTTCCCCTTGATATGATTTATATCAAAATCATATTCACTGAGAAATTCTAACCATCTGCTTTTCCTAGCATTTAGAGTTGGTTGATCAAATAAATATTTCAGACCATTATGGTCTGTCCTCAGCTCAAACCTTTTCCCCATGAGGTAGTGTATCCATTTCCTCAAGGAATGCACTATGGCTGCCAACTCCAAATCATGAGTGGCATAGTGCCTTTCATGCTCCTTCAACTTCCTTGAATCATAACATACAACAAACCCATTTTGACTGAGGACTCCACCAAGTCCTTCTTTACATCCATCGGTGCATACAATGAAGTATTCATTTGGATTTGAAATACTTAGTATTGGAGCACTTGTTGATAATTGCTTCAAGTGTTGGAAACTCTTTTCACAATTCAATGTCCACTGAAACTTCACACCCTTCTTTTGCAAGGAAGTGATTAGGTGTACAATCTTTGAGAATCCTTCAATAAATCTTCTATAGTATCCTGCAAGGCCTATGAATGATATGCCCTTTGTCACATTCTTTGGCATTGACCATCCTCTAATATATTCTATCTTCTTGGGATCCATTGCTATCCCATCCTTTGAAATGATATGCCCCAAATAATAAATTTTCTTATGATAAAATGAACACTTGCTCAATTTGGCATACAACCGATGCTCCCTAAATACTTTTATACCATATTTAAGTGTTGTTCATGCTCTTCCTTTGATTTATAATATATGAGAATGTCATCTAAAAATACAATGAGAAACTTATCTAAGTATTATTTGAAAATACCATTCATTAAACACATGAAGACTGCTGGTGCATTTGATAATCTAAAGGGAACCACTGTGAACTCATAATGACCATACCTTGTTCTAAAAGAAGTCTTGTTGATGTTTTTTTATTTAATTCTTACTTGATGATAACCTGAACTAAGATCAATCTTAGAGAATAGTTTTTCATCTTTCAACTGATCAAAGAGGTCATCAATCCTTGGCAAAGGATACTTATTCTTCACAGTTACCTTGTTCAACTTCCTAAAGTCAATGGCAAAGTCTCAATGTTCCATCCTTTTTCTTCACAAATAAAACCAGTGCACCCCAAGGTGACACACTTGGGCATATATACCCCTTCTTCAGAAGCTCTTCAAGTTGCATTTTCAATTCCTTCAATTTTGTTGTACTCATATTGTATGGAGTCTTGGATACTAGAGTTACTACAGGCATAAAATTTATGGAGAAATCAATGTCTCTTTTAGGGGGTAATCTTGGTATTTCCTTAAACACATCTTGAAGATATTTTAGGATTGCATAATATTCAATATTTGACACCTTATCTTTAGGTGTCTCTTCCATATGTGTTGCAAATATTTGACACCCTTTTTTGTAACATTTCTTTAGTTGCAATGCTGAAATTTCTCTGATGGTTACTGCCTTGGGAATTCCCTGCACTGTCCTTAGGTTCCCTTCCTCATCCAAGCAAGTAAATTCCTTGTTATGATCGTCTAGGATAGCATGATTTTGGTCCAACCAATCCATCCCAATTAGACAGTCATAGGATGTAATATCCCTCGGCCGAACCCAATTGTAATGTAAATGAAAATGTACTTAAGCTGGTGAGTTGTTTGATATCATTTTGTATGAACCTTTCATGGCATAGTGCGCACATGTACTGCCCAGTAAAATGAGGAAGTTTGCACATTCTGGGATACTGCGTACAACAACATAAGTGCACGTGATTTTGAGGCCAGGTAGCCTTTGTGTATATGTTGTGTTTTATAGGCTGGTGAGTCAGTTATTATAAGCTAGGATGCTTATGTTTTGATTAGGCCGGAGAGCCTAGATGTTAAAGTCCAGTGCGCCTACTTTTTGTATATGTCTCATAATTAATATAAATACATCACTGCACGTAGACCAACCCCGATAAAAGATGTGGGGGACTAAAATCCACTGGTTAGGGAAAGGGAGGGGCCTAAAAGTCAAGGAAAAGGGCTAAGCTAGAGAGCTTAAGCCAAAAAGGAATATTATATTAATATTTCTTAAATTATAAAGTATGTCTAATTATTTTATCCTAAGTTCTAAAGTTGGGGACAAGTGGGGCCAAAGTAGCCCCCAATATGACAAGTGCCAAGTTGGGGACATGCATACATATTGTTGGGACTTAGTTAATTTTCCCAT
>ML797695.1:231214-258942 GCA_009831015.1 Picea engelmannii | reverse complement strand
GGTTGGCTCGTGATGAGACCCCCTTTCCTTTGGCCATGCAACCAAAGGTCACTGCCCTGGTTTGGTGACCAGATAGTGGCAATGTCATACTGCTAAATACCTATGAACATAATGGGCCGGCTCGTGATGAGACCTCCCATCCCTCTTGGTTAGCTCTTGCATTTATTTATTTATCATTTTTCTTAGGGTCCCTTAATTTCTTATCGAGAGGCCTTTTATTGCCTTCTCGAGGATCCCCTGGGCGAAGCATCTCTAGGTTTTATTTTCCTATGGCTTTTATCTTTTACCAGCTGCTTTTACCCCCTGGGCCTTTAGCCCCTTCTTCCCACAAGACAAAATGTACCCTGAGAGGTCATCCTAATGGCCAGACTAGGGGAATGGGATAGATGAGCGGGGTATAAGATGTAAAAGTGATAAGATGGTGGGAGCAGACGATGGCTCTGCGAACCCCCCTTGGTGGCTAACCAAAACCCATAAATACCAGCTTGCTAAGTTGCCCCATCAATCACCCCAACAGTGGTCAAGTGGATTAGTGTAAGATCCAAGCAGTCATCAGAAATGAAAGGAACCTAATGCATACATAAGAAGGTTATAACAATCAAATATGACACATACCATGATACCTCGGACCAATTACCTCATGGAGCAAGAGTCCTCTCCGATGCAAGCCCAGGCCGGTAGTGATGGAAGCCGCTACTGCTGACAGGACAAGTCTGGCTGAGAAGAAGAAAAATGGGCCCTCCAGGGCCATGCTCAAGTCACTCCTGCTCTCGGTACTCCATGTCTAGGACCATGTGGGCCTCGAGACATGATCTCCTAGTTATCCCTGGATATCAAGGATAACAGAAACTTAGAGCCAACTTGAGGTCAAAGACAGACCTAGTTGGCAGCTTGATAGGACCTGGAAAATCTTCACTCCAGTCATAGTGTTTAAACTGTATTGTAAATGAATCAATTCATCACAGGAAATTTTTATCATGGAAATCATACACCATAAGAATCTTCTACTATCCCTGTGAAAATAAAAGTCTATTTAAGGAAAAGAAAGTTCACAAAAATAGCAGTATCTGAATTGCGTAAGAGTTGTTCTATGAACAGAAAATATAACTGCCATAAGCATATATAAACAGAGAAAGATGGATTAGATACTAGCCCCTAAGTATGTCCCTAACAGAGCTCCAGAGTCTGCTTGCCACCACTGCCTCTCCATCCATCACTCTTGCTACCGTCCTTTATTTCTGCACTCTGATGGAGGAAAGTTAATGAAGACGCCACCTCAGGCTCACATACAGAGATCTAGCAAGTGGCTAATGGCAGCAGCATGGTCTTTGAGGAATATTTCAACGCCCAGCTAGAGTACTGCTGACCAAATCTCTTCACAACAGTCCTGAATGGACTGATGTAGGCCTCTGAACAACTTGCATGTCCTATCCAGGAATATTCTCATATCATGTCAAGGTATTGGCAGTTTAAGATCCAATAGACCAATTGATCTTAGAGATGATCAAATATATTTTTTGTTCATTCATTTTTCATAATAATTTTCTACCAAGGAACCTTTTCTTTTATCTCTGTATCATGTTCTTGAATCCAATCATGAAAAGAAATTGTTATATAGTTTGTGTAATTATTTTAATGACTGAGTAGAAGAAACAATTTGCTGGGAATTCCTGTATTGAAATCTGTGAATGACCTCGAGACCATGTCGAGCTGCAGAGCTCCAAAACTCCTATGGAATTTGCACAGGAAATATCCCAAGAAACTGAGAAATATAATGGCTTCAATTTAATCGTGGTGGATCTCTGTACTTGTAAAATGGCATATGTGACAAATCGTCATGAGGGCACTCTGGGTTCTGTTCAGGAGGTTTCTCCTGGCCTGCATGTTCTCTCCAATGCTCAGCTTGATACACCTTGGCCAAAGGTAAAACCACTCAAATATACTTTTTCTTTCTTGTTTTTCTGTTTATAGAAAAAAGAAGGAAAGAAAGAAAGAAAGGCTTGCCTGACTTCTATCTAGGAGATGCATATCTTGACCCGTTTTACACATCAAGTGGTTTTAAAACCACCATTTTCCTTGTCTGGTCACTAATGCTATTTTACAATGGCCACTTTATCAGGTTCAACGTCTGAGGAATTTTTTTGAAGAATTGTTGCAAAAGTTTGGTGAAGAGGAAATTCCAGAAATTCAAATAGTTGAAAATGCTATGAAAGACACTGTCCAAGCTGATAAATCGATGCTGCCAAATACTGGTTATGATCCTGACTATGAGTACAAAGTAAGCTCAATATTTGTCAATCACGATAGACTTGAGGTGAGTTCATTTTTTATGCCTCTTTCATCCATATTCTGTGCAATAAATTGGTGACAACGATCAGTATTTCTTCAATTTTGCTTTTACTGCTTTACAATAGAATGATTATTTTGTGTTTGTTATCCTCGGTTTTACTTGAAGGATAGTGAAATTAACCATTCAAGCTTCTCATGTAGTTCCCTGATAGGATCATCATGATAGTAAATAATAATAATAATAATCTAATTTTAAGGTCACAGCCAAGCCAGACATCAAATTGATGTATGAGACCCCCTCCACGCAGCAATTTGACTGCTAAAGTCTACGGAGGTGTACATATCTTAACCCCCTCTGGATTTGAACATGTGACCTAGGAGAAAACACATGTTCTTAACCATTAGGGCCCATTGCTTTGTGTTTTCTGTCTTGGAAACAGAAGAATAATTCGATTAACTATGTAGTTGTATGTTGAGAGAGTTCCTCTAACATAAGTATAATTCGGTTAACTATGTAGTCCTATGTTAAGAGAGTTCCTCTAGTTTTTGCTTTGCATATTCCGAATATCTATTATTTAAATATAATGATCTTTAAATATAAATGAGAGTTCCTCTAGTTTTTGCTTTGCATATTCCGAACATCTATTATTTAAATATAATGATCTTTAAATATAAATGAATGGTTGTTTTCATGCAGGGTCCTTATGGTACAAGGAGCATGATTGTCCTGTCAGTGAAACACACAAATCAATTGACATACTATGAGCAATATTTGGAAGATGGGAAGTGGAAAGAGAATCGGGTATCCTATGAAATAGTCACATAATGGAAATGTGAAAACAATATTTAACTATGGCGAAGAAAGAGAAGAGTGCTTCTCAATAGATGTGAGCCTAAATACGAAGCACAAATATGACAAAACTATTACAATGCGATGTCCAAAGAAAATGATAAATTAATAATAACAAAAACATATATTTATTTTGAATATTCTTATAAAGTTGAATTTGTTATATGAAATAATGATATGAAAGAAGGCACCCTTTAAAAATTATATATTGTATTAAAATTGTTGAGGACAGACCGAGGACAAGGAACATATCTAGGCATTCACTCGGAGGAGACGGGGCATCAAGGGGATGCCGAACTGAGAGCACAGGATGCACTCCAGACGGACCTGGCCGGGGTTTGAGAGCACGGAATGCACTCCAGACGGACCTGGCCGGGGTTTTTTCTGGATCGTTGAGTCTGTTCAATGGTCATTTTGACTCCTCTTTGTTCCTTTTGTTGGTGTGGTGGATGTTTCCTACAGGTCCCCTTCTCTGGAATAGAAGATACGTTCCTGATGTACTTGCTATTTCACGTGAATGAATGAATGGTGAAATTTTTAATATTTAATGTGTATGCTCTTTACTGTTTTGCTATTGTCACATGCTGAATCTATGATCTGAAATAAACATAAAATATTTCTTTCAATATTTTTGAATATACTTTTGAAATACAATTAGTAAATTGCTGCAATAAATCTGAACGAGAAAAAGGAACTTAACATCACATCTATTTTAAGCAATTTGTCACTGTTCGTTATTTTCAACAACTCGTTGGAATTTTATAGAACATATTTTAATGTATGCTTTTTTAGTATTTACATTGGATACATGTTATATTCTTGTCACTGTTCGTTATTTTCAACAACTCGTTGGAATTTTATAGAACATATTTTAATGTATGCTTTTTTTTAGTATTTATATTGGATACATGTTATATTCTTCATTAGAAAGAAGTACTTTGTGCTCATCATTACCGAACATGAGCATGGCTTTCATCCACGAACCATGCACCACTTGCTAATGGTCGACCATTCTTTAAGAGAGATATGGAATGTGAGATAAAAATGGAGGATGAATGATATATTATTATTATTATTTGGGGATACTGCGTATGGTAACTTACAGCTGTCCCTTTGGACAAGCTGCTGTGCTACTCGGGATATATTTATGCTGCCAAAATTAACCAGGACTTGCACCTTGTTTGTTTTACCTATTACTCGGTCTACACTAGTGGGCATTCTATTGGAGGCAGCCTTCTTGTTTGTTTTACCTATTACTCGGTCTACTCTAGTGGGCATTCTATTGGAGGCAGCCTTATTCTTGCAGCGTGTTCTATTCAACGCAGCCTTGTCAGTTGGGGCACCTCACTGCATGTGTCCAGATTCATTGTATTTCATTTTGTCCCTTATTCTATAAAAGTTGCAGAGGGCACTTCGTTGGGTTGGTTAGACAATTAGAATTTTGAGCGCTGCAAATTATGCTTTCGTTGGGTTGGTTAAACAATTAGAATTTTGAGCTTATTGCATTGTACTTCTTTCTTTCCAGTTAATAGAATGTGATGTGGTTGAGCGCTGCAAATTATGCTTGCTGTTCTTTTTTTCAGATTGATGTATTTGTAGATCTACATTCTTTGATCTGCTGTTTTGATAGAACTAAACTTAGTTTCAGTTTCCTAGCTCAGAGTTTTGTTTACAAGTGCTGATCTGCTTACCATGTATTGAAAATTTAACATGGCATCAAAGGTGTACAACTAAAATCATCATATCCGTGTATGGAGAAGATAGCTGCCTATGAGAGGGAGCCGCTGTCAGAGGATCTCAGCAGGTGTGATTCCCAAAATACTCCAGATTTTGGAGTGGTCTATGCCCAAGACAAGTTCTTGGACTTGAGAGGGGTCTGTGGGTGAGATCATGTGAAACTCCAGTGATTGGAGTGTTAATTATGCTTGTGATAGACAATTTGCACCCATGATAGGTTGTTGATCTGACTTGTCTTATTGGTTGATTTGTTTGTTTGAGTTGTGATTAAGGAGATTGCAGGGATGACCAATGTATTCTGTCTCAAGAAAGTGACCGGTTAGAGGGAGCCTCTAATTCCAATCCTTGGAAGTGTAGGCTTCAGATGTTATTGGAGGAGGCTGATCTATGGACCATTGTCAAGGGGAAGTCTACAATGCTCACCTATTCCCAACAATTTGTTGAACTTAAAAGGTGCTGTGCCGAAGCAAACAGCAAGCAAAAGTATTACAAAATGAGGCTTCCAGCTTGACAAAATTTCTAAAAATAACACAGTAGAAAATATAAGTTTGCCCAAACTGCTGCTATGTTCATCAGAGCTGATTACATCTTTATAAAATTGTTTGCCCAAACTGCTGCTATGCTCATCAGAGCTGATTACATCTTTATAAAATCTGCCTAAACACCATAAAACTTTGAAAAGCATACATTTATTTGAAAAGACAGAATCCTGAATTTCTGGAGCTCTAGGAGGGGGCAGGTATCCTTCCTTTATTTCCTTAGGAGCAATGCCTCTGTTGCTGTTTCCTGTGCCACTATCGATTCCAACTTTTCGAGGAAGCATTCTACCCTGAACATAAGATGCTGAAACCATGGGCTGGGGGTTGATTTGAGCCTTTATCTGCTGAATTTCAAATTCCATGCCATCCATTCTCCTGTTGAGAGCAGTCAGAGCCATCTCTGTTTCCTGATTTTTGGCTATGGACAGGTTGGCTAAAGCCTGCTCAAAATCTCCAAATTTGCTAGAAAGATGGTGCAGAACTGAGCTATTTGCCCGGGCGATTTATTCGTGACACCTAAAAACCTGTTTGAAATCGCTCTAGGATGGCTCCATAATTGGGGACTGCAAGTAAACAGACTGAAATACCCAATTCATCGTGATGCCCAGGTCATGATCCCCAGTAATTGCCAAAGAACAGCCGCGACGAAGAGATTTCAGGATAAGTTGACCATGAAACTTACTAGAGTCCGAGTTCGGAATATAGAAGGTCACAGAAGCCCAAGAGTTTGCCAGGATGCTGAAATATCGCACCGAAGCTGGCTGTGCCGGCTGGCGAGATTGGACAAAAGCACAAAAACCAGCGAACAAAACCTCCTCATCACTAGGCTCGAACCTCCTCCGAGATAAATCCTCCACTGCAACCAGAACACTGTCACAAACCCTTCTTGCAGGCGGAATGACCATTGTTGAATCCATCAGACCCTCTAAAAAAATTGAACGCCACATTCAAAAGAAAGCTCGCACAAGGGAATTTAATCCCCATGTGTGCAAGGGGGGAGCGTGTAGCCCAAGAGCAACCACCTGCCAACTCATGGGCACGCCAAACGAAAGGGGAATATGCATTAAGGAAGAACATGAACCCCCCTAACCCCGTTCACCACCATTTGACCCTTTTACATCCTAGCTCCTTCCTTGGCCCTTTGGTCAGCTAGGGAGTTCAAGTTTCTTTTGATATGGAAGATTTTGAACTCGTCGAAGCTTGCGCTCAATGCCATAATACAAGTTATTATACCATTGAAAAGATTGCTTCCAGCTTAAGTTCAGCATTATTGTTAGAAGATGCTTCCAATCTCCATGAATAGTGATTGACAATATTTCCCTTCGGGATCAAGAAGACTTCCACTCACACTTGCCACCCGAGGAACAAGGAAGTTGTTAAGGGGAAGGTAAGGTAAGATAATTTTATTTTAATGTTTAAGAAATTACCATAAATTTGTTAATGGGATTATTAAGTAAAAGAGTATTGAATACAAAGTGGGAGTTCAATGTCCACTCCTATAAAAGCATGATAAAAGGGAATGTAATCTATACTATATAAGATTTATAGTCTAAGTTTAAGGAGTAGAAAAAAAAGTTGAATCATAGATAAAATATATATTATTTTTCCTAATTAAATAAATTAAATCTGAACTTTTTTAATTGCAGAAATAAATATTTTTGAACATGCAACAATCACACATAGTTGAAAATGAATAGTGGAAGCATAAACATGATACACCAATAATTACATCCTTGAATCAACTTTTCATTTAAATTCCAAGCTTATAGGGAAACCTTCACAAGCTGTAAAACTAATAGTTGTACAATATATACAAAAAAATCAAATCTGCACTTACTGAGATAGTAACTAATAGTTGTACAATATATACAAAAAATCAAATCTGCACTTACTGAGATAGTACAGACTGTATTTAGGCCTGCTTTGTGACCTTGGCTCCTCTCATGTGCTTTGAATCTGCTCTATTGATCTCTCTTTGATCTCTTGACTCTTCTTGGTGTACAAAATATGTGTTCAACCCCTACTATCTTGTTATATTTATGCTTTGAGAGAGATAACTAATCTTCTCAACCCTAGCAACTAATTTCCCAAGTCTTAGCAATTAATCTCAACTAATCTTCTTAATCGTAGCAACTATCTTATTTCAACAATGAGGTGCATGGCTAATATTGGATCAAATCTAACTCGCTAATATTCTATAATCTCTAGAATATTTGATTTAGATTTCTAAGATTTAAGAGATCTAGGGAAATTAAACTTTCACTTTTATTTAATAAGTGAAATTACAAAATGGCATTATTTCCCACTTTTTCTTAAGTAGTCACTAAGAAGTTGTCTTGAACTTCTTCTCATGCATTCACACCTAACCTATGCAAGAAGCTCCTGCTTGAGCTATATTTCTCAACACTCCCTCTTAGTGAGGAAGGAATTCTGCACTAATCCAAGTTTGTTTATGAATGCTTCAAACTTCCCTTTTGCTAAGGCCTTGGTCAGAATATCAACTACCTGTTGATCAGTGGGAATATACTAGAGCTTCATTGCTCCCTTCTGAATTATGTCTCAAATGAAGCGATACTTGATCTCTATGTGCTTGGACCTGTCATGAAACACTGGATTCTCAAAGAGTTTGATACAACTTTGATTATCATAGTAAATCAACATGGGATCCAATTGTTGATCAAATAAACCTGCAAGCAACTTGCGAAGCTAAATGGCCTCACAACTAGTTGTACTTGTTGCCATATACTCTGCCTTTGCTGAGCTGAGTGCCACAAAAGTATGTTTCTGGTTGAACCGGGATATCATTGTTGATCCCAAGTTGAAGCAACACCCTAGGTTGTTTTTCTTGTTCGATGCGCTACCTGCCTAATCTGAGTTTGTATACCCTTGCAACTTCACCTCACCATCTCCAAGATATCTCAGTCCATACTCCATTGTGCCCCTCAAGTATTTGAGCACATGTTTTGTTGCTACCCAATGCTCCTGCCTTGGCTCCACCATGAATTGACTCAAGGTCTTCACTTCCAAACATATATCTGGTCCAATGTTGACCAAATACATCAAGGAACCTATCAGTTGTCTATACAACGTAGGATCCACCAACCTTGAATCTTAAGTTGTCACCTTCTTCAGAATGGTGATCATGGGTGTGGCCATAGGTTTTCAATCTTCCATCTAAAACCTCTTCAGGATCTCCATTGCATACTTACGCCGCCCAAGGAAAATCTCCCCTGGTCTCTACCAAACCTCCAAACCCAAGAAGTAATGCATCATGTCGATGTCCTCCATCTCGAACTCGACTGCCAAATCTTATTTGCACCCTACAATGAACTTCTCTGCACCTATAAGAAACAAGTCATCTACATACAACACCAAAAAAAGCAGATCAATCCCAACAAACATATAATATAAGTTAGGATATGCTTCACTTTTGGTGAAGCCCGAGCTCAACAAGTATCCATTAATCCTAGAGTACCATACTCTTAGTGCCTGCTTTAGTCCGTCGAAGGATTTCTTAATCCTGCAAACATGGGTCTCCTTCCCATTTACCTCAAAGCCCTGAGGTTGTTCTATTTACACTCCCTCCTCAATGATTCCATTAAGGAAAGTTGTCTTCACATCCATCGGATGTATCTTCCATCCCATAAAAGAAACTAAAGACATAATTGTTCTAATGGAAGTGTACCTGACAATTGGAGCAAATGTCTCCTCATAGTCCACTCCCTCTTTCTGGGAGAACCCTCATGCCACAAACCTCACCTTGAACTTCTTGATGTTGCCATTTGCAACATTCTTGATTTTGTAGAACCACTTGGAAGTTACTACTAACTTCCCCTCTAGTCTTGGCACTATGTCTGAAACATCATTCTTCATGACAGAGGTGTACTTCACCATGGCATCTGCCATACTTGCTGGTCTATTACCTCCTGATAAGTGGAAGGCTCTAAATCTATGATGCTACTCATTAATTCCAGATAGTTTGGAAACTTCTTTGAAGGCTTGCTCTCTCTAAACATGTTCATAGGAGCCTCAAAGTACTCATGAGCATCCCTCGATGTCTGAGTGTACCATCAAGGTGTCCTGATGGAACCAGAAGGGGATAATGTCTCCTCCTCCTCACCTCAAGGTTGTTTCCCTTAACTGGAAGCCACTGGTGACCCTGGTTCAACCTTCAGAGCTTACTGCTCCTCATCCTTTGTCACTAGAATAGGCTCATGAGACTTCCTAGATGCAAACTTCCTTGAACTTTACATCCCTTCTTATGAGTGTCCTCCTCTGTTATGGAATAAAGACCATGTAGGCCTTTGAAGTCTCATTGTAACCTACAAACAAACC
Organism: Picea engelmannii; assembly: GCA_009831015.1. Classification (NCBI taxonomy): domain Eukaryota; kingdom Viridiplantae; phylum Streptophyta; class Pinopsida; order Pinales; family Pinaceae; genus Picea; species Picea engelmannii. The sequence goes on along the minus strand of ML797695.1, from coordinate 249,192 downwards.
CTTCTTGTTGGAGGACTCTGGCTTGGTCCTCTTCTCTACAAGTGCATGGATATAAAGTGGACAACCAAAAATGCGAAAATGACTTGCCTCTAGTTTCTCACTAGTGAATTCCTCCCGTGGTATCTTGTCCTCCAAGATCTTGTGTGGACCCCTGTTTTGGATGTAGATTGTTGTGTTGCATGTTTCTTCCCTAAGAAACATTAGCATGTCCTAGTCATGAATCATGGCCTTAACAGGCCCTATGATGAATCGATTTTTCCACTCTGCAACCCCATTCTACTTTGGGTTGTACGGAACAAACAACTCCCTCTTAGTCCCTGCCTCCTTGTAGAAACCCTCAAACTCCTTGGAGGTATACTCTGTTGAAATATTGTAACTGCAAAGAATATTCTACTTATTATTGAGTTATTATCTTATATATCAATCCCCTTTTGTGGATTGATCATGTCGAGCTTTGTATAAGACCAAATCCCCTTTTGTGGATTGGTCAAACCCTAATTATATGCTACTAATTAAGAAGTCGGCCCCCGGGCCTAATTAAAGTGGTTTTAGCCACTAAGTGAAGAAGTAGGCCCTGCTTGATGAAGAGACACAACCTGCCAGCCAGTATAAATAAGAGTGGAAGGTGCCTCATTAGCTCGCTCACTCAAGTCACTCATCTAGTGCGCAAGTTTGAAGGAAGTTGCAGTTGTCGGAAGAAGGAAGAGAGAGGCACATTGCTCAATGTTGGATATTCTCTTGTGTTTGGTCTTTTATCTTGGCATTGTATTAGAAATCTATATTAAGGAAGTTTTTGTTGGGTTTTCTCCCCCATGAGGGTTTCCCGGGATAAATGTTGTATACCTTGTGATTGTGTTTCTTTCAGTGATCCTACTTATGTTATTATTGTCTAGTAAATTGAAAAGAACTTAATAACAACTCTAAATTTTACATGGATTCAGAGCTTGACTAAATAGAGCACCTTTCACTAGGTTACCAAAAACGTCATTGTTGTCGTACAAGAAAATTATGGCTTTTTATTAGAAAAGAATTTCAGACTAAAAACTATCTAGGGAAGTGCGCCCTAGCCTAGTGAACTCATTGGAAGCTTGAGCACACCTTTTCAGTGGCCAAAGCCTCCGGAAAGTGAAGCCCTAGTTTCCACCAGTACTAGAATACCAAAAAACTAGGAAACCAGAACCAGTACCAGAAGTACCGGTCCAGATTTGCGCAAGCCCAATTTTAAGGGATAAAAATTGGATTTTCAAAAAACAGATTGCACCAGGCTACTCGCCTTAGCCAAGCGCACCTCCTAGTAAGTTCAGATTTAAATTCTGAGCACTTTCAATTTTTGGACATTTTCCCAGCTCCAGGTCAAGATGTCTGCAAGCACCAAGCTTGTTGACAAGTTAGAAGGTGTGGATAACTTCTATGCCTAGAAGTATAGGATTGCACTCATTCTTGAAGAGAATGATCTTGCAAGATTCATCAAGGAAAATGTACTAGAACTCACAGATGCTACAACTAAAACAAAGTACCAGAAGGATATGGTTAGGGCCAAAAGAATCATTACAGACTCTATTAAAGATCACTTTATCTCTCAAGTGGCCTCTAAGAACACTCCAAAAGCGATGTTTGATACCCTAACCAAAATCTATGAAGGAAATAACATTAACCGGAAGATGAACTTGAGAACCCAACTCAAGAATACGAAGATGCAGAAAGGAGAAACAGTTAATGACTATTTCTCTAGGATCTCTCAATTCAAGGAACAACTAGAAGCAATTGGAGACAACCTACATGAACATGAATTTTTAATGACAGCACTTAATGGTCTCACAAGACCTTAGGATGCCTTCATCCAAACTATTTGTGCCAGAAAGGAGAAACTACAATTTGACAGTCTTTGGGAAGAATGTGTCCAAGAAGAAGCAAGAGTAGCTAACCGAGAAGCAGTTCTTTCAAGGGATGAAGATCAAGCCCTAGCTACTCATGCTAAAGGAGGAAAGAGAAAGTCTCACTTCAAGAAGGAGACCCGGCTACATAAGGAATCTCACTCCCCAAAGACATTCATCCATAAAGAATCTCACCCTCCAAAGAGATTCCAGAAGTTTCAGAAAGGTCAAAGAAGAGAAACGGATTTCTCCTCTTACCAATGTTACCATTATGACAAGATGGGACATATTGCTAAGAATTGTCCAGCTAGAAGAGAATAATACAAGAAGAGAAATATCAAAAGACACCATGCCCATGCAGATGAAGATGATGAGCCACCCATGAAGATGATTAAAGAAAAGATTGAAGACTATGTTTTATTCTCTGCCCTCTCAGGATCTGTGTCACCTGGAGAGGAAACTTGGCTTATAGATAGTGGTGCTTCTAAGCACATGACAGGTCAGAGAGACATTCTCTCTAGCCTTACAGAAAAGAACTTTCCCCAGAAAGTTACACTTGGAGATGATTACCAGTACCCTGTCAAAGGAGTGGGAGAGTCCACCTACAAACTTGATTTAGGGACCCCAATGAAGATGAAGGATGTACTATATGTACCAGGTTTGACAAAAGAACTTACTTTCTATTTCAACTTTAGATAAGAAAGGCTTCAAAGTTGCATTCATACATGGTGAAGTTGTTATGTGGTGTAAATGAAAAACCATAGAAGATGCAATTGTTATTGGAACAAAAGAAGGTGGCATGTATAAGTTAAAAGGTCACTCAGATGCAACATTGAATCACTCCACTAAGAGTCCATGTGAACTTTGGCATAGAAGACTAGCTCATATCAACTACAAAGCCTTACCATATGTGAGCAAAGTAGTTACAAGTCTACCAGAATTCAAGGTTGATCATGAAGGTGTGTGCAAGGGATGTGCACAAGGAAAGAACATAAAGAATCCTTTCCCGAAGAGCGACAGTAAAGAAGAAGGAATCTTGGAGCTCATCCACTCAGATGTATGTGGCCCAATTCCATCAACCACTCAGATGTATGTATACTATGTGTCATTTATTGATGATTATTCTTGCAAGACTTGGGTTTACTTCTTGAAATCAAAAGATGAAGTGTTTGGAAAATTCAAGGAATTCAAAGCCTTGATAGAGAATCTCTCTGAAAGAAAGATCAAGATACTCAGGTCAGATAATGGAGGAGAATACACCTCAAAAGAATGTGTAAGCTTTTGCAGAGACGTCGGGATTAAGAGGGATCTCACCACTCCCTGCAATCCTCAACAAAATGGTGTAACAAAAAGAAAGAACAGAACTATCATGGAAGCAGTGAAGACTATGATCCACGATCAAGATCTTCCAATGCACTTATGGACAGAAGCAGCAAGAACAACAATGTATGTTCAAAACAGATTATCCCATAGTGCGCTTGGGTTCAAAACCCCCAAAGAAATGTTCTCTGGAAAGAAGCCAGAAGTAAGCCATCTCAAGATATTTCGTACACATTCCAAAAGAAAGAAGAACCAAGTTGGACCCTTCAGGAAAGAAGGGAATATTTGTTGGACACTGTGCGGTCTCAAAGGCCTTCGGAATTTACATAGCAGGTTACCATCATATTGAGTCAGCAGAGATGTAACCTTTAATGAAGATGCAACACTCGAGAAATCAAGGAGATGTCAGCTTGAAGAAGTATATGAAGAAGAACCTGTAGCTCCTAGAGTTGCAGAACCTGTGAGGGAAGTCACAGTTTCCCCTATTGATGAGATTCAAGAAGATCATGATATGATAGAATCTCAAGAACCTCCCCATATGATGATCTCTCGGAAGAGAAAGCCAGCTTGGGAAAGGGAACTTATTCAAAATGGAAAGAAGTATGGTGCCCTAGAAGGAACCATGAGACAAGTCAAGAAACCTAAGCCATTCTCTAGTTATATGGCTTTGATGTGTGATCTCATAGAAAATGAGCCTACTTGCTTTGAAGAAGCCATTCAGAAGAAAGAATGGGCAGATGCCATGACAGAAAAATACCAATCCATTATAAAGAATGATGCATGGGAAATAGTTCCCAGATCGAAGAACAAAGATATGGTATCTTCCAAATGGTTGTACAAGATAAAACATGTTGATGATGGAAGTATTGAAAAACATAAAGCAAGGTTTGTAGCTCATGGCTTTTCTCAAAAGGAAGGCATTGATTATGAAGAGACGTTTGCTCATGTAGCCAGATACACTTCTATCAGAACCATCATAGCTCTTGCAGCCAAGATGAAGTGGAAGTTACACCAGATGGATGTGAAAACAACCTTCTTAAATGGTGTCATTGAAGAAGAAGTGTATATAGAACAACCTCAAGGGTTTGAAGTTGAAGATAGAAAGACTCATGTATGCAGGTTGAAGAAGACTGTGTACAGGTTGAAGCAAGCTCCTAGAGCTTGGTATGGAAGAATTGACAATTCCTGACGAGCTTGGGCTTTACCAAGAGTAAAGTTGATTCTAACCTTTACCTTAAGGTTATGAATGATGAGCCAGTTATATTGTTGTTGTATGTGGATGACTTATTCTTAACTGGAGAATAAAATCTCATCATTGATTGTAAGAAGAAGTTGCTGCAGAATTTGAGATGAAAGACCTAGGCCTAATGCACTATTTCTTAGGTCTTGAGGTTTGGTAGAGCCCAAAGAAGATCTTCCTTAACCAAGGGAAGTATGCTGTTGAAATATTGAAGAGGTTTGATATGTTGGAGTGCAAATCCATGAACACACCCATGGAAACAAACTTGAAGCTCTTGGTTGATGCTACGTTGTACAGACAGATCATTGGATCATTGATGTATCTGATGAATACCAGGCCAAATTTATGTTTTTTTGTGAACACCTTGAATCACTATCTGGTAGAGCCTAGACGTGTTCACCTTGTTGCTGCAAAAAATGTGATGAGATACCGTAAGGGTACGTTGGACTTTAGTCTCTGTTATAATGGAGAACATGACTTCAGACTGATTGGTTATACCGATTCAGATTGGGATGGAAGTGTTTTTGACATAAAGAGAACTTCAAGATGTTGTTTCAGTCTGGGGTCAGCCATGACTTCACGGCAGAGTAGGAAGCAATCCAATATTGCTCTCAGCACGATAGAAGCGAAATACATTGCTACATGTTCTGCCAGTTGTGAAACCATATGGCTTCAGAAGTTGTTGACAAGTCTATTTGATTTGGAGATGGTAGCAACTATGATTCTATGTGATAACCAAAGTTGCATAAAGATGACAGAGAACCTTGTGTTCCATTACAAGTCGAAGCACATAGAAATCCAATATCACTACATTCGTGATATGGTGCAAAGGGGAGCTATAAAGCTCCAATATGTTGGCACAAATGAGCAGGTGGTAGATGTGTTGACCAAGCCTCTATCTCATGTAAAGTTTGAACACTTTCGAGACAATCTTGGTATAGTTCGAAAGGACCTCCCTCGAAAGGGGGAGTGATGCTAATGATACTATGGTATCCTGACCAACAGTGGGTAACTCAATTAGGATTTTATATCCTAGGGGACTGATCATCCCTTGACAGATCCCAAAGTTCCGATAAGGATGGTCTGTCAAAGTACATGTGCATGTATATGCTAGCTATGGTCAATAGTGGTAGCTCCGTTAGGATTTTTATAATCCTAGGGATCTTATGATTCTTGGGCAGATCCCGAAGGTCTGGTAAGGACGGTCTGTCAGAGTACCATGTGGTAGCTCCATTAGGATTTTATATCCTAGGGAATGTTATGATTCCTAGGCAGATCCCTAGGGACTATCAGAGTACCACAAAATGTTGTTGATACACTTGCCTCATTATGTTTCCATATCATGATGATGATGATGATGATGCTCCAGCCTCATGCTATGATGATGATGTTGTTCCAACCTCGTGTTGTTAATGATGATGTTGTTGTTATAGCTTTTATGCTAACTGATGTTGATGTTTTAGGTTCCATCTCCATGTTGTGAACGATGATGACGATGTTATTCCAACTCCATGATGTGAATGATGATGATGATGATGATGATACTCCAACTCCATGTTGTGAATGATGATGTTATTAATGATGAGAAAAACTTCTGATGATTTATAGATATGGAAGTCAGTGTTCCAAGATGTTGTTGATGTTGTTGCCCTCTCTCTCTCCTAATGATGTTGTAGAATACCCTTCTTGTTAAGGGGGAGTGTTGAAATATTGTAAGTGAAAAGAATATTCTACTTATTATTGAGTTATTATCTTATAGATCAATCCCCTTTGTGGATTGATCATGTCGGGCTTTGTATAAGACCAAATCCCCTTTTGTGGATTGGTCAAACCCTAATTATATGCTACTAATTAAGAAGTCGCCCCCCATGCCTAATCAAAGTGGTTTTAGCCACTAAGTGAAGAAGTCGACCCTGCTTGATGAAGAGACACCACTTGCCAGCCAGTATAAATAAGAGTGGAAGGCACCTCATTAGCTCACTCACTCAAGTCACTCATCTAGTAGGCAAGTTTGAAGGAAGTTGCAGTTGTCGGAAGAAGGAAGAGAGAGGTGCATTGCTCAGTGTTGGATATTCTCTTATGTTTGGTCTTTTATCTTGGCATTGTATTGGCAATCTATATTAAGGAAGTTTTTGTTGGGCTTTATTCCCCATGAGGGTTTCCTAGGATAAATGATGTGTACCTTGTGATTGTGTTTCTTTCAGTGATCCGTCTTATGCTATCATTGTCTAGTAAATTGAAAAGAACTTAATAGAAGCTCTAAATTTTACATACTCACCCCCATTGTCCAATCTCAAGACCTTGATCTTCTTCCCTGTATGGTTCTCAACTAGGGCTTTAAACTCCTTGAACTTGCTAAAGACCTCATCCTTGGTCTTTAAGAAGTAGATTCATGTCTTGCGAGAGAAATCATCGATGAAGGAAACATAATACATGCTCCCTATTGTCGATGCTATTGACATCGGTCCACAAACCTCTAAACGCACTTGGTCTAGAATCTCCTTAGACCTATGCTCCTTTCTTGGGAAAGCAACCTTGGCATGCTTATCAAGTGTGCACCCTCTACATACACCTTGTTTCTCAATATTTAAATCTAGAATAACTATGACTATCTCCCTTAGAATATGCTATGCCTTGTGATGTAGGTGCCCCATCCTCTTATGCCACATTTCATACAAGTTGCTTGTGTTATGAACTAGGGCTTGAACAGGTTCACCCTGTAACCTGTATAAATTTCCTCCGCTAACCCCGATCACCTGAGATGATTTTTGGCTAGACTCCTTCGGTCGAATAAGGACTTGTTGGTTCTTGAACTCTACTGCAAAGCCCTTATCTTCCATAAACGAAAGTGAAAGAAAATTCTTCCTTAGACCTAGAACAAACAAAACATTGTCAAAGTCTAAAGAGTTACCTAACTGGAGTCGGAAGGGAATGGTACCAACTCCTGCTACTGGGTACTTAGCATCATCACCAAGTTCAACTTGAACTTCTGAGTCCTGCTCTGTTAGACTTGAAAATAACTCACATGATGATGTCATATTCCTAGATGCTCCATGGTCCACAAACCAAGCGTTTCATGGAACCGTACTTATAGAAAGGAAAGATAGCATCAAGAAGTCTTTCTCGAACTTGGAGGAAAAATCACTCATTTGATTTTCACCAGAGGCTGCTACCTGATGTTTTTGCTTCCCTTTACCTTTCTTCTTGTCCAGACATTGTGATGCATAATGTCCTTGCCTATGACATATGAAGCACCTGATTTTACTCAAGTCCTTCCTTGTCTGTGAGGTTGAATCCTCACTCTTTCCCTTACCCTTGTTGGGTCTTGTTATCACAGGATTTAACACTTGTGCAAAGCCTTCACAAGATGCTAAACTTGTGTAACAATTGGAAGTAATTGCCACTATCACCTAGACAAGCACTTCCCTCGTTTTAGTGGTGTAAATATATCCAACACAAGGGAGGCTTCCCTTGTGACCTCAAGGGATCCTATAGCAAGCTTGAGGCAAATCTATGGCCCCCTATCTTGGTCTCTTGGTAAGATAGACTAGCTATAGGGAAATAGAAAGGTTAAGGAGAGTTTGGACAAGATAACATGTGAGAGACGTATTTCAATGCATATAATGACAAGTATCAAGTCTAAACAAATGAATAATCAACCCCATAACACTAGTTATCAAGGAGAAAAGTTGTTGTAATAAAGTTGCAACAGTTGACAATATTATATCAGCAAAGTGTATTTTGCAATAGTAGCAAGAAATTATCTCTTAAAAATATCAAATAAATTCTCAAAATATACTTTTTAATGAGTAGAATAAGGTTCAAGTGTCAAACAATGATTTCGCCTTCTTTAACCATGATATTAAGCAACCTATCAACAATTTTAACTAAGTCTAATGGTTGTAGCAAACATTCATAACAACAACAAGCAAATGACTTAGATTACTAAGCATTGGGTTAAAATGAGCATAGGAATGTGGTTAAGTATCCAACCTATCATGATGATTTGAGAGAGTGAGAGTGTTTTAGGGTTTAAGATTACTTGCGAACAAAAGACTAGTTCCCATTTTATCTCTTTGTTTTGAGCAAATGGAGTTAAACCACACCTTGAATTTGGACTTAGATATCTAAAAAAATTGAAGATTTGAAATCCTAGGGTTATAGGTGTTTATATTATGGTAGTTACGGGAGGTATTAACCTCCATACGTAACCTTTGACTAGAATAGAATATTTTGGAAGCAAGAGAAACCCTAAACAAATGTGTGAAAACCCTAGAAGACAAGTCGGCTTGGAAGAATATATAATATTAAGATATTATACTCTAGGAAGACAAGTCGGCTCCACAAGAAAAAGATAAACAAAAAATAATTACCAGAAAGTTGGGTCGGCCCAGCCAGAAAAGTCATTGGATAGATTAGTATAAATAGAGGACGTATTGGCTCATTTGTTCTCTCACTCTCACCCAGAAAACCAGAAACAATGTGCAAGTTTGGAGGAGGAGCAACAACAACTGTTGTTGGGGATTTTTCTTTTGTTCAGTCTTTCTGGTATCTATATCTTGTGTGCTACCTTTGGAGAAGGTGCGCTCTCTCTTGTTCATCTGTGGTTCTGATGTGGCTTCCTGGAATCATTCTTTCTATCAAAGGTTAAGGTGTTCGGGGGAGGCTTTATGCCTATGGATGGGTGACAATGGTGTAGCATTATCTATGGTGAAACGAGCACATCTACATTATTCTAACAGGTTATGGGCCCACACTACCTTCAGAATAGTCTAACCATTGGAAGGTAGATCGAGAGTTTCTTTTCAAGCTCGTTGTAGCACCAATTGCAACTGCAACTAGGGTTTCTGATTTTGCAGCTGCAACAAACCCTAAACCCAAATTCTTGGGCACTTTTAGTGAAGCATTGGACCTAATTCCAGGAAATTCTAGTGTGCCCTAACCCAATGCATCTCCAGGTGCCCTCGGCCATCAAAAACGTCGAGGTTGGATTTTTGGGTCGAAGTCAAAGTTTGACTTGTCAAAGTCAAAGTTTGATTGGTCAAGGTCAAAGTCAAAACAGTCATGAAGACCAGTTTCGGAGTAGAAGACAGATTGGAAGGTGCCACCAACTTCAGAGCATGGAAGATTAAGTTACTTCTTATCTTAGAGGAAAATGATATTTTGTACTACATAAACCAGGACATTCCTGAACTAGTAGAAGTTCAAGAGAAGGTCAAGCACAAGAAGAAGACTAAAATGTGATGACAATATGCGAAGCGATTATTCAGGAAGATCTCTACAAATCTCACTATAAGTATAATTTAGTTACTTTATTTTGTTTTTCTTTTATATTAGACCATTGTCGTTGGTACGAGACTCTATTTGTTTTTGGTTTGGTTATTATCCTAGTACATGAGGTCGTTTTGGTTATTATCCTAGTACAGGAGGCCATTTCTGGTTATTATCCTAGTATAGGAGGCCATCTTTGGTTATTATCCTAGTATAGGAGGCCATATTTGGTTGTTATCCCTACATGAGGCCATCTTGGTTATTTTCCCTATAGGAGGCCATTGTGGTTATTATCCTAGTACATGAGGCCAATGTGGTTATCATCCCTATGGGAGGCCATCTTGGTTATTAGCCTAGCATGGGAGGCCAAACTTCTTATCCTTGTTAGACGGGCCATTAACCCTGGTACGGGAGCCCCTAGTTCTAGGTTAGGAACAAGAAATGTATGACAACAAGAACAACAGACTTGAAAGCACTCAGAGGGTGTCAGACTTCAGAGGGAGTCATTGATCGGGAAGAAGCTAGCTTGGTTTCGTGACACTTTGCAGGACGCAAAGGGGCATGCAATAGACAGAAGTGTGGTCCAAGGATTCTCTTAGATAGAGGGAGTTGACTTAAGAATTTGAGATGAAGGATATTGTAGGAATTCATCAGAAACATGGTGTAGGAAGGAGCAGTGAGGCTCCATCACTTATTCACAGATGAGCAGATAGTTAACATTTGCACTAAGCCTATGTCTGGAACAAGCTTGGCAGGAATGCAAATGTTTCCCTGGGGGAGTATTGATGATTGTAGCATTGTTTTGATATTCCAAGATTGATCAGATGGACTTGATCATGTGGGAATAGGCCCAGATGTAATCTTCAACCGACTGAATATTCAAGCTGCAGCTAGATCTCCTATGTGTGACTTGCATCGGGCCTTGAAACTCTCACGGGTAGGTGAGTAGTTAACTCACGAGTAGGTGAGTATCCCCGATAAGCATCAAGCTGAATCTATGTCCACAGGAACTAGGCTGCAGACCAAGGGAGATAGGGAACATCTACATCTGGAGTAGAAGTGCCCTGACGTAGTCTTCGACGGACTGAAGACTCAAGGTGCTTGAGGTGCAATTCTATGTGTTTGATAACATCGAGTTGAATACATTCACTGAGTGATCCTATGAGAAGATCATCGTGAGGTGTTTGTGGCTCGGATGTGGTCATAATTCTTGTCATGGGACAAGAACAACCCAAGGTGCTAGACACACGTTTCCGATAGCATCGAGCCAAATGCATTCACGGAGTGATCCTATGAGAGCATCAACTATGAGGTGAATGTGGCTCCAATGAGGTCATGATTCTTGTCATGGGACAATAATGACCCGAGGTGCTAGACATGGTGGTGGAGATGGATCATGAATATAGCTAAATGAGGCTCATGGATATTGTGATGATATGTTTTGATGATTGCTACCAGATGATGTTGATAATGATACTTGTGACTTGATCTATGATGACACTCACAACATGGGTGTAGCCATGGGTGAGCACGTCATGCGGGTGTAGTCCATGACGATGATGGTGACACATACTACGAAGTGTAGCTCTAGTGTTCTCTAGCCGGTTGTGTCTCCTAGACAATATTGACAGGTCCACATAGGTGTATCCATGTGTGACATGATGATGCTACATGTAGAATGGTCTACAATACTATGAGAATCTTGTCCTTGCCATGTGAAGAGGATGGATGTGTTTGAGACCATTAATACCTCCCTAGCTAAGAGGGAGTGTTGATATTACGGTAGCTGCGGGTGGTATTAACCTCCATATGTAACCCTTGACTAGAATAGAATATTCTAGAAGCAAGAGAAACCCTAAACAAATGTGTGAAAACCCTAGAAGACAAGTTGGCTCAGCAGAATATATAATATTAAGGTATTATACTCCAGGAAGACAAGTTGGTTCCACAGGAAAAAGATAAACAAAAAATATAAATACTGGAAAGTCAGGTCGGCCTAGCCAGAAAAGTCACTGGACAGATTAGTATAAATAGAGGATGTCTTGGCTCATTTGTTCACTCACTCTCACCCAGAAAACCAGAAACAATGCACAAGTTTGGAGGAGCAGCAGAAGCAGTTGTTGTTGGGAAATTTTCTCTTGTTTAGTCTTTCCGGTATCTTTATCTTGTGCACTACCTTTGGAGAAGGTGCGCTCTCTCTTGGTCATCTGTGGTTCTGATGTGGATTCCCATAATCATTCTTTCTGTCAAAGGTTAAGGTGCTCGGGGGAGGCTTTGTGCCTATGGATGGGTGACAATGGTGTAGCATTGTCTATGGTGAAACGAGCACATCTACATTATTCTAACAATAGGCTCATAGGCCTAGGATCAGACCTTGCGAGAAAATAAACCCTAATGTCTATAGACTGATAAACCCTAAGTGTCGTTTTCCTTCTTCCAGGATGTATAATTCAAGATCCAAGTGAGCTAGGTCAAACCCTAAGGTCTACAGACTCATAAACCCTAGGTCTTGAACTAGCAAAGACAAATCCCTAGGGGGATAAATACTTTTAATCCCCAAAAATGGGTTTTAAATTCTTTAACAAATCAAGATGAATGAAAATAGGGAGGCAGATAAAGACTCTTAATCCCTATGAGGGATTCTAGCAAAAAGGATCTAGCATACAAGGTGACATACAAAAATTTAACAATATAGAGTATCCACCAAAATACACCATGAACAAACACTTAAACTTGAAGAAGAAGTCTTACTCATCCACAAGATCATCCTTCCAAAGGTGTGCACAAGTATGCCATAGCAAAAGAGAAGATAAGAGAGCAATAGAAGTGATATCTCACAAGTGATGAGTTATAATTTTGGCTTGAGGTAATGCTAGCCTCTTTATATGAGACAACCCTAGCACCAAAACCCCTCAAAGCCCCTCAAAATAGAAAAAATTCCATGATACAAGTGAGATAGGTCTAGGTCGACCTCTCAAGTAGCTTCAAACAATAGAATAACATGCTAATACACCAAAATATGCTCTCCAAGGTTACATATGCGGGTGACGTCATGCTCCAAGAAGGTGTAGGAGGCCTCCAAAGGCCACGCCTCATCATCAAGTGGTGCAAGCAAGGTGAAGTGTCATGTCTCCTCATCAAAGGTCATGCAAAGTCCCCCAAATCATCAACCAAGGATGCCCTCATAATGGGGTTGGCCCCACCATCATCGTAATCATCATATGTGTGACGTCATCCTCAGATTGGTCAACGTCCAAGGTGAAAAGAGGGCCCATCACCTCTCTAAGGGGTGCCCAATCATCTCCAAGCGCAATGCCCTCAAACAATTACTATCATGTTGTGGTACATTGTCCAAAAGTGCAGGTTTCATGCCCATCTTTCAACCAATATGACCATATCTACAAAATGAGAGCTCATTTTTCCATCGTCTAGGGTGATAGATGTGTAGGAGAATATGTTTGAATCTGTCAAGTCATCGTGTGACCCAATGCTTTGCATCACACATGTCATGTCCTGTATAAAATGCACAACGTCCTGGGTGAAAGCATGGGACATCCTCCAAAGGACAATGTCAGGTGCACTCAAGTCATTTAAAGTCATAGAATCAAGTAAGACCAACAATCACAAGGTTCAATAGTCCTTAAGAGCATATAAAGTAGGCCCTCACTTAATATAAAAGCTACATAAGTAATTCACATTAGATACCCCCTTCAAACTTCACATTATATCAAGACTTTATGCAATTTGGCAAGTTTAGATATGGGAGGACCATCAAAAGACCCTATTAAGTGTGCAAGTACCCAGGTAGAGGGATATTTCCTAAGAAAATTATCTGAGTGAAAGTATGGTGAATGAAAATGTGTTGGGTTGACTTCATGATGATGGTTTCATTAACGTGCAAGGAACTATGCTTTGCCCATCTCCATGAACACCTTTGTAGAGGGAGCGCGTGCTGCTTGAGATACCCTTTCCTTGACAATGTGTGTATTCCAAACCCCTTTCTTGCCTTTTGATATTCATTTTTACACATTGCAAGTCCCCCTTTTCAGGTTTCAAGCATCTTATTCTTTCTTTTTCTTGTTAGAATTAAGTCCTTTTATTTGATATGCATTTGGTGCATTAGGACTAGGGTCGATCACCTCATAGCGAGGGGGTAGAGCTCTAGTTGGACTTTGGATTTTAAATTTGGTCGTTTATTATCCCACATTTCTTTCTTTCTTTTATAATATTATTTTTTTATATAAGATACATCAACCTCGACATTCTAGCCCTTCTTCTCATAGGAGGATGAACCGCAGGCCTTTTTGGTGTACATGTAACAACCATACTGAAGTTTATTACACTACGAAAGGCCTCGGGATGGAAATTATTAAGTATGGGGTGGGGACAGTACATTACCCTTATCAAAGCCTCCCAATAGTACCCCTATTCTCCAAGAGTGATAACACGGGACTAGAACACTAATGATGGCCACCAAGGTGAAACACGACAAAAAACATAACTTCTAAGCTTATGATCCATTATCCAACTTCGACCCATAATCCTCACTCACATGCCAAATGCATTAAATATGACACTTTATATGAAACAAGGACTATTGTACCTCATATTGTGTTGGACCACCCTCTTCCAATGAACCACGTTGATCGAGTGTGATGAGTTGTGTTGATGAGGAGGGAGACGTCTCAAGGGTTGATGGACTATTGTCCATGGGATAGTTGTCTTCGTTGTGGGACATGAGATATGATCTCCCTTAGTAACCCCTAGGTGAGAAGGCGTAACATGTCCTTTACCTTTTCCCTTCTTGGTTTGACCAATTAGGGATAGGTTGTCATCACCACCTTTCCTACCAGCCTTCGACTCCATCTGAGTCTCCTCTCGGATACAGTCATCCCACAGTCTTTCAAAGGTAGGAAGATTTTCACGAGCACAAATACCTTTGACAAATGGTTCCCATGACGTTGGGAATCCATTCAATGCCATGTTCACCAAATATGCATCGACCACCTTCTCCCCAACCGTTGCAAGTTGATCATGAATCTACATGATCTTCATCAGGTAACTGGTAACGGTATCTGATTTGCTCATCTCTATAGATCTGATTTTGTTCCACAATATCATCTTTTTGTTTATGTTCTCACTCTGGTAGAGACTAACTAGAGCATTGAACATCTCCTTTGTCATTTTCTTCTCGGATACACGAGGAATCAAATGATCCTTCACGACATCCAAGATCACCTGCTTGGCCTTCACTTCCTTCTTCTTATGTGTTGCCAACTCCTATAGAGTCACAACATTCTTGAAAATATCCCAGACATCGTTTCTTCCAATAAAAATGTTACCCTGCTTTCCAGGAAAAGAAATTGGAGGCACCATCTAATCTATCCACAAATTTGAGGCTTGTTGCTGCCATCTCTGAGATCTATTTTACAAACTTCCTAGATCTGAAAATAAGACAAAAAATATGCCCTGTAAGAATGCTTAGTTCTTCAAGAAAAAATAATCAAACCCTCTAATTGTTGTCCTTGACTCTGGCAGTTGATCTTGTTAGGATATTTAGACACTTAGGAGTTAGTTAAGATCTACTTGGTCTAATGTGTCATTAGGTAAAAGTGTGTTTCTTTAGTATGCATTTGTAGTTAGGAAATCCGACGATCACGATATGTTCCCGACATAGAGTAATCCGACGGTTCATATTCTCGTCGATCTTAATGGCCATTGATCTGTGACTTAATACCCGATTGGTCCATGATCTCTATTTAAAGAGCATGGAGGGTCATTTTTCGAAGATCAATTGTGAGAAACTCTCTTGTAAAATCTCTTTGTAATCTTTTTCTTTTGCATTAATCAACTGCTCCAAGTGGCCGCGTTGGTTGGGGCCATGGATGTTTCCCCGTAGGGGTTTTACCATGTCAAAACATCGGTGTGTTGATATTTGATCTGTTTGTGTAAGTGGTTACTAAAGATGTTTGTCCTCTGTTGGAATACTTGTGTTGTCGAAAACGGTATCAGAGCCTATTTGAAGACTCGCTCTTGTTGTAGATTGAGATCGTGAAGCTGAGTCGCCTCATCTCCATTTTTTGTCATTTCTGTACATTTATGGGCTGAGAGGAGTGTTCCATTGCGTCTGGAGTGCTCATTTTAGTCAGGAACACTTTTCGTTTCACTCGAAAAGATTTATGTTTTCCCAAGATACAGCCATTTCAGTCAAATCCGGAGGTATAAAGCCTGAATACACATTTTTTAAATTTTTGCAGAGTATTATTTTGGTTTTATTTCGGATTTATATTATTTATTTCCGGGTTGCTACGCTTTTATATATACGTATGCTCTTTTCCCCGCGCCCTGTGTGATCTCAGCAAATCAGAAACAGATAGGAAAAGATGCATCTTTTGGGTAAGCTAACCGAGATCTAACCCTTGTTGTCATCGAGAAACAAATTTTTTTTCTTGTGTGAAAATAGTTTTTTCTTAGCACGCTCTTCAAGTTCACCTTCAACAACAACAACAACAACAATAACACCCATAGTCCTCTTGCTAAACAATACAATATGTTTTGCTAAACCATTTGGTTAAAAGTTGCCTTATTAAGTAAGAGGTCTTGAGTTCAAGTCTCTCTTTTTGTTACTTTTTTTTGGAAAAGTGCATGCTAAAATTGTAAAGTGTATTTCACTTCAAGTATAAAAGTGAATCACTATAAGTAGCTTTAATATTTTATTTCAGAGTTATTTATTTTGCATGAAGTTTTTTCTTTTATAAAGTAACTTCATTGTAAAAGTGATCGCCGCTTCTCTTTATAAAAGTGGGTCACTTCATAAAGCAACTTACATCACTACGTTGTCCTTTGGTTACCGTTTATGCCTTTTTTTAAAAGCTCATAACTCTCACATCCGAAATCTATTTTTAGTGCCATTTTTTTTAAAACAATCTAACTTTTAGAGATCTTTCTATCCAGATCATCAGTTTTGGTTTTTATATCTATATTATATGCATATTTAATATGGATTCTACAAGTAACGTCTTGTTTACCAGCACAACCTACTTCCAATGGAAATCTCATATGGAGGATTTATTAAGAAGTAAAGGCTTGTATTGGATTACCTTGGGAAATGAAACAACACCCACTAATGTTGATAAGAAAGTCAAATGGGGTAATAGGAATGACGAAGCACATGGATTAATCGGAATGTCCATCTCTCCTCATTTAAGGTTCCACCTACAATCAATTGATTAACCCAAAGAAGATTGGGACAAGATTGAATCTGTGTTTGGTAAATGTTATAACCCTATAATTCATAGGATCATCTGGTGACTAGAAAATTTTCACTCTAGATGTATTTTGGCTTGCAAATAATATTTCATTTCTGCAAATTATTTTCAAGGAAAGGAAAATTCATGATTTTTGACTCTGAGTGGTGTTTCTTAACCCCATGGTGACAAAAGCAAAGGAAGCAGTGCACAAAACCCATAAAAAACACTAAACCTAAGTTTTTGCTGCATTTGCGCCTGGAGGATAAAGAACGTGCTTAGATCAATAGTCGATCTAGTGATGCATAGATCAACGGATGACAGTGGATTTCGGACCCCCTCGACCGTTCTGCTTTTAACAGTGGGGAGGGGGGGGGTCCGGAATAGTAATTAACAAGTGCGCACAGATCTACGGTCATCCTGACAGCACGCAGATGGATGGTCTACAAGCGATTCCGGACCCCCTCGACCGTTATGCCTTTAACGATGGCAGGGGGGGTTCGGAATGAGGCGTTTTTTCCCGGCGGGCCCTGTCCCAATGTGTCATCAATCCATTGCATCATACCTCCTTCGCTCCATACCACTTACTGATTGCCACCCTTCCAACTTACCACCATACTGACAATACCATACCGCCCCTGCCTCATGATGTCATTCTCCATTATCCCGCCACCCATCCACGAATAAACAAACTTAGGTTAAAGGAAAAATCAAATAATGTTAGTAATAAGTTTAGTCTAGTTAGAATAGGTTAGACTTGTTAATAATAAATTTATCATTAATTAATTAATTAATGATTAATAATTAAATTAGTTGTTAGTAATTAGGTTAGTTTGTTAATCAAAAAAATAAAAAAAACAATGTAATAACATTAATAATAAAACACCCAAAGGGGTTGGATCCAATGGTGGAAAGCGAGGAGTTTTTCACCGTTGGGCAAGGTTCAATTCTCGTGAGGGCTTTACCTGGAGCCATGGGGACACCTTGAGGTAGTGGTCGAACGTGTGGTTGCACCCAGAGATACTA
>ML797695.1:220362-230518 GCA_009831015.1 Picea engelmannii | reverse complement strand
CCCCCCCCCCCCCCCCCCCACGTCCCATCACCTCAGGGGGGGTCCGAAAAGTTGTTTCTTAAAAACCACTCTTAGACAGGTGTCAGCTCCACATGCCAGCGGACCCCCCGCCTAAAACCACTTACCACCTCAGGGGGGGTCCAGAATACCACCCTTCCCCAGAAAAACCGTTTTCGCAGCATTTTCAACCAATCATCTTCCGAAGCAGATTTCAGGCTAACGAAGACAGATTTTAAAAAACCGAGAGAGGTTTTTGTTCAACACGGGATGAAGAACAAAAACCTCTTCCAGATTTTGCAAAGGTGCCACCAGTTGGGAGAATCGAAGCTGTCTTTCAGCCTCACTTTTTGGATTTTTGGTTTTCCTGTTACAGTCCTGATTTTGCGGGAGATGTTACAGGGAGCTGGAGGCGAATTTGGCGAAACCAAAGGCATTTTTTGTCCAGAACATGCCCATATACAATAACCTCTTTCAATTTTTTCCCAGGTGTCAGCATTGAAGAGAAAAAGATGTCTGTGCGGACCCCTTTTTCGTAGAAATTCGGCCCGTCTTTCATGGCGGACAGTTCAGGATTTTTGGGGATTTGTTGCTATTTTTGGCCGAGGCGGTTGAACCCGAATTCCAAAAAATTGTTGGGGGATATATCCTATTTATTGATGTGAGTTTAATGTAATAGGGTTGATGATTGAGCTTTAGATTCATGCCCCACATGGGATACATTGTAATTTTCTAGATGACTTTCCAGAAATAAAAATTGTATCTGTAGGATTCTTTTTTTAGACTCCCTGGTGATGTTTTTCTCTGAGTAACTGTTTTCTTACTCTGTTAATCCATTCATGTTTTTCCCTCATCTAATCATTGAAAGAAATATTAAGAACATAACTTGTTTTTTGCACTCTGTTTCTAGTCTTTTAATGATCTGCATGTTGTCGTCTGAAGTTGAGCATAGGAATTCTTAGCTGCTCCTATGCTTGAGGGATTTTCCCTTCTTTTCATCTCCTCCACTTGCATTTAATTCAATTTGATCCAGAAATCTTGCTATCCTACCCTATGGAGACAATCTTTTACATCTGAAATAGATCCATTTTCAGAAAGGTAAACCCCATGGCCCAATGAAAATCTGAGCCTTTGATCTCCCAAACATACCAAATCCATAAACAAACCCATGTTCTGCATAACTAGCCTAATATCTATTCAAACAAATCTATATCAAATAGAGAGATCCCTCTCTGAGTCTTGGAGGGATAGATCCAAGACTCGAAGTGGTTTTGATGTTGCCTCTATGATTGCCTCTACAGCCTTGGGAAAATTACAGAGTGATAACAGAATGGCGACCATACTGGGGACTTTCTCCAGTAGTGCACTTCAAGTTCCAAATATAATCACTGATAGTGGACAGTGACCAGACACAAGAAGGCTGAGATCTTTCACCTGGCGACTTCAATCATCTCCAAACAGTGCCGACTCAAAGACTCCACTGGAGGAAGAACCTGAAGCATGACCAAGCAACCTAGAAAGATCAGGTACTGAAACCCAGATTGCATTCAAGACATCTTTGGTTTTATATGTAATTATGTTCTATATTATTCTAAGCTTGTTCAAAAGTACATTGCTGAAGATTGCATTGACCACCTGCTAATTGATGAGCCTTAACAGACCAAGCCTCAAATTGTAGATCATATACATATTGATGCACCTGTAGAAATCCTAGTGAGACATAAGCCTTATGTTTTATCTCTTACTCTTGCTAAACCTTCAGATGTTTGTAAGCCTCTTGCTTCACCTCCTATACCTGCAAAAATCCCAGACAGATACAAGCCTCTACATTTGCCTCCTTTTCTCCATGACCTCCCTATCAATTACATCAATAATCTGCCCAGGTTTGATGGAGAAAATGTGAAGATCACTGCTGAAAAGCATATCCAAAGTCTTGAGGATTTTCTTGATCTGTTTGAGGTAGAATATGATGATGTCTGCATCAGAATGTTTGCCCTATCATTGGGAGGTAAAGTCAAGAATTGGTTTAAAAATCTCCTGGTTGCAAGCATTAACAATTTCCATCAGTTTGTGCAAGTTTTCCTAGATCGATGGGTGATCATGAGAAATGTCTTTCTCATCCTAGAAGAGTATGACCATTTGAAAAGACAGTCAGGGGAGACGGTACCTCATTTTTCAACAAGATTCAATAAGATATATCATGCAATGCCTGTTGATATAAGACCACCCCCAGTATCAGCTCACTTGCATTTCCCAGATGCTTTCGATCCTGAGATGGCATTCCAATTAAGATAAATGAACATTGTGACACTTGAATAAATGAAAAGCATTGCAGTTGATGTGGAGGCCCACTTGCTAATCAAAAGGTCAAAGGTAAAGAACAAAGAAAAGGAGCAGTTGGAATCTTTAGAAGCTAAACTGGACATTCTAGCTAGCACCATGGAAGAAATGTTACACAGGATTAGCATAAGAGAAGAACTTGATGTTCAAAGACATCATGTTTCATTGATTTCAGAGAAAGAAAAGGTCATTGTTCCCAAACATTTTTAGCTCACCCTTGGTACCATGGTTTGGATAATGATTCTTTCATGTATTCAATTCATGACATAGTCAAAGATGAAGCTCTGTCTCAACTTGCAGAGGAACAACAAGTTGATATGATGTGCATGTTTGATGACATTCCTTACTTGGATAATCTACCCAAGTGTGATCAGTGTGATGATGAGCATGAGGCTGAAATAGATGTGGATTGTTCAAAGCAATCATCAACATGTCGTTGGTAGGAAGAAGATTAGTTACAACTCAGATATGACAATCAATCTGCACATGGAAATTATGACAGCTATGACCAAAGTGCAGAAAATCTCAGAGTAGGTGAAAACACTTTGCCCTTATGTTTCTCATCTTTTCAATTTCTGAAAAGAAACTCTAGGCCAGTTGTAAATAGTGAAGATAGAAAATTCTCTGATCAATCAGTTGAAGATGCCATTGTTGATATGGAGGTTGTTCTAAACCCATATTTACAGCCCTTGACATACTTTGATTTTCAAAGTCCAAATGAAAGATTAAAGCTTGAGACAAATTATGAGTTAGTCCAAAATAACTTTGTACCATTATGCTTTAATTCATTTCAGTTTTTGAAAAAGAATCTTGAGTATATGTTAAAGGATAAACATAC
Organism: Picea engelmannii; assembly: GCA_009831015.1. Lineage (NCBI taxonomy): Eukaryota > Viridiplantae > Streptophyta > Pinopsida > Pinales > Pinaceae > Picea > Picea engelmannii. The sequence goes on along the minus strand of ML797695.1, from coordinate 227,343 downwards.
AGAAAATCAATAAGTCTCGGTGGAACCAATGCAGCAGTCATTTCAATTTCTACAGGATCCAATATTTGATGTGTTGGATGACTTGGGTTGTCAAAGTCATTTTCCATTATCCAGCCATGGGATAAAAAGTTGTTATGATATTGACATGATCAGGCAGGCAACTTCATTGTCTTTTTTAACAGAAGTCGCATTACAAAGCCCATCAGAAAAGTTGCAGCCATGTCAGGAATTGCATGAGGATGCAAATAGCATAGATACAATGCCAGATCATGTTGTTGACTTGGCTGAATCTAAAAATCAAGGAACGTGCCATTTCTACCTTGATCCTATAGCCACCTATATGGAGAAATTTTTCACTAGAGAGCCCCAATCTATCTCTGGCATTACTTTGGTTCTTCAGGTTTTTCGAGGTCTCTGTTGTAAAGATCAATCATGTTTTCAGCAGTGGCCACTACACTTTGCAGTTTTGAATCTATGGACAAAAGGTCAAGTTTCCTTTTCGACTGTGCTGACAAGCAGTCAAGCAGTCCACTGGTCTCAGCAGCTACTTGATTGGCTTCATTGGAATTTTTGTATTATTTGATTTAGCATGATTGTAGTAGATTAGGATAGGAGAATTTGAATAAGCTCAACATTTCGAGCATCTCTTTTTCATCAGTGTTCATTTTGATTTGGTTTCAGTTGAAAGTTCAAAACAGGTACAGGTTGCAGAATAATTTTGGGATCATCTCAATGAATAAAGCATAGATCTGCATGTTCAGAGTTCAGTGGTTCTTGAAACCTCCTGAAAGAGTTTCCATCCCCAGGTGGAGCCACTATTATAACCCTATAATTTATAGGATCATCTGGTGACTGGAAAATTTTCACTCTGGATGTATTTTGGCTTGCAAATAATATTTCATTTCTGCAAATTATTTTCAAGGAAAGGAAAAGAAAAGGGAAATTCATGATTTTTGACGTTGAGTGGTGTTTCCTAACCCCATGGTGACAAAAGCAAGGGAAGCAGCACAAAACCCATAAAAAACACTAAACCAAAGTTTGTGTTGCATTCACTCCTGGAGGATAAAGAACGCGCTTAGATCAATGGTCGATCTAGCGGCGCGTAAATCAATGACTGACAGTGGATTCCAGACCCCCTCGACCATTCGGATTTTAACGATTTTTTTTGGGGGGGGGGTTCAGAATGGTAATTAACAGGTGTGCATGGATCTACGGTCATCCTGACAGCGCCCAGATGGATGGTCTACAAGCGATTCCGGACCCCCTCAATCGTTCTACCTTTAACAGTGGGGGGAGGGGGGGGTCTGGAATGAGGCGGTTTTTCTCGGCGGGCCCTGTCCCAACATGTCATCAATCCATTGCATCATACCTCCTTCGCTCCAGACCACTTACTGCTTACCACCCTTCCAACTTACCACCATACCGACAATACCATACTGCCCTTGCCTCATGACATCATCCTCCATTATCCCGCCACCCATCCACGAATAAACAAACTTAGGTTAAAGGAAAAATCAAATAATGTTAGTAATAAGTTTAGTGTAGTTAGAATAAGTTAGACTTGTTAATAATAAATTTATCATTAATTAATTAATTAATGATTAATAATTAAATGAGTTGTTAGTAATTAGGTTAGTTTGTTAATCAAAAAAATAAAAAACAATGTAATAACATTAATAATAAAACAAAATTAAAATAAAAACAAAACACAAAAATTATAAAAGCACAAAACAATAAACGAAACTTAATATAAAATAAAAAATACATATAAAACAATAGAATGAAACATAATAAAACTAAAAATTAAAAACTAAAAACTAAAACTTAACACTTATCCTAAGTTTCCCACCCACTTCCCATGCATTTCGGACCCCCCCCCCCTCACGTCCCATCACCTCAGGGGGGTCCAAAAAGTTGTTTCTTAAAAACCACTCCTGGACAGGTGTCGGCTCCACATGCCAGCGGACCCCCCCCTAAAACCACTTACCACCTCAAGGGGGGTCCGAAATACCACCCTTCCCCAGAAAAACCTCTTTCGCAACATTTTCAACCAGTCATCTTCCGAAGCGGATTATGGGCTGACGGAGACAGATTTTAAAAAACCGAGAGAGGTTTTTGTTCAACACGGGCTGAAGAACAAAAACCTCTTCCATATTTTTAAAAGGTGCCACCATTTGGGAGAATCAAATCTGTCTTTCAACCTCATTTTTCAGATTTTTGGTTTTCCTGTTACAATCCTGAGTTTGGGGGAGCTGTTACGGGGAGCTGGAGGCGAATTTGGCGAAACCAAAGGAGTTGTTTGTCCAGAACATGCCCATATACGATAACCTATTTCTTTTTTTTCCCAGGTGTCAGCATTGAAGAGAAAAATATGTCTGTGTGGACCCCTTTTTCGCAGAAATTCGGCCTGTCTTTCATTGCGGACAGTTCAGGATTTTTGGGGATTTGTTGCTATTTTTTGCCGAGGCGGTTGAATCCGACTTCCAAAATTTTTTTGGGGGATCTCTCCTATTTATTCATGTGCGTTTAATGTAAAAGGGTTGATGATTGAGCTTTGGATTAATGCCCCACAGGGGATACATTGTAATTTTCTAGATGACTTTCCAGAAATAAAAATTGTATCTGCAGGATTCCTGTGTTAGACTCCCTAGTGATGTTTTTCTCTAAGTAACTATTTTCTTACTCTGTTAATCCATTCATGTTTTTCCCTGATCTAATCATTGAAAGAAATATTAAGAACATAACTTGTTTTTTGCACTTTGTTTCTGGTCTTTTAATGATCTGCATGTTGTCATCTGAAGCTGAGCATAGGAATTCTTAGTTGCTCCTATGCTTGAGGGATTTTCCCTTATTTTCATCTCCTCCACTTGCATTTAATTCAATTTGATCCAGCAATCTTGCTATCCTTCCCTGTGGATACAATCTTTTACATCTGTGATAGATCCATTTTCAGAAAGGTAGACCCCATGGCCCAATGAAAATCTGAGTCTTTGATCTCCCAAACATGACAAATCCATAGACAAACCCATGTTCTGCATAACTAGCCTAATATCTATTCAAACAAATCTATATCAAACAGAGAGATCCCTCTCTGAGTCTTGGAGGGCTAGATCCAAGACTCGAAGTGGTTTTGATGTTGCCTCTATGACTGCCTCTACAGCCTTGGGCAAATTACAGAGTGATAACAATAAACACTATATTATTCGAGCACAACAGTAAGAAAATCAAGTCTTGACTTTAAGTCCAAATGATTTTTCTTGCATTGAAGACTATCTATCTAAGTTTAAAATACTCAAAAATTTATGTGAAGAATGTAAGCTAAAGATAAAAGAAGATCGGTGCATCTATCTTATTCTTTATAAGCTAGGTAGTGCATATTCTGTGTTTGTATCTACCTTTTATGCCATGCAAGAAGCTCCAGTGATAGCTTATAAAAAACCCAGTCTTGAGAACTTTTGTGATGCTTTGATTAGAGAGCAAGATAAGTTTCTACAACTTGGAGTGATCAACACTACAGGCACCTCCAAACAAGCTTTAGTCGTCCATCAGAAAGATAAACCCAAGAATCACAAGAAGCAACATCCTCACCACAACAACAAGCAATATGAGGGTCCCAAACCCACTCAGACAGCGTCCGCTCCTAATGGTGACAAAGGAGCAAAATACAAAAGTAAGAAGACTGACAGACATTGCAACTTTTGTGATAAAGATGGTCATGATGAGTCCAAATGTTTCAAAAAGATGGCAACTTTAAAAGCAGCAATGAAGAAGCACAACATCAGTATTGATTCTACTTCTTCTTCTTCTCATGGACATGCACTTTCTACTTCTGGTTTCTCTTTCAATACAACTTCTACTTCTTCTTCTTATGAGTGGCTTTTTTATTCTGGAGCATCTTATCATATGGCTAAGGATAGAGACATATTTTCTAATCTAAATGAATGTAACACCAAGAAAATATTTATTGGTGATGATAGATCTCTTATTGTTGAAGGATCTTGAACAGTTCAAGTAGAAAACGGTCATTTCAATGATGTATTATGTGTTCCAAGTCTTTCTTGTAACCTTCTATCAGTATATCAAATCACTCATTCAGGTAAAGGTAAAACCATAGAGTTTTCACCTCACCAAGTTGTAATCAATGATCTAAAAGGTCCTAAGCATGTTCTTGCAACTGGAATTGTTGATGATATTACTAGGTTGTACAAGTTTGACAACTTTGGGTCATCATCTTTTTAATCAGTTTTTGTTGCTCATAGCGATGACTTGAGCAAACTTTGGCATGAGCAGTTTGGTCATCTAAACTATCGCTCATTACAAAACCTATGTAATCAAAAGATGGTGATTGTGCTTCCTCTTGTTTCATGCAGAGATGGTGTTTGTGTCGGTTGTGTTCTTGGCAAACATCATCAGGACAGTTTTAACAAACGTGCATCTTGGCACGCCTCGGGCCCTTTGCAGCTTGTTCACAGTGATTTGTGTGGTCCACTCTCTTCTCCTTCTTTTTCTGGGTGCAAGTATTTCTTAACTTTCATTGATGACTTTTCCATACATACTTGGGTTTACTTCTTAAAACTTAAAAGCGAAGTTTTTGACAAGTTTTTGGCCTACAAGGCCCTTGTAGAAAAACAATTTGGACATCAAATTCAAAAGTTAAGAACAGATAATGGAGGCAAATATTTGAACAATAATTTTACAAGTTACTGCACTACACAGGGCATCCAAATGCAACACACTGTTCCATATACACTACAACAAAATGGTGTTGCTGAGAGAAAGAACCCCACATTAAAAGAAATGGCTAATTGTATGATCCAATCTAAGGGATTAAGTCTAAAGTATTGGGTGGAAGCAATCAACAGTACAAATTACATAGTAAATCGCACTCCCACAAAGACTCTTAAAAATATAACACCGGAAGAAGCTTGGACTAAAATTAAACTAGATGTAAGTCACTTCCTTGTATTTGGCGGTATAACATGGGCTCACATTCCCGATGAGAAAATGAAATAATTGCAGCCTAAAAGTGAGAAGTGTATATTTGTTGGTTATTCTGAAGATGTCAAAGGTTATAGACTTCTTGAACCACATTGCAATGAAATTATTATTAGAAGATATGTTAAATTTGATGAAAATCTCTTGGCCTGCAAGCCTAATTCGACGATTGTGCCTTCTTCGGCCTGCAAGCCATCTTCGACATTTGTGCCTTCTTCTGTTCCTATTATGTTTTCTTCTTCAGATGATGACAGTGAGGATAAAAATCCACCTCCTCCTGTTCACCTTCCTCTAGTTGAGTCCTTTGAACCTGAACCAACACCAACTCCACAGCTTTCTAGATGGGTCTATTCAACACAAGAAGCAGTTGGTGATCTTGTCGGTGATCCTTCAAATCATCGCCAGACACATTCACAATTCCACCGAGCCTCTTCTCTTTTGGCTTAAGTTCCAAAAACTCATGATCCAGAGACATTTGCAGAAGCTTCAAGTCATCCAGATTGGGATACAACAATGAATGAAGAATATCATTCTTTAATGGCCAATGATCCTTGGGATCTTGTACCTCTTCCAAAAGGAAGAAAACTTGTCAGATGTAAATGGGTCTACATAACTAGTATGCATCAGATGGAAGTGTTGAAAGACACAAAGCTCGGTTAATTGCCAAAGGATTTTCCCAAGTTGAACTATAATGAAACCTTTTCCCCTGTAGCCAAAATGAATTCCATCTGCCTTGTTCTTGTCCTTGTTGCCTCACATAAAAGGGAGGTCCATCAGATGGATGTTAAATCTGCCTTCTTGCACAGAGATTTGCAAGAAGAAATCTACATGGAACAACCTCATGGCTATGTCCAGAATTACTCTAGCCTTTTTTGTCGCCTTAAGAAATATCTTTATGGTCTTAAGCAAGCTCCCCGAGCTTGGTATGCCAAAATGGACAACTTTCTTACTGACACTGGATTCTCTAGATGTCACTCTAATCCTAATGTCTATACCAAGAAAGTAGGAAGCCAACCAAGAAAGTAAGAAGCCATCTCATAATCCTTTTCCTTTATGTTGATGACCTTATCCTTACTGCTAGTGACTCAAAACTTTTAAACCTTGTGAAAACCAGCCTTAAGAAGAAATTTGAAATGATAGACTTAGGTTTTTTACACTATTTCCTTGGCCTCCAAGTTTTGCAAAACAATGAAATAATTTTTGTTTCCCAGTCTAAGTATGCTTGTAACCTTCTTCATTGCTTTCACATGGATGATTGTAAACCATCCCCTTCTCCCTTCCAGTCTGGAGTCAAGCTTACTGCCACCTATACTTCTCCCAAAGTTGATGCCACCATGTACCTTCAGTTAGTTGGTAGCCTCTTATACTTGACTTATACCCGTCCTGATCTTTCCTTTTTTTTTGTTCTTGTTTCCTGGTATATGCAAACACCCCATGAAATCCATTGGAAAGCAGCTAAAAGGATACTTCACTATGTCAGTGGTACAATTCAGTTCGGGATACATTACAATTCAAGGGGACTCCTTTATTGGTTGGTTTCGTTGATTCAGATTGGGCCGACGACCCTGATGATCGGAAGTCTACTGCAGGTTATGTTTTCAGCCTTGGTTCAGGACCTGTCACTTGGGCCTGTAAGAAACAACATGAAATTTCACTTTCTTCAGCAGAAGTAGAGTACCGAGCAACGGTAAATGTAAGTCAAGAAGCCTTGTGGCTTCGACAGATCCTTTCAGAGTTTGGATTCCAGCAGCAGCATCCGACCAGCCTTTGGTGCGACAATCAGAGTGCCATCAAGCTTGCCAAAGACCCAGTTCAACATCAACGCAGCAAGCACATCGAGCTACACATGCACTTCATCAGAAAGGTCATTCATGATCAAGTTATTGAAGTGCTCTTTTTCCATACAGAAGATCAAGTTGCAGACATTTTCATAAAGTCTCTTACAGAAGCGAAGTTTTCCAAACTTCGATCTATGTTAGGAGTTCA
>ML797695.1:179353-220312 GCA_009831015.1 Picea engelmannii | reverse complement strand
TGTGTCACTATTGTAAATCCTTCAATCCTATCCCAAGTTGTTCTTAAGGGGGGATGTTAGGATATTTAGACACTTAGGAGTTATTTAAGATCTACTTGGTCTAATGTGTCATTAGGTAAAAGTGTGTTTCTTTAGTATGCATTTGTAGTTAGCAAATCTGACTATCACGATATGTTCCTGACATAGAGTGATCCTACGGTTCATATTCTCCTCGATCTTAATGGCCATTGATCCGTGGCTTAACACCTGATTGGTCCATGATCTCTATTTAAAGAGCATGGAGGTTCATTTGCCGGAGATCGATTGTGAGAAACTCTCTTGTAAAATCTCTCTGTGATCTTTTTCTTTTGCATTAATAAACTACTCCAAGTGGCCGCGTTGGTTGGGGCCGTGGATGTTTCCCCATAGGGGTTTTACCACATCAAAACATCGATGTGTTGATCTTTGATCTGGTTGTGTGAGTGGTTACTGAAGCTGTTCGTCCTTTCTTGGAATACCTATGTTGTCGAACAGATCTACTAATGTAAATCCTCGAGGATCTAATCAGAGACTAAGCTCTAATACTATGTAAATTTTCAAGCCCTAGGTGACTATTGTCCTATGTTTCTCTTAATTAAATAAATTAAATATGAACTTATTTAATTACATAAATAAATATTTATGAACATGCAACGATCACACATATAGTTGAAAATGAACAATCGAAGCATAAACACGATACACCAATAATTTCACCCTCAAGTCGACTTTTCATTTAAATTTCAATCTTACACGAAAACCTCCACAAGTTGTCAAACTAACAGATTGTTATAGTCCAAAAATGTCTTACCTATGCATACAAGACATTGGCCTTTCCACTTATATACTTTTCCAAAATACCACTGAGGCTTCTTCTTAAAAAAACATTTTTTGGAAAATGTGCGCGCCCTTCTTGGAAGGAGAGCTGAGGAAGAATGAAGACAGAGGGGGATCCCCGATACTAGAGGGGGGATAGTAAATGACATGCAAATCGAACCTCCCCTCCTGTGTGCAGTCAACACGACATCCAATGGGCACTCTGGTGATCGGATGACGACCGACTGCCAGCTACCCACAAGGATGTCAATCGAAAAGACCACGCCATGGGAAGCCCACAACAACATTTACTGTAGGGGTATACTCTCGGGATGCCATGGGGAGGGATCCAGATGAACAATCTTGAGACCTCTCGTCAGCTCACCTGAAAGGACAAGAATTAGAACCAAGTGGAATGGGTCAATGACACTCGATCGTCAACTAGCAAAGGAAGGCGGGCATGTCGCGCCGACATCCAACATCCATAGTTAAGGTAGTTAATGAAGGAGATTAATTCTGAGGGCAAGGAAAATAGGGAATGATGGATCACCCACGAGGCGAAGGATATGGGAGGAAGCTCGAGGCAAGGCCAGCAAGGTGTAAGGAAAAACAAAATAAATGAGAGTTATGGGGTGTCCTCCGGATGCCCAAACGCACTCCCGTCTCTATAATATCTGCCCTGATGATGAGCCCCTCTCCTCAGAGAAGGAACGTGACACTTAGCAAAATTTTGATGCTTTCTCTGTAGCTCAAGAGCTTGCCTTAGGACTTTTGGTCCCCCTCTGTCGGTAGCGAGATATCTATTGGAAATCCTCTCTCAATCTAGTACCACCCTCCAATTCGATCCCTCATCAAAGATACCATGGCCCCTAGGCATGGATATCCTCCTGGTTATAGACACAGCTCAAGACTCCCTGGAGCTTGCACTTCGAGGCGACAAGAGGAGGGGTTACCAGAATCTCTCATCCAACAAGAATCCTTTAACGCCGCCAAGAACTACATTTCAAATACCCCTCAGCAATTCCAAAGAGCTCTAGGTGAAGCGAAAGACACAGTTAGCGAAGAGTGAGAGATGACTACTGATACAGAAATAGTTGAGACCACTATCCATTCGGTCCCAGATGTTGGACACATCAGGGATAGGGACACTCGATATTGGAGGACAATCGAACTCTACTGGTACATCAAGACTCTACTCGGACAGATGCTACAAACCAAGGAAGACGCTCAAAACACGGTCAAACTCCAACTCTATGGCCTCCACTTAATGGTTCGAGAGATCCTCGCTCGCCTCCCTCAAGCAGCTCATCATCAGCCTCCGAGGCACAGTGAAGCTCAACCGACAAATCCTCATACCTTTGGTGAGGGGCCCTTGGCCCCATAAAGTGGGTTCCCTAGTAATCTTTAATTTTTGAAAATGATAGTTTTTAGTAGTTATACACATGGTACTTTCAACGAAACACTGGTTTTTAAGTTTTTTAGATACTCCATAAACAGTGTATTTGGTCGAATGACATATACCTGTATTGTTGATTTGATTTCCCAAATAACAAGCTAACAACAAGAATTTTTGGACTGTATAATATATTAAAAATATAATGGATTTTTTTCATGTGGACTATCAAAAAAACATACAAAAAGTAGAGTATATGAACGATAGCCCCCCTTCCTATATCCCACTTTTCATATGTTATATAACACATGAAAAAAGAGGTAAAAAATCGCCCAATGAAAAAAGAGGCATCTTACAGAAAGTAAATATTTACACTGTGTTACAATATTTGTAAACCAAAAGGGTATACATTAACATAGGTCGACATTTCCATCACAACATTCATCAAAGTTGAACACAATATTCAACAATGAAAAATAAAGTATGGACCACATATAACAGAGAACTCTAAATGATCATTCCATTGAATTCAATAAAGATTTTGATAGACACACATTTGAAATCTCATGCTCAAAATTAAATTCTTGAGAAATCAATAATGTTATGTCTCGAACTAGTTTTCTAGGAACCTAAAAAAAAATAGATGTCTTAAAAAAATGAGCAATAATGTGTGGTATTACAAATAAAATAAATCGTGTTTTTCCTTCAAAGAGGATTGGGATGGGGCTCTCTTGGACCATAAAATGAAAGAGAGACTTGGAAGAAAAAAGAAAACAATCAAGGGTCATCCTTAGGTTTCACAAGTTGCTAGTAAAAGAAAAGGCAAAATGACAATTGAATGAAGAAGAAAAATGGTGAAGGAAAGAACAAGGTTACTACTCGACTTACTGCGATGGAAATTTTGAACCCTTCATTTTCTTGTTGAGGCGCCCTTTGTAGATTGTTGTTGTTGTGTAGGAGGTGGAATAACTATTGTAACTGCTTCTTGTTGATTTGTTTCTTGTTAGCCATTCTTCTATATACTCCCTCATTGGAGCAACCATTATTTCATGCTTGGTTTTTTATTTGAAATAATTCATTCTCCGATCCTCTTAAATCAATGCTTAATTAGTGCAACGTGTCCTTGATCTCGTGATTCTTATTTATGTATCGGACAAGCCACCTCTCTACTTCTTCTTCAGAGAATTAGATCGAGTCACTAAATTCACTTGCCCATGCAACTTTTAAGGCTTCTGGTTGTTCTAATAATTTTTCAATTGACAAAAGTATAGTATCCATTAATAAATTAGGGCCATCTAATTCTTAGGTAAGATCAACAAGTTTTAGAAATATGTCACCCCTCTTGATTTTAATAGCATCCAACTCAGACAATAATTCTCTTAAACATATGATTTTTTTAATCCAGCAAGTGTTAATATGTTTCATTTGAATACTGCAGGGAAGGTTTTGTTCTCTTCTATGGGTGTCGCTCAATCTTGAAACCTTTTTTGCAAATACTCTCACTGCTTCTTAATAAAATGTTTGGCATTTTCTAAGTCTTTTTGGAGATATTCCCTAAAGTGCATAATCCTTGTTGAGAAGCTAGTTGAACTCTGTGTTAATTCCCAGACTTCAAGGATTAAATATATTCTTTTTTGGATACCATATCCAACATGTTTTCTTACAACCAACAATAAACTAGATGAACCCCTCAGTTTGGAACTGTTTTCTAGGACATCTTCAAGGGTAAGTATTGGTTGAATTGCATTTATTGGTTTAACAAATAATAGTTTTCGAATTAGAGCTTTCTCCAATTCTTTTATTCTTTCCTTTAAAAATGAATTATCTTTCTCAATATCAAAAACAGATTCCTTTAGTGCTTCCATAGTTGCTTCGTGAAATTGCACGATTTTCAATCATGGAACCCTCTGAAAATCGATTTATGATTTTCATTTCTCAAAAATTTTCTTATTTTTCGTATTAACTTTTTCTATTAACAATTTCTTAGAATTATTGTGGTAGATCGCGTGGTGAAGTGTGACAGACTCTTCTTTAAATATCTCTAGCTCTTGGGAAGCCAGATCCTAAGCAATTTCCCTAGTTTCCATCAATCTTTGCTTTGACAGGTTGGGTTCTTCTATTACTTCATCTACTTCCAAGGCTTGAGGACTTTCCCCAATTTGAGGGATATCTTGTCCCACTTTCTGAGTTTCTCTTTTTATCTTAATGGAAGTGTGTACAACATGAGATTTTTCTAAAATTTTCTTTGTAGGGTCTTTATCACCACAATCATTTGAATTTTCAACGGATGTTCTTCTTGGTTCTAGACCACTACTTCTAGGGGGTTTTTTTGCAGAAGTACCTCTTTGTGAAATATTGGTTGAATTAGGGTTCTTGTTTGTTGCCTCTCTAATCTTATGCATGTAGCACTCATTAGTGTTTTCTAGTTCTTTAAAATCATTTAGGGATTCTTCAATAGAGGCCTCGGGGAGATTTTGGTTGTCTCCTCCTCCCTCTTCAAATTTCTTAGACTTACAAAAATATGAAGAGTATCCAACTAGGGACATATGTGCAGAGAATAAGTTTTTAAGGTCGAAACCCTTGTTGCATTGAGCTTCTTTTAAACCAGTTGATCTAATTGACCAACAAATTCATCTAAGTGGGAAATATGCTTGACAATTATTTCCTCAACCCTCCATGGCAATGGAATGAATTGTTTCTTTCTTTTTTCATTGAAAAAGTGTGTCCAGTATCTATATAGTCTGCACACCTCGATGACAAAGAGTCGATTAGATACATAGAAGGGTAAAAAGAAGCATTTCCCCTGGAATCCAAATAATCACAAAAGACTGAAATCCTCCAAAGTTTCAAAAATTCATTTCTCGACGAGAAAGGATGCAACCTCTAGTGACAATCTCGATGCAGTAGGACCCTGAATTAATTTTTTGAAAGAAGATATGAAACCATTTTGCACCGCATAGAAATTATATTAGGATTTATGTCTCCACAAAGTCGAGTACCAGACAGAAGTTGGTTCCCTCTTAAAATCAACATTCCTTTCCCTAGGAAATCCTTCAAATATGTGAGAGTAGGCTATAGCATAGACCAAATAAGAAGTCATATAATTTTTTTTGGTTTTTCTTAGGCCACCCAGTTGAAATGTTTCGGCCTCAGTCAATCAGGGCGTCTTCGTGAATAACAAAGTGAAGAATATAAACAATGTATTTCGACACGAAGGTCGTGGACTCTAGTCCATTCATTTAGGAAAAAAATCAAGCGAGCTCTTTGTATGGGTATTTCAAAGAACTTACCTCAACTGGAGTTGAATTGTTGTCAACTCTCGGGCTAGTGAGATAATTCTCGAGGAACTCTTCTCCTCCTTAGTGTTCCTTGAGGAACTTGTTTGCTTCCTCATTCTTAAACAACATGGTGGGGTTTGGGAGTTACATTATTCTCCTGAATACCGAGGGAGTCAAAGATATTGGTGGCTTCCCTTGGATTTGAATAATTCTTCTTTCTGTGTTGAACTTCTCTATGCACCAAAGAACCATTTAGTTGAATTTTGTCACCTCGGGCACACAACCGACCAATGGCATGCATGAACTCCAAACCTTGTTTATTTCCTTCTCTATAGGGAAAATAACCAAATACACTTATACGCTTGTGACCATTGGAGTTGATGATCTTCTCGTCCAAGAGTGTTAAGTGTGTCTCTGCAATACAAGTCTTTTCTTCTACTTGACATGTCTTTACATTGATTTCTCATTTTATGAATAGGTGGCACTCCTGTCGATAAAACATTTTTACAGCATTGATCCAAGTGGATTTCAGTAGCCACCCACCTTTTCCAACTGGCTCAAAACAGTTTTCTAGCAATTTTGGTAATTTACTATTTTCACAGTTTTTCAAGTCCTGGACTTCCGGAGCCGTTTTGAAGCCCTAAACGACATTTTTTGGGAAAACGAGGAGCATCATAGCTGTTCCATGTTGCTCACATCAAATTTGTAGTCCTCGGATAGATCTTTCTAACGAAATATTGAGCACATCAAACGGAGATCGTATGCAAAAGTTACGACCCCAGGAAGTTGATGTATTGACTTACCCAAATGGGGCCCACATGACTTTTGGCGCTTCATCTCCTAGGGTTATGTTTTTGGATGTCTAGGGTTTTTGACATTCCTGTTTATTGTAAAACGCCTTCAGAGCCTCATTGTAAGGGGCTTCTTGTGAATGAGCGCATCTTTCACATCTCTTCTCATAGATAAGCCGCCACCATTCTAGCAAGCTTGTTTTCCACTGCATTTTACAGTTTCTACTTATTTCCTTATTGAATAGAAAACAAGTTTTACTGTATCTTTGTTATTATGTGTTAAGCATTTGTTAATAATATGTAGTCATTTCATTCTGCTCATAAAATCTAGATCAGTGGTATCAGAGCGATCTACTCTTTGTCGTCTTAATGCATGTCCCCAACGAGGTCGGAGTACAAAGAATTGGGTCTCGAGCTTGTGTCTCTTGAGGACAAAATATCTCACACGCCCAAGTGACCTCTCATGGTAGGAGAAAATAAAGATGATGGGATAGGAGATCCTTTCAAAATGTTGCTTGAGGAAGCCCTCACGCAACAAAGGAACAAGATGATGGATAATTCCATGCAAATCCTTCGACATCTACCAACAGGCAACACATTTTCTTCGAGCGAAGGTGTTGCCCCCTTCAAGGTACAAATCAACTTCGATATTCCTGTATTTGAAGGTCAGATAGACACAGATGTTGTAGACAAGTGGCTGAATCTACTATAAGGGTATTTTTCTGTCCATAACTTTTTGAATAGAGAAAAGATTACTTTTGCGCTCCGTAAAGTCATTCCTCGGGTCAAATATTGGTGGGAAAATTTCTGTGAGAAAAAGGAAACAGAGGAACCCTCATTATTTACAATCGTGACCACCTGGGAATCCTTCAGGGATTCTATTAAGGAACAATACTACCCTGTCGGAAGTTATGACGACTTGTATACCAAATGGACCACACTGGGACAAGAAAGAGACCAAGCAGTGCCATAGTTCACAAATATCTTCCATACCTTGCGCACCAAGTTGGGTATCAAAGATTCAGAGAGACATCTGGTGCTCAAGTATCGTGGTGCTCTGCATAGATACATCCAGACCGAAATGGAATTTTTGGACATCTTGTCCTTGGATGCATCTTACCGATATGCCTTCAAAATCGAGCAGAAGCTCAAACAAAAGACGCGACAATTTGTGCTTGGGAACCCCTCAGAGAAAAATCTAGGAAAGGGAAGCCCCAACCCATAGAACAAAGGACAGAGAAATTATGGATAGTATCAAGACAGCCAGTCCAAGCCACAAGAAAAGAAGGACACTGGAAAGACAAAGAAAGATACTGGGAAGTGGTGCGACTTCCATAAGAGCCCTTGGCATAACACTGTTGACTTTCACTCAAAGCAGTCACTAGTGGCCGAGTTGAAAGCCTCTGAATCATATGTGGGTTCTGACTCTGATTCAGAACCATAAAGGGGAAGATGGATCATTGACGTGGAACCCAGTGCCACTGTTGCTACCACCAAGCTCCATCCTGGTGAACCAGACGAGCCATAAGAAGGAGAGTGCCTCTTCCATTCACCTATGTGGTTAAAAGGCACCCCGTTGCACTTCATCGTTGATAGAGGTAGCCAGAAGAACCTCATCTCAGCAGAGGTCGTTAAGCGGTTGGCCCTGCCGACAACACCGCGCCCACAACCCTACACCATTATATGGCTCTGCCAAGGAAGCGATCTCCGCGTCAACCAATAGTGTCGACTTTCGTACGGCATCAAGCCATTCAAAGATGAGGTATTGTGTGATGTTTATCCTCTCAAAGTTTGTGATGTTCTTTTGGGCCAACCATATTTATGGAAACATCATGTTGTATATGAGTCTAGGCCTTGTAGTGTTATTATTACTTTGAACAGGAAATTGTACAAGATACCCGAGGCAGTCCCACCTAGTGGTATTTCCTTGATCTCTGCTAAGCAATGCAGGAAGGTCATCTCTCAGACAGGGAAGTTTGTCTTCTTTGTGATTCGCTCTCAAAATGAGCGAAAGATCACAACCACATCTAGGGTCTCTGTGGCCGAGCTCTCCACACAGCAGAAGCAAGTAGATAAGGTCATGGAAGAATACTTAGATATCTTCTCCTCACCTACCGGGGTACCACTGCACTATCAATTCAAGCACCCCATCGATCTGACCCCAGCTCACCACTTCCTAATGGGCTAGTCTATCGTCCCTCTCTGTTAGAGAATGAGGAGATCAAGTGATATATCAAAGAACTGTTCCACAAGGGGCACATTCGTCCCATCTCATCACCTTGTGGGATCCCAATCGTGCTGGTACAAAAGAAAGATGGAACCTGATGACTCTGCATTGATTATCGGACTCTGAATAAAATCACAGTCAGAAACTGGTACCCAATTCCCCGAATCGACGACATCCTTGATCAAATCACGGGGGAGAAATACTTCAGTAAGATTAATATTAAGTCTGGCTACCACTAGGTCCTGATAGAATAGACAGATGTGTGGAAGACTGCCTTCAAGTCAAAGGAAGGCCTTTTTGAATGGTTGGTCATGCCCTTTGGTTTGACAAATGCTCCACCCACTTTCATGAGGATGATGGATGATATCATGCAACCATTCACCAATACTTTTGTAGCAGTGTATCTGGATGACATGCTCAATTACAGCAAGATTTGGGCAGAACACTTGGAGCATATTCAACAGGTTCTGCACACCCTGTGGCAGCACAAGCTATATGCTAACTTGAAAAAATGCTCCTTCGGCATGGACGGGGTCCATTACCTGGGCTACATCATTTATCAGCATGGCATACATGTGGATCCATCCAAGATCCAAGTCATCTATGATTGGCCAACCTCAACCACACTCACTAAGCTTCAGAGCTTCTTGGGCCTTGCCAATTTCTACCGCAGGTTCGTGTTCGGATTCTCCCATATTGCATGGGCCCTCAGCCAAACAACCAGGGGTGGTGGTAAGGAAAAATTTGCATGGGGCCAGTCCCAACAACAAGCGTTCGATGATATGAAGCAGCGCTTGTGCTCAACCCTAGTACTTTCACTACCAGACCTGCAACAACCCTTTGAGATCGATACAGATGCTTCAAACTATGTTGTGGGCGCAGTTCTCACTCAGCACGGCCACCCCGTGGCCTATCATAGTGAGACATTATCAGATGTTGTCTGTAAGTACCCTACTTACAATAAATAAATGTACTCCATTGTGAAAGTCTGCCGCCAGTGGAGACATTACATTCTTGGGAAGGAGATAGTCATCCACATTGATCATAAGCCACTGCAATTCATGCAGACACAAGGCAAATTGTAGAATGACCACCATCAAAAGTGGTCCACATACTTGCAACAATTCCACCTCAACATCAAGTATAAAACAGGAAGCACCAACTGCGTCGTTGATTACCTCAACAGACCGCCAATTGCGACACTCGTGACGGTGCTAGACTCTTGCGGCCATGGAACCTTTGGATGGCCCCAACTCTATGATACAGACCCGGACTTCTCCACCACATACTAAATGTTGAGTGCAAATGCAGTTGTCAATAATTTCCATCTTCGGGATGGGTTGTTGTGTCGTTTTGGCCATATCTGTGTTCCATCAAGCGAGTGAGCGAAGCTGATCTGGGAAGCCCACTACAGTCGGGTGGCAGGACACTTCGAAGTTGAAAAGATAGTGTCGATGCTACATAAACATTTCTACTGGCCGAAACTTCGACAGGAGGTCAATAAGTATATCAGGTCTTACACTGCCTACGCTATTGCTAAACTGATCACTAAGAAATAGGGCCTGTACACCCCTCTTCCTACTCCTGACAGACCATGGGAATCCATCTCAATGGACTACATGTCGGGCCTCCTATCCACCAAGCGGGAAAATGACTGTGTTTTTGTGGTTGTTGATCGCTTTTCTAACATGGTGATTCGGGTTTCCTGCAAGAAGAGCATCACAGCAGAGGCCAATACCAAGCTCTTCTTTGAACGAGTCTGAGTACATTTTGGAATCCCACAAACCATTGTCTTGGATAAGGACAGTCAATTTCTCAGCACATTCTGGTCGAGCATCTGGTCACTACTGGACACCAAGCTCACCAAATCCACGGCCTTCCACACCTAAACAAATGGCCAAATCGAGGTCGTAAATCAAATGATTGTGCATATCCTACGCATGTATAATTCCAAGCACCCTCGCACATGGGATGAGAGCCTTCCCTATGTCCAGCATAGCTACAACCGAGCCCTGCATAGCTCAACCAGCCACAGCCCCTTTCAGGTGGGGTTGGGATTCCAAATATTGGGTCCCATAGATGTTGCACTTCCCCTTGGGGTCACCTCGACCGACTCATCTCCTACTCCAACTGAAGCTGACAAAGCCACCCGGTTCATTGAGTGGATAAATCACATCTGCTAACAGGTTCAGGATATCCTACAGAAGTCCAATTACAAGTACAAGCAGCGCCATGATCAACATCGGGTGCCACATAAGTTTCAGGTGGGAGACGAAATTTGGTTGCACTTGCAGAAAGAACGCCTTACAGGATCCCATCGGAAGCTTCACCCACTCCGTTATGGATCGTACACCATCACCAAGGTTGTGGGGGATAATTCTTTTGAGCTCAACATTCCTCCTTTCCTTGGCCTGCACCCAGTGTTCAACGTGGATCTCCTTCGGCCTTATTTCCCACCATTATTGGACACCTCAGAAGTAGCAGAACAGTTGACACCAACAGAGCTCAACCCCGACTGCATACAACAAGCATCCAGTGATAGAATTGTGGACACACAGATCAAGGGCACTCGACAACAAAGGATCCATCTTTATCGAGTCGTCAAAGCAGGGCAGCTCCTACACCAAGGCAAGTGGCTCACCCGGGGCCAAATTCAATAGAAATTTCCTCATCCGATGGGGGAACTCAACGCAATGGAGACCATTGCTTCCTAAGGAGGGAGGATTGATCGAGGTGGATATCGGTGGCCACCCACCTTTTCTAACTGGCTCAAAATAGTTTTCTGGCAATTTTGGTAATTTATTACTTTTAGCAGTTTTTCGGGTCCTGAATTTTTGGAGTCGTTTTGAGGCCCTAAACGACGTTTTTTGGGAAAACGGGGAGCAACATAAAAATTCCTTCGATGTTTATCACATCAAAGTTGTAGTCCTCGGATAGATATTTCTAACGAGGTATTGAGCGCGTCAAACGAAGATCGTATGCAAAAGTTACGACCCCGGGAAGTTGATGTACTGACTTACCCAAACGGGGCCCACATGACTTTTGGCGCTTCATCTCCTAGGGTTAGGTTTTTGGATGTCTAGGGTTTTTGACTTTCCTGTTTATTGTAAAATGCCTTCGGAGCCTCATTGTAAGGGGCTTCTTGCGAATGAGCTCAGTCATCACATATCTTCTCATAGATAAGCAGCCACCATTCTAGCAAGCTTGTTTTCCACTGCATTTTATAGTTTCAACTTATTTCCTTATTGAATAGAAAACTAGTTTTATTGTATCTCTGTTATTCTGTGTTAAGCATCTGTTAATAATATGTAGTCATTTCGTTCTGCTCATAAAATCTGGATCAAGCATGGTGTTTGAATTATTTATTAAATTTACCACGTATTGCCTTGATTATCAATTGTTATAGCTCTTATTTCAATGTTTGTAGCTTGCATGGTCATATTTTTAGTTTATTACAAATCTTTATGAAATCTTCGTCACTTAATAATGATATTTAGGGTCACACAAATGGCGGATGACTTGGTGAAGGGGAAGTAAATTCCATCGAGAATGGTGATGTGATGTTGGGAAACATGAAAAATGGTAAAGTATGGGAGTGCAAAGTGGGAAATGGAAAGTGCAATATGATGAGTGTGGGATTGTGGGTTGTGATACTGCAGGCATGGAGAGTCAAAAAAATGAGAAGGGGGACTCTCGCATCCACAATGATAAAATAAATTGAGTATAAGAAAAAGGTGATTTTGCAAGTCGTGGAAGTAGATGAGTTGTTTTGGAGAATGCAAGATTGCGGGTTTTGGGACACAAGCATTAGGAAAAACGTAAATGGGACGAAAGGTTATCCCATATCCACATTCAAGTAAATTGGCTAAGTATAAAAAGGTAAGCAGTGCATTATACATGATGCGTAAGTGGAAGGGGTCATTCTTGATGAACATGTAATCCTTTGGATTGCATTTCCTATGTAAATAATTGTAAATATGAAGTGTCATAGGTGATAGGAAACGTCTTCAGTTACGGAAGACCAACAGTCACGGTTTTATGTATTTATTAACCTACAAGATAATGCAATAACCATCAACATGGAGTTACAATTTCTTCCCAATGCTTGGCCTGACAATGGTATTAGAGCTGGCCTAAATACATGATTTCTCTTGGCATTTCCTTTCACCTAGGGTGCAGAAAATGCCTCTTTCCTTCCTGCCCATTCTTTTGAGTTACATTCTGACTGATTATTTGGTCTCTTATCAATCTATTCACCTCCTATAGTCTTCTATGGTCGCTCAGACATCTATCCTAGTTTAGGGTTTTCTCACACAACTCTTGATGGAAACCCTAACCCTAAAATCTATTCGACACGGCCACACTCTTCCCAGGCATGTTCACTATCCAGTATTGCATTGTTCGTTGCCCACTCCTTTACATGAGATGTCGTGAGTTCGATAAGTGGAAACTCGCAACCCTAAATTCTAAACTAGAGTGTTGCTCGTATTGACGCTCATGGGTATTGGAGTCCACTCACATGGGTTGGATGGTATCGAATGGTATCATACCTATTCTCTCATGTTGCTAATATACCTCTCAAAATGGTATCTAAGTCCATTCACCGGTATCTACTAATACCAATAGAGTTGGCAAGTCACATGCCATAATATTCTTGAGACTAACTAATCATGCATTCCCTTCAATGTATAACCAACCCGATCAGTGGGCCTAATAGTTAAGAACATGTGTTTCCTCCTTAGAGGTCATAGGTTCAAATCCAAAGGGGGGTAGGGTATGTATACCTTCGTAGAATTTATCAGTCAAATCACTCCACGAAGGGAGTCCCTTGTCCCACAAACAAGGGGATCTCATACACCAATTTGGTCTCTGGCTTGGTCGTGACCTTAAAAATAGATTATTATTATTATTATTATTATATATTCAATTTCATCTCTGTAATCCAATCCTGAACATAAATATGACCATTCCAGTTGCACTTGTTCTTGCACTTCATAATATCCCGCCTCACGTTGGCCACTGTAAGATTCCCTTTCAAGTAGGTCATGGGATCTCTATCCTCCCACTTTACTTCTTGGCTAACATTCACGATACTAATTTGTTGGTATCAGTAGCACTAGTCTCGATATTCTATAGCACTTGACCTAATATTCTATAGATTGATTCTAAACTTCATATTATTCCCTTAATATATGTAGTGATATATTGGTTCCTTAAAGAATATAGGCAGTGTACAACATTTCCCTTAGCTCATTCCTCAAGGATGAATTGTTGCCTTCACTAGTTGAGCCTCTGAGAACTCTCTTGGTTCCAGTTTTAATTTTTGTTGGTGCAGTTTCATTGTATTGTTGTGTCATTGTATTCTCATTACCTTGATACGTGTGAGTGAAGACAGAAGAATGCATTCTCTCATCTCCATTGTTGGTATTGTGTTGAATGGCAAGGATAACTACAGAGAATGGTACAGAAAGATCAAGAGCACACTGATGTTCAATGATCTATGGAAAGGAATTTGTGAAGCAATACCAGTCCCTTAGAGAAGAAAAATCATTGAAGAAGATGTAGAATTAGAAGAATAAGAAGAAGTTGTCTTATAATAGAAGAGTAGCAGACATAGTAGAAGACCTAGTAGCAAACTAGTCATTCTGACCTCAAACAAAGAATGTGAAATATGGGAAGACAAAGACCAAAAGGAATATGTTGTAATCTCCACAAAAGTAAGTGAGGAAGCGAGTCATCATATTTCTTCCATTAGTGATTCTTATGGCGCCTTGAAGAGATTGAATGACTTGTATGATACACATTCTGAACTAGAACTCATACAACTAATGTTGAAGTTGTTCAATCTAGAGTTGAAGAATGATGACCCTATGGCTTTAGCTTCATAAATCAAAGTCATAATGCATGAAAATGAAGCCACCGGAATGAAGATTGATCTCCCTCTCACAGCCTTCATTAAGGCCCTCTTCCCTACATATTCCCACTACCTTGAATCACTACAAGCAATTGGACAAATGAAATCCATCACATTTGAAAAGATGATGGAGAAAGTTGCAGAACATGAGAAAGCATTTGGAAAGAAGTCATCTCCTTCAATTGGCAAGACTGTTTACCATTCTAAAAAAGACAATAGTAAAAAACATTATTCTTCCATAGGAGAAATCATCAAAAGAGGACATGGACGTGGAATAAGGAATTTCAGAGGTAGGGGGGTAGACACAACCAAGGTGATAGATCTAATCTTCATTGTACTCATTGCAAAAAGAATGGGTCAGATGAAGTAGATGACTGCAAATTTCCATGGGATAATATCAAAGAAGATAAACATAATAAGAAAGAGGACAAAGGTAAACCTTCAGAACAAACAAAAGGTAATCCACCTGAATCTGCACCTTACATTGTTTCTCTTTGCAATATAGGAGTAACAAAATATTTATTTAACATTGCATATAATCCTTGGAAAGATTCATGGATTCTTGACATTCCAAAGAGACTTTCTCGAAGAATTCATTGACAATGTATATGGCATAGTGTATTTTGCAGACAAGTCTCGCCTCAAACCCTCAGGAATGGGCACCATCAAACTCCAATTGCATGGATTTCTAGATTTTCATCTACATAATGTGCTCTATTTTCCTGAGCTGAAAAGAAGCTTGATGCCCCTTGTTCACATCAAACAATACGGCCACTATGTTCATATGATTGGTGGAAAATTTGAAATACGAAAGGATTTTTATAGCATGCTTGTTATGACCAGAATGGAAGATGGAAGTCTATTGAAGCTTAATGTGACATCTTCCCATACACAAAATGTTGCATACCTCTCTGATCACGGTGAAGGTATAATGTCATATAGTCTTTTGTGGCATGCTATATTTGGTCATATCAATTATGACAATCTCTATTTATTAAGAAAAAATGGTGTTTTTGTTCTGCCTACTATTCCTAAGCAAGTGAAACATTGTGATGTTTTTATCATTGGAAAGCATAGCAAACAACCATTCCATGATTCTACTTCCAGAGCATGTAGAAAACTTGAACCAATTCATTCCGATTTGTGCATCCCTATGCATGTTCCTTCTACAAATGAAAATAAATATATCATGTATTTTATTGATGATTACATCAGGATGTGTTGGGTGTACTTGCCGAAAGATAAATCACAAGCTTTTGAAGAATTTAAAATTTTCCATGTATGGATTCAAAATGAAGCTCATTCTCACAATGGCTCCCTTCGTACTGATAATGGAAAAGAATATACATCTAATGAATTTGAAAGCTACCTTCACCAACATTGGATCAAACATCAAACCATAATTCCATACAATCCCCAACAGAACAGTGTAGTTGAACGAATGAACATGACACTTCTAAATATGATTCGTTCCATGATGTTTTTCAAGAATGTTAAATTGATGTTTTGGGCTAATGCAATTCTATGTGCAGTTTATGTCAAAAATAGGTGTCCATATCATGCTCTTAAAAACAAGACTCCTTATGAAATGTCGTATGGCCACATTCCTTCGGTGAGGCATCTCAAGGTCTTTGGTTCCACCTATTATGCCTTTATTCATAAGGAAAAAAGAAGCAAGCTTGATGCAAGGAGTCGAAACTACATCTTCTTGGGGTACTCAAATAACACCAAGGGGTGTCGTCTTTACAATGAGAAAAACAAGAATTCATCCTTTCCAGAGTTGTGATCTTTCTTGAATCCACCAAGAAAGACGAAATTGTTGAGAGGTAGCTTGATCATCTGTACAGATTCACTCGTATAATGACATATATGGAATTTGATGATGATATACACATCTTGAAGGGGGGAACCATATCTTGGGTCGATATCTAGAATGTACTTTTGAAGCACCATCTTCCCCTCATGAAGAAGTTCCTTCCACTTCATATGAACCTGAATTTTAGTTGGATGATGTGATCGAGAAGACTGAAAAGTTGAGGCTTGATGAGAATTGTGCATAATCCCAATAAACTGAGCAACCTAGACCATCTCATAAAGGGCCACCAAAATGGTTCACTAAAACACTTGAAAGTGTTCATCTCGATGAGATTGGAAAGATGGGAACCAAAATCTCCTCAAGACTAGATGAGGGTAATGTAGATAATTCAAACTCAGGTGATGTAGATGACATGGATGTTTCATATGATTGTGAGTTGAAATTATCTACTAACCATGAACCAACTTAAATAAGCCACTTCTCATGATGAATGGAAAGAATCCATACAGAATGAATATGATGCTCTCATAAAGAATGGGACTTGGAAGTTGGTACATCCTCCATTTGGAATCAAACCAATCAGGTGCAAGTGGGTATTCAAAAACAAGTACAGATCAGATGGCTCATTTGACAAGCACAAATCTCACTTGACAAGCACAAAGCAAGGCTCATGGAAAAATAATTTTCATAGAAAGAAGGTATTAATTATGATGAGACTTTTTCCCCCATAGCAAAATGGGCTACCATTTGCACTCTATTTTCCATGGCAGCATAAAATGGATGGGAAATTCATCAAATGGATGTGAAGAATGCTTTCTTGAATTGAGACTTGAAAGGGAATGTGTTCATGTCTCAACCAAAAGGATTTGTTGTGAAGGGACAAGAACATAAGGTATGCAAGCTCATCAAATCCTTATATGGCTTGAAACAAGCACCATGAGCATGTTATGAAAAGTTAACCAAGCATCTTCTTAAATTAAATTTCAAGCATTTCAATCTTGACGATGCAACATCGTTTGTTAAGAAAGTTGGAAAATTTGTTGTATATATTGTAGTATATGCAGATGATCTATTGATAATGTTATCACTCCGTAATTTCTTAGGCTGAGGAAGAAATTGACAGAGGTAACCACAAAACCACTTCGAGTCAAGGATCTAGCCCTCCAAGACTTAGAGAGGGATCTCTCTATATGATTTAGCTTTGTTTGGGTTGGATATTAGGCTAGTTATGAGAGTATAGGTTTGTTTTTTGAATTTTTGGTTGGGACAACAGAAGAGGGCCATTGGGCAACATGGAGTCAACACGGTTTAAGGTGATCAAATGAATGAATAACTGAGATCATATGCAACAAGGCAGGGTAATCATGTTAGTGGATCCTTGTAGTTTGTGAGATGGAAAAAAAGGAACAGATTGGGGTTCCCTTCAAATGTAGAGCATTATTACCTGAATTCTACATTCAAATTTCAGAAGAAAACGTGAATATTGTTCAAAGCCAGAATAGGGTGTTTGAAACAAATCCTAAACTTAATCTTTTTATAAACAATAAAAGAAAAAAATAGAATGTGAAACCAAAGAAGAACATATAACATCAAGAATCACTTCACCACATAACTATGACATAGGAATCTTGAAACATAATGTCTTTGTATTCATGAAAAAGGATCACTGAAAACCTCCTCCAAATCTTTTACAATTCAGGTCCAACCCTTAACACATTTAAATTACAAAAATTTATAGAAAAGACTCTCCCCCAGGCTTAGGAGGTCGAAATCAACAACCTGGCCAAAGATAGAAACAAATCCCTGAAAATTTTGAACTATCTGCCATGAAAGATGGGCCGAACTGTTGAAAATAGGGGTCAACTAAGACGCTTGTATCTCCCAAAATATGATATATGTGTGAAAACTGAAAGAGGTTATTGTAGTTGAGTCTATGCTGAGAAAAATGTCTCTCGGGTTTTCCAAATTCATCTCCATCTTTCAAAAACATTTGCCGCAAGATCATGACCAAAACAAGAAAAAATGGAAGCCTGGAAAATAGGGCTCAGAGATGGATTTGATTCTCCCAACTGCTAACACTTGTGTAAAATATGGGAGAGTTTATTGTTATTCATCTCGTGCTGAACAAAAACCTCTCTTGGATTTTCAAAATCCACTCTCGTTTTCTCGTTGTCTACTATTCTAAAACTAGGGAAAATACAACAAAATCCCAAGAAATAGGTTATGCTTTGACTTATAAACCACAACTAATCCGATATTAATCTGACACCAGCATCCTGAGGATGTATTGTAACTGAAAAATCATTCTAGAAGCCTTTGAGCACATTGAGGAATCCATTTTCCTTGATTTGAGGAGATTTATGTGCTTTTTGTTCATAACAGAACTTTCGGCGGCTAACGAGGTCAAAACAGAGCATATTTAGCTGCCAATTTTCTGGGAATGATTTTCGGTAGCTAATTATGGAATTCATAACTGATTTTAGTTGGCGAAACCTGTAACTGATCCCAAACCAATAAAAAATGGTTGAGTTCGATCATTAGCCCTGCTTCATTTATTATAATCACTTCATTTGAAATCAAGGGCAGCTTCAGCTAGAGTAACAAGACTAAGGTGAGCTTTAGGTTTTCGCTTTTTGTGAGCAAGCTTAAACCTCAACACTTTGTTCATGTCTTGCAACCTGTTATTTTGTTTGAGGAACTTCTTATTCTTGTGCTTTACAGTCTCATATTTAATGGCCAATCGATCCAATGCAGAACCAACTTTGAGAGATGACTTTCTAAGAGTCTCATTCTCTCTTTTTAGATGTCTTTCTAATACCTTTAACTCAACAATTTCTTCGTTCAGTTTCTGGACCTTAGGATTTTTGCTAACCCCTTTCTTTGATGATGTTCCAAGTATTCCTTCTTCTGGAGTTTCCATTTCTACATCTAATGAATGAGTATCCATTTCTACAGCTAATGGCTTTGAGTCTGAATCTGAATATGGCAGATTTAGGACATTTGTTGTTGTAGCTTTTCCTTGATCCTATGCATTTTTTCCAAACTCTAACATCGTTTTTGTTTTCTTTGGTTTTGATGGAGAAATCTTTGCCGCGATTTCTACAGGTGACAATGCTCTCCTCTTTCTTTTACTATTTTTTGGAGAAGTTAATTGTTGTGAGGAAATTTCTGCTTTCTTTGGTTGAACTTCTTATCCAAATTCTCCCCAAAACAGAAGATAGTCCCAAATCTTATTCCTTCTACTGAGCTCCTCTAACGCTATCAGTTTGATCAGCCCATGATGAAATAGATTGTTTCTAGCCTTCTGAGGCTTCATCTATCTGCATCACAACATGCCCAAGTTGAACTTTAAATCCATCAAAGCATTTGGCAAATGCCTCTGTGACACCCTGATGGTACCCCTGGAGATTCTAGCAAAACTTGTAACATCCAACATTGTTAAAAAATTCGCAGGCCTCAGGGTGTGCCTCAAGGTACGAAGCGTCCTGCAATTCCTTCCTCAGAAGAGCACCTCATGTTGAGATCTTCATCACCAAAACTATTAAAAATGCTTTAAAACTGGGTCGATGACAGAGGATCTAGGGTATGTAAGGGCGAGAGGTGGACTCAAATGAACATGGAGGTGGGATAAAATGATGAGAGTCAAGAATAGAGTCAAAGGATGAAAGAGTTTCGGTGACTATGGGCGGATTTAACACAACCACAAACTGACAATCGACTGATTCATTGTATGGGAAAGCTCATGACCATTTTTTCAGGATCAATTGAATTGGGTGGGTATGATCTAGGGTTATGACTGATTGATTTGGACAAGGGATAAATTAATCATAATCCCTTATGAAACCCGGACGAATGACAACCGAAAAAGATTTTGGCAGCATATCAACAAATCATGACTTGTGTACAATCGTCGATATGGGAGTGATAAGACCCATTTTAAACCCTTGAGATATTCATTTCTTTTGGCAGCTTATGACATGCGTGAATAATCCGTTTAACTACCAAAATTTATAACTTTCGGTAGCTAACGGCTATAAGATTTTGACTTTTAGCTACCGAAAATCAAACTTTCTGCCACAATTAAAATGTGAACCAGATTCATGAAATCCCTGATTATGCCACTCTAAACCTTTCAAAAAAACTTATGTGGATGCATCATAATTCAAATTCACCATGTGACAACATTGGGTATGCCTGGATATATGTTTGAAGCATTGGATGTGTCAATGGACCATTACCCCTGAGCACTTTATCATGAAATCATTTTCAACCTGATTAGAAAAATTCCAAAATAGATGACTGGAAAACAGATGACTATATTATAGGACCCTAACAAATAATAGGGAACAATGGGAGCCACATTGCATCCATAAAGAAAGAGTTGAAGAAAGGCTTCGGGATGAAAAATTTGGGACATATTCACTACTGATTGGGCATTGAAGTGATTCAAAATCAAAAGTACATATTCATCTCCCAGAAGAAGTACATTGGAGAATTGTTGAACAGTTTTGGCATGGATGAGTGCAATCATGTTTCTAATCCAGTGGAACATAATTTGAAACTCACATCAAAAGAAGGAATGAATTTCAGGATGAAACCAAGTATAGATAGCTTGTGGGAAGTCTTATCTATCTTACTACCACCAGACCAGACATTTCATTTGTTCTTGGGATTCTTTATATGTTCATGCAAAATCCTTGTGAAGGACATTGATCTGTTGCAAAAAGAGTACTGAAATACTTGAAAGGAACTCAAGATTTTAGACTTACGTGCTCTAAGGTGGATGACTTCAACCTGATTGGATATTTTTATTCAGACTTTGTTGGGGATAAGAAAAATGGAGTATCAACTTCAAGCTATCTCATGAGTCTTGGATCAATAGTTGTCTCATGGGGATCACACAAACAATCAGTTCCAACATATTCCACAACAGATCCAGAATATGTGGTAGTTGCATAAGCGACAAAGGAGATTGTGTGGCTCAGGAAAATACTTGAATATTTGTGAGAAACAAGTGAATTCTACTCCTCTTCTAGTTGACAATACTTTTGTTATCAAGTTGGCCAAGAATCCCAGATTCCATGATCGAACTAAGCACATCAACACAAAGTATCACGTGATTTGATATCATGCCAAGACTATTCACTTGAGACATTGTTCCACAAATGAGTAAATTGCAGACATCTTCACCAAAGCACTTGGAAGAGAAAATTTTGAGAAGTTCAAAATGATGCTTGGACACACACACACCCCTTCAGATTAAGTGGGGGAATGTTGGACACGTAATCCTTGGGATTGCATTTCCTATGTAAATAATTATAAATATGAAGAGTCACGGGTGATAGGAAATGTCTCCAGATATGGAAGACCAACAGTCACAATTTTATGTATTTATTAACATACAAGATAATACAATAACCATCAGTATGGAGTTACGATTTCTGCCCAATTCTTGGCCTAACAATTATGAGTGTTGTGCATTTGCAGGTTGTGGGACATGAGCATTTGTGGTATAGGCACAGATTCGTTCTCCCACAACATATAAATATTATGAAGTGTCAGGATCGTGAAGTAAGAAAAAATGACTAGGTATGGATTTGTGGGTTTGCGGATTTGCGGACTTGATTGTAACCTGATCTACAACCCACATTTCAAAGAGAAAAATGATTGAGTAAAGAATATATAAGGGATATAGGAAGAAAAGAAAAAGACTAAGGATGGATATGTATGTACAAACGTTGATCAACGAATGTAGATCAACATTCGGCTCCAACTGTGCGACATTGAACCCCTATGGGTTGCGAAGAATCCAGAATCTTGTCCATTGGGCAAATGGAGTCAAAAATAAAGGAAAAAGAAAAAAGGTAAAAAGAGATAAACTAATGAAGAATATGGAGTACTGAAAAGACTATGTACAAGTTATGTGTCGGGGGGTTAATAGAAGAAATGATTGAGATACTTCTCATTCATAGGAAATGGTTGAATCATTCCTTTCATATCCTTCAAAAAATAAGAATTGTAACCAATTAACTTCTCAATTTGGTACAGACCAATCCAAAGAACTTCAAACTTTGTATGAAAATATGGTTTTTTTTTGCTTTGTTCCATAAAAAAACCAAAAGATCTTTTTGAAAATATCTTAAGGTAGTGCTCTTATCAAAATATCTTTTGACCACTTGTTGTCTTTTGTTTATTGTTGTTATTGCATGTTCGCTTTGTTCTTCAAGTTGCAAAAGTTCATGATATATTTTCTGCATAGGTGATTGCTCTTCTTATTCTTCATTGTTTCTAGCAAGGACTAAGGCGTTCAAATCCAAATGTGATGGTAATATTGCTTCTCTTCCATATACTAAGGTATATGGGGAATGCCCATTGCTATCCTTTGGAGTAAGGCGACTTGACCAGAGTGCATCTATCAATTTCTTATGCCAATTTTTATGGTTGGATGCAATTGTCTTTTTGAGAATCTAAATTAATGTTTTGTTTGTCGACTCAGCCAAACCATTTTCTTATGGGTAATATTTTAATGATTGTCCCATAATGATTCCATATTCTCCACAAAAAATTGTAAACTTTGACCCAATAAATATTGAACCATTGTATGTTATGGACTTTTCTAGTACATCAAATCTAGACAAGATGTTTTCTTTCAGGAAAAGGATCAATTGCTTTGAATCTGCATTCCTTAAAGAAACAACTTCTCACCACTTAGTGAAATAGTCAGTTACATTGATAATATAACCATATCCTTTACTCAATTTTGGATTTATCAGACCAATTACATATAGCGCCCATTGTGCAAATGGTTGTTCTACTATTATAGATTGTAGTGGCATTGCATCCCTCTTCATATTCAAATTTTTTACAATGGAGACATTTTCGAATCATTGTGTAAGCATCTTTGAACATAGTTGACGAATAATAACCAGCCTGAATGATTTTGTGAGCAAATACAACTGGTGAAAAATGTCCACCACAAACTCCATTATGAAATTCTTGAAGCATTTCCTTGGACTTTGGATGGTCCAAACATCTTAATAGAGTTCCATCAAAATTTCTTCGAAGAAGAACTCCTGAGACTAGTACATATTGATTAGTTTTCATCTTCAAAGTTCTATTTTCTTTAGAAGAGATTCCAGAAGGAAATTGGCCAGATTTCAGATAAAATGATGTTCTTATACCATTTTGATGTTGTTAAACTCTTTATCTATTTGAAAACATCAATTGTATTGGGATGAGAGATATTTATTGCTTCAATTCCAATCATGAATTTACATAGTCCTTGTCCCTTGACAACCTTCATGGGTTTAATCTCTAAATCATACTCTTGAAGCTTTTCTAACCAATTTTCCTACCTATCCTCTCTAAGTTGTTGATTGAGCAAGATATTTACTAGTGAATGTGCCACATAAGAGATGATGTGAGCTGACAAGATATAAGTCCTTAAATGAGCTATTGTCTTGACCAGGGAAAGAGCTTTCTTTTCAATCATAGAGTAATTTAATTCATAATCATGCAAGGTCTTACTCATGAAATCAATTGGAACTTCTTATGCTTTCTCATTTTTCTGGGTAAGGATTGAGGAAAGAGTTTCTTCTAAGGCGAATGCGTATAATATGAAATATTTTTCAAAGTCAAGGCTGATAAGAACATGGGCAGTAATAACGACATGTTTGATTTCTGTGAAATCCTTTTGAGTGCCTGGTGTCCATTCAAATTTCAGATCCTTCTTCAATAATTTATTTATTGGCTTAACGATTGTAGCATAATCTGGAACAAACCTTCAGACAAAATTTATCTTTCGAAAGAAATATTGTACTCATTTCCTTGATGTAGTTGGATTTAGGTCATTTACTATTTTAACTCTTTCTAGATCAATGTATATTCCTTCTTTGCTCACAACATGACCCAAGATCTTTCCTTCTGATATGGAAAATAGACACTTCTTCGGATTCAAAGATATTACATACATTCTACATCTCTCAAAGACTTGTCTGAGATGTTTGAAATGTCTTTCCCTTAATTTTGAATGAAATGTCAAATCATATTGGTAGTCTGCCATAAATTTTCCAATTAGATCTTTAAAAGCATGGTCCATCACCCTTTGAAAAGTTGCACCTACATTCATTAATCCAAATGACATACAAACATAAGCATATGTTCGCCATGGTGTAATGAATGCAGTCTTTGGTCTACCTTCTTCAACCATAAGGGCTTGATTATATTCAAAAAATCCATCTAACATAGACATTAGTGCAAAACCAGTAACTTGCTGCAATAACATCTCCATATTTGGGAGTGGGTAGTTGTCTTTAATACTTTCCCAGTTGAGATCTTTGAAATCAACACAAAGACAAATCTCTCCATTCTTTTTTCTTACTACCATAATATTTGAAATCCATTTCGAGTGTCTAAAAGGAAAAATTATCCCTGAATTCTTCAAATTTTGCAATTCCATTTTCACTAAGGGCTTCAATTTGAGATTTATCATTCTCAAATTTTGCTTGAAGGCTTTTTATCCCTCTTTAGTATAACATGTTGGAAGACAGATTTGTCATATTCCTTTCAATCATCATAACTCCAAGCAAAAATGTCTCGAAATTCTTCAAACAAAAGTGTGTATTACTTTATTTCTTCAGTGGTGCAACTAGTACCAAGATTAATATATTTTGGAGAATCATGTATACCAATATTGATTTTTTGTGTCTCTTGAACCTTCCTAAAATACGATTCCTCTTTTGGATCCAAGTTCTTTGTTTGATCGTCTCTTGTAAAAAGAGATTACAAACTGACAAAATTCTTAGAAGAGTATACAACACTTTGATCACATATTTCTTTCTGAGAATCTTGCCTTTCTTCTTAATCATCTTATAACTTTGAGTCATGGTCTGTGAGGAAGTTTGCAATGTGCTCATCATTTTCAAAAACTTGCTAGTACTCTTGATTACCAGGTATTGAAGGCCGAAAAATTGTCTTGACATGAATTATTTTGGCTTTGAGGATCATCTGAATTGAAGAGAGATGAAGCTACCACCAATGAATCAACATTTTTATTCTTCTCTCAAGGAACAAAATAAATATTAAAAGAATTAAATGAATATTTAATTTCGCATATTCTCCTTGCATAATGTTTCAATATTTATCCCCCGAGGTGTAGAACATTTGGTGATGGAATGTATTGTTAAGGCACTCTGTTGTGTGAAGTCACCGGTTCAAAACCCTTGACTAGCCTTGTGTGTCACGTGAGGGGTCGCATTGGCATGCTTAGGGTTATAGTGGTAGCACTCGGATAACACGAACACGTGTCACACAAGTACGTGCCCGACTAGTTGTTGATTTCCCCAGTAAAAAAAAATGTTTCAATCTTTCTTTCTTGATTCTATATTTTTTCTTGATATGATTGATAACTAGTTCTAAATCACCGGTCACCACCAGATTTTCTACTTGCATTTGAAGGGAAAGAATCAGTGCTTCGATCAATGATTTGTATTCTGCTTCATTGTTGGTACAAGGGAATTCTAATCTGATTGCATGTGTGTAGAGAATAGATTGGGGACTTTTGAAAACAATATCAGCTCCAAATCTAGATTTTGAACAAGCACCATTAAACAACATTTTCCAAACACCTTGGAAAGAACTTTCTTCATCTTGCTTAGGTGGAATTAATTGTTCTATATTGAAAACAACATAATTCCCAATTCCAACATCTACATAGTTTTGCATCATTTCATTTTCCTTCTTCTTAAATGATATTGGCTTTCTATGTTCCTAAGGAACTATAATCATTGTTACATCTTTATTTGGAAGCATCTTGCAACTTCCATCATTTATTATATATCCTTCGACTAATGAACACCAGTCTCTTGCCAAGACAACATCGTATGTTAGATACAAATAAACTACTATAATAGTAAATATTGTTGTAGTGTGAGGTGTTGCACTTATCCATGCATAGAAATCTTTAATTTTAACATAAGGTGGAACATTTCTTTAGTCAATGGCATATATGATTTCACCTGTTTCATAGTATTTTGTACATTCCATTCCAAGGCTTTCCATCACTGATAATGGCATAATATTGATTGTGGCTCTATTATCCACCAAACAGTTATGTAATGTAAAATCGTGATTTTCTAAAGATATATAAAATGGTGGAACTTTGCCTCTTGGCCTTACTGATGTGGCAATTTTTTTGTTGTCTAGTGTTCATCACGGTTGCCTTTATTCTTGAATTTGTATCATCCAATATCTTCAAAAGATTCTCCCTTTGTTGAGGTATCTTGAATACCTCCATGAATGGTAAAGTAATTTGAAGCTTAGCTAACTCATCAACCAGATTATAATTCATTTGCAATATAGTCTTCACCTGATTGACAACTCATTGTTGTTTTGTTGACTCTGGAATGTTGGCTTTAGCTTTTTCTTTATCTAGTTGTTCCCTTGTCTTGAATTTATTTACTTGAGTTCTGGTCTGAACAACATTGTATTATGAATACTCAGGATCCTCTTGATCCTCAAAAATATAAAAAGATGATAAACCTTCTTCCATTTGAATTGATTCCAAAACTTCAACTTGATTAATGATTGTTTCTTGATCAAAGTTTTCAAAATTTTCTTCTTCTACAATTTCTTCTAGCACAACAACATTTGGATTTGGAACTTTGGGTGCTCTGGGTATGTGATATTCAACTCTATGATTTCTTCCTCTTTGATAAGTTAATGGAGCTCTCATATTTGGATTTGGTGAAATCCAATTCTCACTTCTCTTGAGTCGAGTTATCTCATTTTGCATTTGTCTAATCGTTCTGCACATTTGAGCAATTTTTTTCTCCTGTCTTGTTTCTTGGGTAGCTCCAGGATTGTTTCTCACATTAGGGGGCATGCATTGTAGAATTCCTCCCCTCAATTGCTCAATTTTTAGAACTTCTAAAAGCGGATAGTCACTGAGGTGATATTGACATACTAGTCATTTGTCTTTGCACTTTTCCAAGAATAATATCAAGAATAACATTAGTCTCTAACATGTACTCTTCCATTTGTGTTTCCTTCTAGATTTCCTCATTCAAGTTATTTATTTGTGAATCTCTTATTTCATAATTCACATTTGAGGGCATGGAATTCTTCTAACATCTGAATATGGCAGGATCATTTGGGCGTTTCTCATTTCATATTTGATTTAACATCTTGAAAAATTGTAAATTAAAATCCTTGATTCTTTCACTCTTTTGGAGATAAATTTGGGGGAATGATCCAGATGGATATCGGTGGCCACCCACCTTTTCCAACTGGCTCAAAACAGTTTTCTGACAATTTTGGCAATTTACTATTTTTAGCAGTTTTAACTTCCGGGGCCATTTTGAGGGCCTAAATGAAGGTTTTTCTGGATCGAGCTCATCAATGATTATTGAAGACATGATTGAGCCCCCAAAATGAATCTCCTCGACAACACCTTTCCAACGAGCTATCACACGCCTAAAACGGAGATCGTATGCAAAAGTTACGACCCTGGCAAGTTAATGTACTAACTTACCCACGTGACTTTTGGCGCTTCATCTCCTAGGGTTAGGTTTTTGGATGTCTAGGGTTTTTGGCATTCTTGATTATTGTAAAAATGCCTTCAGAGCCTCATTGTAACCTTCTTCTTGCGAATGCGTGGTGCCGTCACATCTCTTCTTAGAGATAAGCTGCCACCATTCCAGCAAGCTTGTTTCCGCTACATTTTACAGTTTCAGCTTATTTCGTTATTGAATAGAAAACTAGTTTTACTGTATCTTTGTTATTTTGTGTTAAGCACCTGTTAATAATCTGTATTCATTTCATTCTTCTCATAAAATCTGGATCAGGGGTACAGTTCCACTCCTCGTGACAACATCGAAGAGGTGCTCTTTTGTGTAAAGATTTGTTTCTCACAACATGTGGCAAAGTCTCTCATGAAATGAGACAATCTCCATGGAAAATTCCAAGGGAAAAATTCTCACAAAGTTGATTCTCACAACATGTGGCAATGATATTTTCTCCTCAAATACAAGGATTAGGTTCTCACAACAAGTGGCAATGTCTCTTTCATAAAGAGACTATTTCTTCTGATGAAGGTTGATCTCTCACAATATGTGGCATGATATGGGCTCTTTTACAATGGAAAGCAATTGTCCTCTTTGAATCTGTTGATCATATTCAAGCATAATCAACACCACCTTAGTCTTGTGTGCAAAGGATAATATGATGAGTTTCTCTGCAATAGATCAGGTCTTGTTGCCTTGCTTCAACACTCCACGCTCATCAAAATCTGTAGCATGCATACATATTTTGCAAAATATCATAAAGAAACCAAATTTACAAAAGCACCATGTTTACATTGATTTTTCTGTCATAAGTCTCATGATATGCAGCTCTGATGAAAAAACGGACGTTGCCATTGCGATCGTGGTGCAAAATCGGTTAAGAATAATTATCAAATCATCTCAAACGGACGAAGTCACCTTTAGGCCCCTATTGGACTCTCTGCCTTGTAAAGCATGCATGTAACCTACATTAAATGCTCTAGTTCTGCATAAAATTTTGTGCCTATACAAATCTGGGCGTGTGCCTCCTCTTCTCCTACTTACAAATAATTTTCTCGTACTTTGCATGGAAACTCATGTGGGCTTCTCCCCCGAGCCTTTTGCATAAGCTTGGTTTAAATGATAAATCTGTGGGCGTACCTACCAATATAGGACCCTTGTATGATTCTGTCTTTTCTAAGATTTATGGTTGTGTTCTTTTTCTCAAGGCTATTTCTCTTTCTTCTTCTTGGGAAAGAACTTCCCAAGTTCTCTCAAGTTCTTCACGACTCCTTGATCTTGTGATTGTTAGGTCATACAACTAGTGCAAGATACTTCTTTGATCTTTTAATCCAATTTGTATTTGGGGTTGGTTGGGTTCAGGTAGAGTCATTCAGATTTTTTTATCTACGAAACCAACCTTTTGTTTAGCTCTCCGGGTATGGTTGCCAAAAATGTTGATAAAAAATATTGTGTTACGATCTTTAAGTCAACCTCACGAGGATAAATCCCCTTGTGTTCTTAAAGAGGTGGTACTTCTCTATTTTATATAACATGCAAGAACATAAAAGTGCTTGATAAAGGACTAGGCTTTATTCTTGAAATAAATATTCACATACAAAGAGTGCCTGAGAAGGACCAGGTATATTACAGAAAGTAAATATTTACACTGTGTTACAAGATTTATAAACCAAAAGACTATACATTAACATAGAATGACATTTCCATCACAACATTCATCAAAGTAGAACATGATATTCAACAAAAGAAAAGAAATTATGGACCACATATAGCAGAGAACTTTGAATGATAATTCCATTGAATTCAATAAAGATTTTGATGGGCACACATTTGAAATCTCATGCTTAAAATTAAAGTGTTGAAAAATCAATAATGTTATGTCCCGAACTAGTTCTCTTAGAACCTCAAAAATAATAATAGATGTCTTAATAAAATGAGGAGTAATGTTTGGGATTACAAATCGAATAAACTGTGTTTTTCCTTCAAAGAGGATTGAGATGGGGCTACCGGGGACCATAAAATGAAAGAGAGACCTAGAAGACAAAATAAAAGAGTCAAGGGCCAGCCTTGGGTTTCACAGGTTGTTGGGAAAAGAAAAGGCAGAATGACAATTGACTGGAGAAGAAAAATGGTGAAGGAAAGAATAAGGTTACTACTCAACTCACTGAGATGGAAATTACGAACCCTTCATTTGCTTGTTGAGGCACCCTTTGTAGATTGTTGTTGTTGTGCTAGAGGTAGCATAATTGTTGTAACTACTACTTGTTCATATGTCTTAGTTATCTTAACTAATGCTTTTGTTAACTATTTTTCTATATACTCCATCATCGAAGAAACCATTATTTTATGCTTGGTTATTATTTCAAATAATTCATTCTCCAATCCTCTTAAATCAATTCTTAATTGGTGCAACATGTCCTCGATATCTGCATTCTTATTTATGTATCAGACAAACAACATCTCTGCTTCTTCTTCGAAGAATTCAACCGAGTCACTAAATTCATTTTCTCATGCAACTTTTAAAGCTTCTAGTTGTTGTAATAGTTGCTCCTTAGACAAAAGTACGATATCCATTAATAAATTAGGGCCATTGAATTCTTTGGTAAGATATACAAGTTTTAAAAATATGCCACCTCTCTTGATTTTAACAACATCCAACTTAGACAACAATTATCTTAAACATTTGATTATTTTAAGCCAACAAGAGTTAATATGTTTCATTCGAATATTGGAGGGAAGGTTTAATTCTCTTCTATGGGTGTCACTCAAGCTTGAAAATTTTGCTGCAAATGTTCCCACTGCTTCTTTATAAAAACCTTCGTCATTTTCTAAGTCTTTTTGGAGGTATTCCCTAAAGTGCATAATCCTTGTTGAGAAGCTAGTTGAACTCTCTGCTAATTCACAAACTTCAAGAATTAGGTCTATTTTTTTCTGGATACCATCTCCAACATATTTTCTTACAGCCAACAATAAACTAGATGAACCCCTCAGTTTGGAATTGCTTTCCAAGACATCTTCAAGGGTAAGTATCGGTTAAACTGCAATTATTGGTGTTGATATTATGGTAGCTGTGG
The DNA here is from genome assembly GCA_009831015.1 of Picea engelmannii. Classification (NCBI taxonomy): domain Eukaryota; kingdom Viridiplantae; phylum Streptophyta; class Pinopsida; order Pinales; family Pinaceae; genus Picea; species Picea engelmannii. The sequence continues at coordinate 189,424 of ML797695.1, read as the reverse complement.
GAGGTATTTACCTCCACGTGTAAACCTAACAAGGATAGAATACTCCGGGAAGCAAGAAGAAACCCTAATGAGTTGGATAATAACCCTAGAAGACTTGTCGGCTCAAGAAGCTAATTTATATTAAGTTATTAGCCTCCAAGAGAAGAAGTCGGCCAGAAATAATAATATATACTAAACAGACAGATACCCAAAATGAGAAGTCGGCCCAGGCAGTTAGCCAGAATTAGTATAAATACAGGAGGCCAGTTCTCATTCTAGAAGGCAGTCTCAGAATTGCAGAGCAGCACTTGTGCGCACTATAGTTGCTCAGTTTTTGCGAAGGTTTGGAGGAGAGTTGTTGTTGCAGCTACTGCAGCTAGCAGTTACGCTTGGACTATCTCTTGGCAAGGGTTTGGACTATATGATCAGATCTTGTTGGTGCGCTATCCTTGGGGAAAGGTGCGCTACCCTTTGTTTGGCTATCTAGCCTAGGGTTTGCTTCCGGAGTGATTCTCTGTCAAGCTTAAGGTGCTCGGAGGGTGGCTTCGGCCTATGGTTGGGTGACAAAAGAGATATCGTCAATGGTAAAATGAGCACAATCCTTCATATTCTAATAGGTTATGGGCCCACACCTCCTTCATTCAGTCTAAACGCTGGAAGGAAACATAGCTGCTAGGATATTGAGCTCGCTAAGGAACTATCGCTAGGGTTACTAGCAGAAGCAGCTTCCAAGACACTGTCATTGGGGTTACTAGCAGGAGCAGTTGCAGAAACCCTAATCCTCTCGTTGAGGCACCTTAAGTGAAGGGATTGACCTAATCTCTAGACAGATCGGTCCACCCTATCCTAGCGCATCTCCTAGTACTCTCAGCAAGCCAAGACGTCAAGTTTGAGTTTGTGGTCAAATCTAGGGTTTGACCAAGTCAAAGTAAACATGACTTATTCTATGAAGTCAAAGAATAAGTTAGATGGAGCTTCTAACTTCATAGTGTGGAAGACAAGGATTGATCTCATCCTTGCCAAGAATAAAGTGTTGGATATCGTGAAAGGAAAGATCATGAAACCAATGTTTGAAGAAGGGAAAGAGAATGAACCACAGAACGTTGCAGCCATGGAGAAGTTCAAAGACGGTGACATCAATGCTATGAGTATCATAGTGGAATCTATAAAAGACCACTTGATACCCTACATCTCCCATCTTGACTCATCAAAGAATATGTACGATGCCCTAACAAATCTCTTCTCGGTCAGAAACATTGGACAAGTTATGAGTATGAAGAATGAGCTCCGTGACATGAAGATGAATGATGATGACAGCATAACATCATACTTTGTGAATATATCCCAGTTAAGATATCAACTACAAGTTATTGAAGAGATCGCTCCAGAGAAGGAATTGGTAAACATAGTACTCAATGGTCTTCCTAAGACGTGGGATGCATTTGCCGCAAGCATGAACACAAGGAAGGAGTATTTGACATTTGAATAACTTTGGACTTGATGTGCTCAAGAAGAATCAAGGATCAGTGCAAAAGAGAAACCCCAAAAGAAGTACGATTATCAAGCATTCACAACAAGATTCAAGAATTTCTGGAACAAAAGGAAGTTTGGTTCAAGGAGGAAGTCAAATCAAGAGAAAGACATTTCAGAAGTACAATGCTTCAACTGTCGAAAGTATGGCCACTGCAAGAATCATTTTCCCGAGCTAAAGAAAATGAAGGAGAAACATGAAGCATCAGTTGCCGAAGAAAAAGAAACTACAAAGAAGACTAAACAGAATAAAAGAGACTTCTTCTTCTTAAGGTAACAATACTCTTCTTATTTCTTGTACATATCTTGTTTGCATCGTCTCTGTGCATATCTTGTATATCTATCTCTTGGAAGATAATGTATTCCAAGAAGAACTATACCTATAAGATAAGGATGGATATCATTAGATAATACACATGAAAGGATGAAATACGTCAAACAAATCATGTGAAAGCTATTGCAAGATAAGCCGAATCCATCATGAAGAAACTTAGGAGAAGTAAAGCCAGAAAGAAGTCAGAGAAAGACTTATAACGTTTTGTAGAAGACAACAAGATGGAAGCATGGACTCTGTTAGACTGAGAGAGCCAATTATATATTGTAGAAGACAATAAGAATGAAGACGGAATCGTGGACTCTGTTAGATGGAGGGAGCCGATTATATGCACTCATACATGAAGCAAGGATTAGGGGGGATCTAATCCTATGATCCATTAAAGATGATGAAGTATATATCCATGGTAGCAGCCATGAAAGACAGTACGTGTCCAGTTCAACCTCAGAAGAGGTCTTCTTCGAAGAGAATCCTTAAAGTATCTCTGGTTGACCATCCACATCCGTGATCCTATGATAAAAGAAAGAAATGGAATCTTTAGGGCATGGAATCTATAAGAAACTACATGGACCCAAGAGCTAAAGAAAAACATCAGGAAGAACATGAAGATTCCAAGAAAGAAAGAGAAGCCAAAACAATCAGTCATTATATTAAGAATCACAAGATTACCAGCCTGATATGAACTCAATAAAAGCAATCAAGTAGAGGAACTAAAAGTCATGATGAAGAACAGTGTATGAAAGACTTATGAATGAAAGCATTGCGAGAACTAGAACTAGAGGTTCTCCTAGAAGGAGGGAGAAGACTTTGATGATTACTTGTTCCAGTAAACCAGACATATCTCTACATGATTCATTATATCATCCGCAATATCCATGAGTTGGATTTCTACATCAGATGAATGCAAAGAATGTCCTCCAAAGAAATTGAATAAAGAGCGTATGAAGAGAAACCTCAAGAATTTGAGGCATACCAGAAAGAGACCCTTGCATGCAGACATAAGAAGACAACTTGGTGGAGAACCTCCAGTGCATAGCAGAAGTGTGGTGAATATTTTCTATAACAGAGATATTGTATCAAGATGATTACTCAGTAGATCAGATCTCATGATGACAGAAGAAGTGTCACGTGGATATGTTCCAGTTTTCCAACAATGATATACTCTATTGATCAGAGCTACATGAAGCCTTCAGAGAAAACCAGTGTTCCAAACCAAAGTACATTTGAAATCAAGCATTACATTATCCGTGATGAAGTCCAAAAAGGAGAAAGTGGTTCTCCAATATGTATCTCCACGGATGAGCAAATAAGCAGACATTTTGGTAAAAGATGAAAGAGTTTGCGTACTCAGCTGGAGCTCGTGGACACGACTTCCTTATTGAAAAAGGAAGAGATGACTCCCAGGTTGGGAGGGAGAACTAAAATATTATTGAAGACATTCATTGAAAAATAGTCCAGCTTGGACAAATTCTTTCTTGTTCGGAAAGTGGATTGAGATTTCTGACGGACAGCGATTTCCCGTTGTGGTTAACATGGGAAATGGTCCAGATTGTCGATGTATCATAGACAGTGACTTCCCATTGTGGTTAACATGGGGAGTGGTCTAGGGCAGTCTCTCTTCTTGAGGGTTACTCAAGAAGACTGGCCCGCCTCGCCGGACAACAATTTCTCATTGTGGTTAACATGAGGAATGGTATGTTTTGGAGGTTGATGCAGGACAGTCTTTTCCTCTTGTGGTTAACAGAGGAAATGGTTCGGATAGTCATTCCTTAGGGTTTATACATTCTCTCCAGGGTGCACTTTGATTAGTGTAGGAGGAATGGCCCAGGTTGGGGAATGGTCCAGGCTCAGCAATTAGGGACAGGCATTCCTTAGGGTTTATACATTCTCTCCAGGGTGCACTTTGATTAGTGTAGGAAGAATGGCCCAGGGTGGGGAATGGTCCAGGTTCAGAAGACAGGACATTTATTCTTCCTTGCTTGAGAATAATAGTCTAGATATCTCATTGTTCTACTCTGAGGGCATATATTCTTTTAGATCTCACAGATGTGAGTGAAAGATTGGCCCAAATGATTCAGTTTATATCATAAAATTGTTTCTGTGCAGGTTGGTATCAGATGATTGTTATGAAGATTGTATGACAGTAGATGTATACTACTGTGGTGGATGTGTTCCACTGTTCGTAACTATACGTTGTTGATCAAGTACTTGTGTGTTACTTGGTGTGGTAGTGTACCACTGGATTTTAGTTATGTACTATTATGGATAGACACAGTTGTGTTCTATTTTGTTTTGATTGCCTTGAAGACTATCAGCAGTTTATTGGAAATAATTATCAACTAGATGAATGATGAACAAAGATTTTCCAGACAGAAAATGGTTCAGATCATTTATTCTTCTAGATTAGAAGAATGGCTCTTGTATCACTCTGTGGAGTGAGCATCATGTCTGATTACTCAGATAGAGTATGGTTTCGAGAGATGATGCAGCCGATGACCCTACTGATGATGATGGTGCTCATGATCTAGTCATAAGATAGTATATTTAACTATGTTGATGCTACCGGGTGAATGGTATGTTTTTTTCTCAAGACCATTACCTATAATACCTCCCTAGCTAGGAAGGAGTGTTGATATTATGGTAGCTGCGGGAGGTATTTACCTCCACGTGTAAACCTAACAAGGATAGAATACTTCGGGAAGCAAGAAGAAACCCTAATGAGTTGGCTAATAACCCTAGAAGACTTGTCGACTCAAGAAGCTAATTTATATTAAGTTATTAACCTCCAAGAGAAGAAGTCAGCCAGAAATAATAATATATACTGAACAGACAAATACCCAGAATGAGAAGTCGGCCCAGGCAGTTAGCCAGAATTAGTATAAATACAGGAGGCCAGTTCTCATTCTGGCAGGCAGTCTCAAAATTGCAGAGCAGCACTTGTGCGCACTGCAGTTGCCCAATTTCTGCGCAGGTTTGGAGGAGAGTTGTTGCAGCTACTGCAGCGAGCAGTTACGCTTGGACTATCTCTTTGCTAGGGTTTGGACTATCTGGTCAGCTCTTGTTGGTGCGATATCCTTGCGGAAAGGTGTGCTACCCTTTATTTGGCTATCTAGCCTAGGGTTTGCTTCCGGAGTGATTCTCTGTCAAGCTTAAGGTGCTCGGAGGGTGGCTTCGGCCTATGGTTGGGTGACAATAGAGATATTGTCAATAGTAAAATGAGCACAATCCTTCATATTCTAACAATTGGTTCGACAAATAATGGTTTTGGAATTAGAGCTTTCTCCAATTCCTTTATTCTTTCTTTTAAAAATGAATTTTATTTCTCAATATCAAAAATAGATTCCTTTAGTGTTTTCCGATTGCTTCATGAAATTGCACGATTTTTTAGGGTGGAACCCCCTGAAAATCAATTTTCCATTTCCATTTCTCAACGACTTTCTTATTTTTCATATTATTTTTTTCTATTAACAATTTATGAGAATTCTTATGGTAGGTCGCGTAGTGAAGTGTGACAAAATCTTCTTCAAAGATATCTGGCTCTTGGGAAGCCAATCCTCAGCAATTTCCCTATTTTCCATCAATCTTTTCTCTGACCAACTCGATTCTTATTTTACTTCATCTACTTCCGTGGCTTGGGGACTTTCCTCAATTTCAGGTACATCTTTTCCCGCTTTCTAATTTTCTCTTTTTCTCTTAATCAAAGTGTGTACAACATGATATTTTTCCAATTTTTTCTTTGTAGGGTCTTTATCACCACCGTCATTTGAATTCCGACGGATGATCTTCTTGGTTCTAGACCATAACTTCTAGGTTTTTCTTTTACAAAAGTACCTCTTTGTGAAATGTTGGGAAAATTAGGATTTTTGTTTGTTTCCTCTCTTCCCTTATGTCTATAGAACTCATTAGTGCTTGCCAATTCTTCAACATCATTCAAGGCTTCTTCAATAAAGGCCTCGGGGAGATTTTGGTTGTGTCCTCCTCCTTCAAATTGTTCATATTACAAAAATATGAAGAGTATCCAACTAGGGACATGTGTGCAGAGAATAAGTTTTTAGGGTCAAAACCCTTGTTGCATTGAACTTCTTTTAGACCATGTTGGTCCAATTAACCAGTAAATTCATCTAAGTGGTAAATATGCTTGACAACTATTTCCCCAACCCTCCATGGTAGTGGAATGAATTGTTTCTTTCTTTTTTTGTTGAAAAAGAGTGCTCTGTATTTATACTTTCTGCACACCTCGATGACAAAGAGTCGATCAGATATATAGAAGGGTAATGAGAAGGGTTTCCCATGGAATCCAAATAATCGCAAAAGACTGAAATGCTCCAAAGTTTCAAAAAATTCTTTCTCGACGAGAAAGGATGTAGTCTCTAGTGACAATCTCTATGTAGTAGGACCATGAATTAATCTTTTAAAAGCATATATGAAACCATTTTGGAGTACGTAGAAATTATATTGGGCTTTATGTCTACACAAAGTCGAGTATGAGAAAAAAGTCGGTTCCATCTTAAAGTCAACATTACTTTCCCTAGGCAAATCTTCAAATATGTGACAATAGACTATAGCATAAACCAAATAAGAAGTCATATTAAATTTTCTGATTTTTCTTACGCCACCCAGTTGAAACAATATCTCATTTGAAATGATTTGGCCCCAATCAATCAGGGTGTTTTCGTGAACAACAAAGTGAATCATATAGATAATGTGTTTTTCCACAGAGGTCGTGGACTCTAGTCTAATCATTCAAGAAAAAATCCATGCGAACTCTTTGTATGGGTATTTCAAAGAACTTACCTCAACCTAAGCGGAATTGTTGTCAACTCTTGGGCTGGTGAGATAATTCTCGAGGAGCTCTGCTCCTCCTTAGTGTTCCTTAAGGAACTTGTCCGCTTCCTCATTCTTAAACAACATGGTGGGGTTTAGGAGTCAAAAAATTCCCTTGAATATTGAGGGAGTTAAATAGATTGACGACTTCCCTTGGATTTGAATAATTCTTCTTTTTGTGTTGAACTTATCTGCGCACCAAAGAACCAGTTCTTTGAAATCTGTCACCTCAAGCACAGAGTTGACCAATTTTATGCCTAAACACCAAATATTATTTAATCTCTGCACGGGAAAGATTTAAATACCACTTATAAGCTTGTGACCACTGGAACTGGTGATCTACTCGTCCAAGAGTGTTAAGCATGTCTCTGCAATACAAGTCTTTTCTTCTACTTGACATTTATTTACATTGATTTCTCCTTTTACGAATAGGTGGTGCTCCGGTCGATATCACCTTTTACAACATGTTGTTTTAATTATTTATAAATTTACCACGTATTACCTTTATTATCAACTGTTATCGGTCTTATTTCAATGTTGCTAGCTTGCATGGTTAGATTTTAAATTTATTACAATGCTTTACGAAATCTTTGCTACTTAATAATGGTATTTAGGTTCACACAAGTGGCAGTTGACGTGGTGGAAGGGAAGTAAATTCCATCGGGAATGGTGATGTGATGTCAAGAAACATGAAAAATGGTTAAGTATGGGACTGCAAAGTGCGAAATGGAAAGCGCAATATGATGAGTGTGATATTGAGGGTTGCGGGACTACGAGCATGGAGAGTCGAAAATATGAGAAGGGGGGACTCCCGCATCCTCAATGGTAAAATATACTAAGTATAAGAAAAGGGCGATTTTGTGAGTCACGAAAGTAGATGAGTCGTTTTGGAGAATGTGATATCGCAGGTTACGGGACACAGGCATTGGGAAAAAGGTAAATGGGACGGAAGGTTGTCTTGCATCCGCATTCAAGTAAATTGGCTAAGTATAAAAAGGTAAGTGGTTCATTATACATGATGCATAAGTGGAAGGGGTTGTAATGTCTCCACTTTGGGACATCATTATATTACAGAGCATTATGATGACCAGAGTAGCCAGATGGAGGCTACAGCGAGTACATGGGCTATTGTGGGGTATTTTGGGGTCCATCTTGCATCGCTCATCTTATTTCATCATCATGATCCATTCCACACAACTTGGCCTTGGTTTCGTTGCATTCTGACGATTTCCATGATTTTGAGTTATTTTGGGCTATAGGTTAATTAAATTAACTAAGGAGGTCATATTGGGCATAATACTTGGAGGAACCTCTTAGTGTAATAGCTCATTGGAATTGGGAGGAACAACACTACAAGATAGGATGATGAGAAGTGACTTTCAGTGGCTAGGGAAACCACAGGGAGAGATAAGGTACTTTTCAGAGGTAAAATGGTTAATTAATTAATTAAAGTGATTTAATTAATTAATTAATAATTAAATAAAGTAAAGTCACTTTGGAGAGACATGGTGAGCAGGGAGGATAAAAGAGAGACAAGGCTCTCTATTCTATCACTCATGTTGTTTATCATTTTGATATCTGGCTTCTTGCTAGTGAGCCCATGCACTTGGGAGTTTTGAGGCTTTTGATTGAACAAACCCTAGAGATCAGCTCGGTGGTGAAATATCCCACCCAACTTGGTCCAAGATTGGTCATGGATATGAAACATTCCTCCCTCACCATTCTACATCAGATCTACTCAGCTTCTGAGGGGTTCTACATCAACCACAGGATCAAAGAGAACTAGGGCGCAGCTCCAGGAGGGTTTCCAGCAGGAGGGCGCACCATCTTGAGGAGATTAGCACGATCCAGGTATAGGAGAAGGATTATGAGAAAAATGACTTCTGGGTATTCTTTGTAGGGCCCAGGGCACCTTTCCTGGCCCTTTCCAGAGGAGGTTTCTTTGTCGTATTATTTATTGGACCTCATCACATGTTCAGAGAGAGGAGGGCGCACCACTGATTGAGGATCTTGTCTTTTGGAGGGTCGGTTCTTCATTATTCAGCCCAAGACTCTACCAGGGGGGTTTTCCAGTGGCTCGATATAAAGTTTGGCATCCTTTCTAGGGGGTTCGGAGGCCATCTTCATAAAGTCTGAATTCTTGGGTGTTCAGTCACATAGGAGGGTGCAAGCCAATTAGGGTTTTGTCTATTTGGTGAGTCATATCTTCACCGTTCGACCTGAGACTTCACCAATGGTTTAGCCTTGGCCCAATATATACTTCCATCCATTTTCAAAGTGTTTGGAGGCCTCTAGAAGCTAGGCCGAATTGTTGGGTGTCCTCAACTTTCCAGCGGGGCACAACTTATCTAGTTTGGGTTTTATGCACTTAAGAGGATAGAGATCTCAACTTGTTATTCATCTATTGTAGCCATGTGGCCTTTGGAGACCTGTAGCTTCTCTTCTTGATCTTGCTTGAGGATTGTCTTCATTTTGCTATCAGTTCTTAGCTATATTGTACCAGATCTGCAGATCTATTGTATCAGGGTCTTCTTCCATTATGAATAATATTAGATCTGAGGTATTTTTAGTTATTCCATGTGTTGTTGATCTTGCATCTTGTTGAGGTATGTTCCATTACTACATATATTTGATTATTGTTGCAAACACACATAACAACCATTAGTATAAACCCTAGTACAACCTAAAAGACAAAATCAGCAAAGTGTTTGACGAAATGCCACAACCAGAAAACGTTTAAAAATCACATGAAAAACGAAATGTTCTTGGCCTCTTGTCTTGGGAACATTACAGTGGTATCAAAGCGTTGATCCTCCCAATGAGTGGGGATTAGCACATGCATCCATAGCTTAGACTCCTACCAGTTTGAGGGGTTTTCCATAAGGAGAAATGGATAGACAGGAATTGGATCTATTCATACGTGCATTGATAGCCAACATACAACATAATGGAGAACTAATTAGACAAATGTGAGAGAGATGGAAGGAATAAAAAAGCATTCCTACACCCATTAGGAGATATAAACTTTGCTACAGCTGCAAAGTGCCTTGGGAACTAGATCATAGATGTAGGGTTAAAGGTAAGAAACACATTATTGAGGTGCATTATGACAGTGATGATGAGGAGATGCACGGAGATGCCACCATAGATGATTACTTGGAGCAGTCTGATGATGCTAGTGACTCTTTCACAAAGGCTAGTGACTCTTGCATGCTTTGGGAGGATAGTGATCCAGGTGGATATTGGTGGCCACCCGCCTATTCCACTTGGACCCCCACCATTGCTTCTTTCAGTCTTTCAGTTTCCGCACCGTTTACTATTTTTAGCAGTTTTTTGGGTCCTGAACTTCTGGAGCCATTTTGAGGCTCACCCAAAAGTTGTAGTCCTCGGATAAATATTTCTAA
>ML797695.1:153437-175976 GCA_009831015.1 Picea engelmannii | reverse complement strand
ATTGGCCGCTTCTCTACACAAGTGATCCAAAATTCGGCCACACATACAATACACTCTTGGAGGGTAAGCAAGTTCCCAGTTTTCACCTCCAGGATGCCCTGCTTTGTCACCTGGGACACCTTTGTGTTCCTTCAAGCAAGCGTGCCAAGATGATTTGGGAGGCGCACTACAGTCGGGTCGCTGGGCATTTCGGGGTCGAGAAAACCGTGGCAGTACTGCAAAAGTATTTCTATTGGTTGAACCTTCGACAAGATGTCGAGAAGTACATCAAGTCCTGCACTGCTTGCGCCATTGCCAAACCGACCATCAAGAAGCAAGGCCTCTATACTCCGCTTCCTACCCCCATTCGACCTTGGGAATCCATCTCTATGGATTACATGTCAGGCCTTCCTTCTACTAAGCATGGCAATGACTGTGTTTTTGTGGTCGTCGACCGATTCTCGAAGATGTCCATTATGATGGCCTGCAAGAAGAATATAACAGCAGAAGCCACTGCTAAACTCTTCTTTGAACGAGTGTGGGTATACTTTGGGATCCCACAGTCTATCATCTCAGATCGGGACAGTAGGTTACTCAGTACATTTTGGTCCATCCTCTGGTCGATGTTGGACACCAAGCTCACCAAGTCCACAGCTTTCCATCCGCAAACTGATGGCCAGACAGAGGTCATCAACCGGATGATCGTACACATTCTGCACATGTACAATTCAAAGCATCCACGCACATGGGATGAGAGCCTCCCCTATGTACAACACAGCTACAACCGGGCTCTCCATATCTCAACCAGCCACAGCCCCTTTCAAGTGGGCTTGGGATTCCAGCCACTATGTGCCATTGACATAGCCATGCCATTTGTGGCTACTCAGGAAGATTCAGCTCATGTCCAGTCTGAACCGGATAAGGCAAACAACTTCATTGAGCACATTCAACACATCCGCCAATAGGTTCATGACATCTTGGACAGAGCCAATGCTAAGTACAAGCAGCGACATGATCAACATCGGGTGCCACACAACATTCAGGTGGGCGACAAAGTGTGGCTGCATTTGCAAAAGGAGCGCCTCGCTGGACCCCACCGCAAGCTTCCTCCGCTCCGATATGGGTCGTACACCCTAACCAAGGCTGTAGGGGAAAATTCCTTTAAGCTCAGCATTCCACCATTCCAGTTTTCAATGTGGACCACCTTCAGCCCTACTTTCCACCTCTACTAGACACATCCAACATGGCAGAACAACTCACACCAACAGAGTTAAATCCAGACTACATGGAACAACCCAGAACTGATCAGATCAAGGATACACAGATCAAGCACACTCGAAAACAAAGGATACCACTATATCAAGTTGTCAAAGCAGGCCAACTCCTTCACCAAGGCAAATGGCTCACCAGGGACCAAGTTCAGCAGAAGTTTCCTCATCTCATGGAGGAACTCAACGCAATGGGGACCATTGCTTCCTAAGGGGGGAGGAATGATCCAGGTGGATATTGGTGGCACCCACCTATTCCACTTGGACCCCCACCATTGCTTCTTTCAGTCTTTTAGTTTCTGCACAGTTTACTATTTTTAGTAGTTTTTCGGGTCCTGAACTTGCGGATCCGTTTTGAGGCCTTAAACGACGTTTTTATAGAAAACGGGGAGAAACATGGATCGTATATTTATGTTGCTCACCCAAAAGTTGTATTCCTCGGATAGATCTTTCTAACGAGGTATAGAACGCATCAAACAGAGATCGTATGCCAAAGTTACGTCCCCGGGAAGTTGATGTACCAACTTACCCAAACGGGGCCCATAGTCTTGGCGTTTCATCTCCTAGGGTTATGTCTTTGGATGTTTAGGGTTTTCCATTGTTTCTCAATAATAATAGGCCTTTGAGCCTCATTGTAACATAGTTCAAAGGCCAGTAGCCGCCAAATCTCTTTTCAGAGATAAGCTACCAGCGCCCCAGCTAGTTTATTTCCATTCTGTCTGTAAGCATATTTCAGTCATTTGTTATTAATGAAATGAAGTCTTATTTCCACTGCATCTTTGTGTTTATGTGTATTTCTGTATTTCATTGTGTTCCTACATAAATCCGGATCAGATAGTGACCCTTGCGTATTGGAGGGACAGTTGGATGGAAAGGATGATAGCACCTATGCTTTAGCAGTCATATCACATATTGGTGATGACCTTACACTTCAACGGAGTGGTGACACTAGTGGGGATTCACACATGTTAACACCTAGACCTAATGAGCTTCCTATGATGACCATGGCACATTTGTCACCTTTTCAGACACCCGTGATAGCCACAACACATGAGGATATCAGTGGAATTTCAGATATGATGGAGGAGTCGTGTGTGAGGTATGCACACCAGGGACATATGGATCCACAGGCCCAGGAGGAGAGACATGACATGCAGATAGTTGACCTTACACATACATATCAGTATGAGGAGAGTGGATCACTTCTTTTGGAGACTCCACTGTTTGATCAGGATGTGGAGACTGACAGTTTGATGGGACACTTGCTTCCAGGACTAACCTGCAGTGAAGAGGATGTACCCCTTATTGGTTAGGATGACCATAGCACGTGTCTGGACACATCATTATGGGATCTAAGCACAGATGATAGTAGAAGGATGAGTGCATAGGAGGATACAACTGCTCATACATGATATGGTATGATTCAGAGGGAGTTAGCAGTTGGTGATGATGTGCAGTCATATACAGGAGGACCCAGTAGCACAGTGGATAGGGAGGAGTTATGTGCTTTATCTTTTGCAGAGGGTGTTGTTGGGGATTCCAGGGTTGACACTAGTAGTGAGGGGCATGAGGGAGCACCTCAACATGACTGTGATCAAGAATCATGCTACTTGGTAGCTCAGTTGAGAGTCAGTGAGGATATGATCATGGCAGCCACTAGGCACATTGATGACACACATGCATTGGTGGTCGATTGTTTTTGGAGGGCATCGATGGCACGTGATAGTTCATATGGGGGATTTTCCATAGATGACTTTCATATTCTCAAGGAGAGAGTGTATATGATGTGGATAGACTACCAACAATTGTTGATGGAGAGGGACTACCTATTGGAGATTGGCGAGATGTATTGTAGGGCCCTGAGGGACAGACTCACTCATGAGTTGGAGAGCACACGAGGATCCTTGAAAGGCACACAGACAGCCCTTCAAGAATCAAAATTCAGATCAGAGAAGCTTCTTCAGAAGATCAGACAGAGATCCACTACATCTATCTTAGTAGAGAGTAAGTTATATACTACAGTCACATTACTAGAGGATGTTGGTAGCTTAGCAGAGGAGTACCAGTTGATGGAGGAGCATGAGGAGTACCCAATATCACTGATGAGTATGGAGAGTTATGATCTGGAGGCACAGGATCTATCCTCCCCTAGGATCTTTGAGATAGTCGAGCACTCACATACGCATGGGGACTCCAAAGCTAGGGGCAGTTATGAGGACACTTCCATTTGTATCCCAGGAGTGGTTGACATTCGTGTAGAGGTTGACCCAGTAGTACACACAAGACCCATGATGTTGCAGGAGTATACAAGATATTACATGAGCATACAGGAGCATACAATGGTGAGTGATAGTTTACAGAGACATGCAGAGGTGTACAATGGGATTCAGAGGAGTGTATTGGCTTGTAGGGAGGAGACACACTTAATGGAGCAGGGAGATGCCTCTCCTTTGTTGCAGCACATAATTCTGAGAGATCACCTTCACATTATCATCAGTTGCATGAGAGATGAGGGATGGAGAGTGGTTGACCATCAGTTGGAGGATTTACCCCCGGCTGTACCTGACGATTGGGGTTCAATGATGACTACATGCAAGTATTTACCTTGGGTATCGGTGCATGAGCTTTTGGTTGAATCCTTGGGATTGGCCAAAGCATATGATACTTTCCATTCCTATAGTCAGCTACAGATGTTTCCGTTGGCCTTTCTCGACACTTTCATCATTGACAACAACATGGGGGAATATAGACAGTGGCAAAGGACATGGAGAGTTAGGCCGAGACCACCTGATAGTAGTGTTTTTACGACATACAATAGGATAGGGGTGGATCACCATAGGTAGACAGTTGAGTCTTTGTGCATGATGGTGAGCATCATAGGCCATGGGATAGCAGTCATCTCAGAGGGCGACATAGATACAGATTCTCATAGGCATGTGCATGGAGGGCTTTCGACAGTGATCAGTATGACACGGGAGCAGTTAGTGGATATTGGAAGTGATAAACTTCCAAGTTTTCCATGGGATCCAGGAGTCCATTTTGTTAGTAGGTTGTTTTACCTTATGATGACCCAGGTTGCGCCAGAGAGCCACATACTTCACTTTGGGTTGGTTTTGAGTAGGCTTGCAGAGGCTTGTCCTATGGAGCGAGACAGTTTCTCCCTTTTGATCCTCATGATCGAGCATAAAGATGGTTGGGCAGATACTACTACCACAAAAGTTCTTTTATCGATGTAGCTTTTAGACAGCAGGTCCAGTTTCCACAGGTATTCCAGCCAGAGGATCCAGGAGTGGGGGATCCAGTATGTATACGGGGAGCAGACAATCATGATTAGAGTAGTGCAATGCCGACATGGTGATCTTTGGCATAGACTAACATGGGACCCAAGGATTGTAGGGTTGAGAATTTCATTGACTGATGGAGGCGAGTGGACCCTTGCAGGGGAAAGTTATTTTGACTTCCCATTGAGCCTCAGTGTTGCAGAGAGCATGTCACTTGAGGCTGATTCATGGAGGTCTTGCAGTACCTAACTATTGCATCAACATGTGCAGTTGGTGGATACAATGTTGGTCTTGGTATGGACTTGGAGGATGGACTCATTCTTGGATGAGGCCATGGGTCATGTGTAGGAGACTCATGGTGTTGATATGATTCAGATTATGCTTCACTGGGTATTGCAGTTCACGTCCTGACATGGGACCCAGAGGATAGAGTACATGATAGTTCATCTTTGGATGGAGCCTACTGTGTGTCCCACAGGTGGACATGGGACCCCAGTATTATATTTGGATGGATTTGGTTATTGCTTGAGGACATGCAATATTCTAGCAGGGAGGACTGTAATGTCCCCACTTTGGGACATCATTATATTACAGAGCATTATGATGACCAGAGTAGCCAGATGGAGGCTACAATAAGTACAGGGGCTATTGAGGGGTATTTTGGGGTCTAGCTTGCATCACTCATCTTATTTCATCATCGTGATCCATTCTACACAACTTGGCCTTGGTTTTGTTGCATTCTAATGATTTCCATAATTTTGAGTTATTTTAGGCTATAGGTTAATTAAATTCACTAAGGAGGTCATATTGGGCATAATACTTGGAGAAACCTCTTAGTGTAATAGCTCATTGGAATCGGGAGGAACAACAGTATAGGATAGGATGATGAGAAGTGAATTTCATTGGCCATGGAAGCCACAAGGAGAGATAAGGTACTTTTCAGAGGTAAAATGGTTAATTAATTAATCAAAGTGATTTAATTAATTAATTAATAATTAAATAAATTAAAGTCACTTTGGAGAGACAAGGTGAGCAGGGAGGATAAAAGAGAGACAGGGGCCTCTATTCTATCATTCATGTTGTTTATCATTTTGATATCTGGCTTCTTGCTAGTGAGCCCGTGCACTTGGGAGTTTTGAGGGTTTTGACTGAACAAACCCTAGAGATTAGCTCTGTGGTGAAAGATACCACCCAACCTGGTCCAAGCTTGGTCACAGAGGTGAAAGATACCACCCAACCTGGTCCAAGCTTGGTCACAGAGGTGAAAGATTCCTCCCTCACCATTCTACATTAGATCTACTCAGCTTCAAAGGGGTTCTACATCAGCCATAGGTTCAGAGAGAGCTAGGGCACAACTCCAGGAGGGTTTTCAGTAGGAGGGCGCACCATCTTGAGGATATTAGCACAATCCAAGGAGAGGAGAAGGATTCCGAGGAAAAGGACTTATGGGTATTCTTTGTAGGGCCCAGGGCACCTTTCCTAGCCCTTTCCGAAGGAGGTTTCTCTGTTGTATTATTTATTGGAGCTCATCACATGTTCAGAGAGAGGAGGGCGCACCACTAATTGAGGATCCTATCTTTTGGAGGGTCACTTCTTCATTATTCAGCCCGAGACTCTACTAGGGGGTTTCCAGTGGGTCGATCTACAGTTTGGCATCCTTTCTAGGGGGTTCGGAGGCCATCTTCATAGAGGCCGAATTCTTGGGTATTCAGTCACACAAGAGGGCGCAAGCCAATTAGGGTTTTGTCTATTTGGCAGGTCATATCTTCATCGTTCGACCTGAGACTTCACCAGTGATTTAGCCTTGGCCCGATCTATATTTCCAACCATTTTCAGAGTGTTTGGAGGCCTCTAGCAGCTAGGCCAAATTGTTGGGTGCTCTCAACTTTCCAACAGGGCACAACTTATCAAGTTTGGGGTTTATGCACTTCATAGGATAGATATCTCAACTTGTTATTCATCTATTGTAGCCATGTGGCCTTTGGAGGCTTGTAGCTTCTCTTATTGATCTTGTTTGAGGATTATCTTCATTTTGCTATCATTTCTTAGTTATATTGTACAAGATCTGCAGATTTATTGTATCAGGGTCTTCTTCCACTATGAATAATAATAGATCTGAGGTATTTTTGGTTATTCCATGTGTTGTTGATATTGCATCTTGTTGAGGTATGTTCCATTGCTACATCTATTTGATAATTGTTGCAAACACACATAACAACCATCAGTATAAACCCTAGTACAACCTAAGAGACCAAATCAACAAAGTGTTTGATGAAATGCCACAACCAGAAAATGCTTAAAAATCACATGAAAAACGCAATGTTCTTGGCCTCTTGGCTTCGGAACATTATAGGGGTCATTATGAGTGTTACAGTTTTGTAGGTTCCAGGACACGAGCATTTGCGGGATTGGGGTGGATTAGTTTTCCAACAATGAGACTCCCACAACATGTAAACATGACTAATTGTCGGGATTGTGAAGTAAGAAAAAGCAACTAAGTATCGATTTGTAGTTTTACGGGTTTGCGGACCTACGTACTTTATAGTAGATTAATCTGCAACCCACGTTTCAAAGAGAAAAATGACTAAGTAAAGAATACATAAGGGATATAATAAGAAAAGAAAAAGAATAAGGATGGATATGTATGTACCAACGTTTATCAATGAGTGTAGATCGACAACTAGCAACACCAATTTTCAAAATGGAGATAAAAACAACCATTAAATGCGACCTTTAAAAAAATGAGAACTCTGGAAAGTTTTCGTTAGGTTAGTAACATTGTTCCTTCCCTTGTTTGTCCATCTTAATTTTGCTGAATCATAAGAGGTCAAGTTAGGGATTATGATTGTATATCCCCTTAACCTTGTCCTTGTTAGTTAAAACCTATGGTTTATGACTATATAAACTTTAGGGTTTGACTTCTTTCCACTTGATCTTCTAGATAGACCCCATAGAAAAAGTAGGACAACACCTAGAGTTTATTATTGTATAAACTTTAGGGTTTCTTTCCCAGAAGGTTAAACCTAGGCTTATGATGGTATAATCCTAAGGTTTTTTACATTCAAAACTTCTCTTACCTTTATAGATATAGGTGGATACTGGTGGCCACCCACCTGTTCCACTAATTTAGAATGGTTCCACATCTTGGCATTTTTTCTACAATTTTTTCGGGTCTCAAACTTTTGGGGTCGTTTCGAAGCCCTAAACAACATTTGTTTTGTGCGGAAATGCCCAATAGATAGCTAAAAACATGTACTGCGTGGTTTGGAATGCACACTTATTGGCTAGTCCTTTCCGACGGGCTACCGAGAGCCCCAAACGGAGATCATATGCAAATGTTACATCTCCGAGAAGTTGACTTATCAACTATCCACATTCGAGTCCACAAACCTTTTGGCATTTCTTCTTCTGGGGTCAGGGTTTTGGATGTTAGGGGTTTTATCATTGATTATTTATGTTAAAAGGCCTTTTCGGCCTCTTTGTAATCATCTTCTTGTGAATGAGCATAGCCAACACATCTCTCTCTTCGGGGATAAGCCACCACCATTCTAGCTAGTTTGTGATTTGCATTTTACAGTCTTTTTAAACTATTCATTAATATATTTTGAGTTTAATTGTATCATTGTGTTTCTTGCAATATGTATGTGTGTTTCCTTGTTATATCTCTTCCTTCATGTCGTTCTCCTCCTAGTTTGGATCAGTGGTATCAAAGCAATCTGCTCTTTCTTATTTCTCTATGCATGTCCTCGATGAGGCTAGGTTATCTGGAGTTGGGTCTTGAATTAGTTGAGTTTGGGGAAGAACACTCCTACTGGCCCAAACAACCTCTCGTGGCAGAAGAAAAGTGAGACAATGAAGCAGGAGACCCTATCAAAATATTTCTTGAGCAATCCCTTGCACAATAGGGGAATGAGATGATGGATAATTTCACCAGATCATTCGACGACTTCCAACAACAATGGAGGTGCCTTCAACCAACAGTCACTTCGGAGGTGCAACTCGCTTTAAGGTACAAGTTAAATTTGATATTCCTTTATTTGAAGGCTAGATAGATGTTGACATTTTGGAAAAATGGTTAAGTCTTCTAGAGGGTTATTTCTCTATCCAAAATTATTCCAATATTGAAAAAATCACCTTCGCGCTCCTTAAATCCCTTCCCCATGTCAGACATTGATGGAAAAATTATTGTGAGTAGCATGTCATAGATGAGTCTACAATTTTTGGGCCAAAACCCACTTTGACGGCTTTTATTGATTCCCTCAAGGAGCAATACTACCATATTGGAAACTATGATTATCAGTACATGAGATGGACAACTCGACGTCATGAGAGAGACAAGACGGTGTCGAAGTACACCAACGTCTTCCATACCTTCCACACAAATCTGGTATTAGAGACTTCGAGTGACACCAGGTTCTGAAGTACCACAGTGGCCTACATAGGTCATCCAAACATGTATGGAGTTCTTGTACATCTCCTCATTGGGAGCCACTTACCAATATGTTGTGAAGATCGAGCAAAAGTTCAAGCAAAAGAATAAGCGAGATTTCAGTTCTACAAACCCATCGTATCATAAGCATGGTAAAGGCAACACTAACTCCCAAAACAAAGAATAGAGCAAGGATGGCCAGCCCCAGGAAAACCAGCCCAAGCCACAAGCAAAGAAGGGTAACAAGAAGTTGAAGAAAGACAATGGAAAATGGCGTGAGTTCTACAAAATCCCTTGGTACAACACTGATGAATGTTGCTCCAAATAGTCATTGTTGGATGATATGAAAGCCTCAGAGTTGTATGTTGGATAACACTCTGATTTGGAACTAGATAAGAGAAAATGGTTCATTGATGTAAAACCTAGTGTCACCATCGTTATCGCAAAGGTCCAACCAGAGGAACCATAGGAGCCTAAAGAAGGGGAGCACCTCTTCCACTCATAGATGTGGGTGAAGGGGATCCCACTCCATTTCATTATTGACAATGGTATCCATAAGAACCTAATCTTAGTAGAGGTCATCAAGAGGTTGAACCTAACAACGACGTCACACCCTCATCCATAAACCATCAGTTGGCTCATCCAGGGATGAGACATCTGCATCAACAAACAATGTCATCTGCACTACAACATCAAGCCCTTCAAAGATGAGGTATTGTGTGATGTTGCCCCACTTAAAGTTTGTGATGATCTCTTAGGACAACTATATATGTGGAAGCGTCATGTTGTTTGTGAATCTAGGCCTCGTAGTGTCATTATTACTTTGGGAGGTCAACTCTGCAAGGTACCAGAGGCAGTCCCAACTACTGCGGTCTCTTTGATATCTAAAAAGTAGTTTGGAAAGGTGATATCTTAGACCAAGAGATTTGTCTTATTTATGGTCTGGTCGGAAGGTGAACGGAAGATCAATACAATCACCAAAACCTCTACACAAGGTCTCTCTACACAGTAGTAGCAAGTGGACGAGATAGTAGAAGACCACAAAGAAATATTTGCCTCACCTACTAGGGTGCCTTTGCACTATCAGGCAAAGCACTTAATTCATTTGACACCCGATTCTCCTCTACCTAACGAACATGTATATAGGCGCTCTATTCTTAAGAATGAAGAAATCAAACACTAGATCCAAGAGCTAATTCTAAAGGGTCACATTAGACCAAGCTCCTCATCTTACACAAGACTAATTGTTTTGGTACAGAAGAAGTATGGTACATGGTGACTTTGTATTGATTACAGAGCCTTGAACAAGATCACAATGAAGAACTAGTACACAATCCCCCATATTGATGATCTTCTAGATCAAATCAAGGGTGCCAAATTTTTTAATAAAATTGATCTAAAGTCAGGCTACCACCAGGTGTTGATTGAGAAAAATAATGTATAGAAGACAATCTCAAAGTCTAAAGAAGGTCTCTTCAAGTGGTTGGTCATGACTTTTGACTTAAATAATGCCTCAACCACATTCACGCGGATGATGGATGATATATTGTGGTCATTTACAAACCCCTATGTGGTCGTATATCTAGATTACATCCTATTCTTTAGAAAAATCAGGGAGGAACATTTGAAGCAGATTCAGTAGAGAAGTTAGATAAGTGTTCCTTCGGCATGCAAAGAATTCAATATTTGGGATACATCATGGATGGGCAGGGTGTGCATGTGGATCTAGCCAAGATCCAAGTCATTCACGATTGGTCAACCCCAAAGACATTGACCGAGCTCTGCAGCTTCTTGGGCCTCGCCAACTTCTATCGCAAGTTTGTGTTAGGGTTCTCTCATATCACTTAGGCCCTAAGCCAGGTGACCAAGGGTGGGGTCAAGCCCAAGTTTGTTTGGGTTGTGTCACAACAGAAAGCATTTGAGGATTTGAAATTTTGCCTCTGCTCATAATTGGTCCTTATTCTATTAGACCTACAACATCCATTTGGGATTGAGACAGATGATTCAGATTATGATATCGGTGTAGTACTCACTCAACATGGGCATTTAATGGCCTATCACAGTGAAACATTGTCTGATGATGTTCGAAGATACCCCACCTATGAAAAAGTGAAGTACTCCATTGTGTCAGAATGTCGATAGTGGAAGCATTACATTCTGGGAAAGGAAACGATCATCCACACTAATCACAGACCCCTGCAATTCATGCAGACATAAGGAAAGTTACAAAAATACCACCATCAGAAGTGGTCCACTTACTTGTAGCAATTCCACTTGAACATCAAGTATAAGAAGGGCAACACTAACCATGTTGCACACTGCCTTATTCGACCCCCGGTTGTGGTGCTAACCACTGTTCTTAACTCATGTGGGCATGAGACCTTTGGGTGGCCACAATTATAGAACAATGACTCTGAATTTGTTGATACCCATCAAACGTTGAGTGCAAGCAAACTAGTTCCATATTTTCATCTCCAGGATGGACTGTTATGCCATCTGAGCCATCTATGTGTTCCTTCAAGCGAACGCGCAAAGCTAATTTGGGAATCTCATTAGAGTTGGGCGACAAGACACTTTGGTATGGAAAAACCAATGGCAATACTGCAAAAGAATTTTTATTGTCTGTAGCTTCGACAAGATGTCAACAAGTATATCAGATTCTGCACTGCTTGCGCCATTTCCAAACCCGCCATTAAGAAACAAGATCTTGTTGATCTAAAAAAATGTCTTATGGTCTTTAAGATAACATTAGAAGGATAAATCCTCTTGCGTTTTTAAAGAGGTGGTACTCCTTTATTTTTCAACAATATGAAAGAACATAAACAATGATTGAGAGAGGACCAAACTTATTCTTGAAACAAATATTCACATGTAAAGAGTACCTGAGAAAGGACCATGCATCTCACAAAAATTAAATATCCACACTGTAATACAAGATTATAAACCAAAAGAGTATATAGATCATAAGATGACATTTCCATCATAACATTCATCAAAGTAAGACACAATATTCAACAAAGGGAAGGAAATAAGGACCGCATATTACAGAGAACTTTGAAGGATCATTCCATTTAAATGCAAAAAAAGATTAAAGAGTACATGAGAACGGACCATGTAACTCACATAAATTAAATATTCACACTATAAGACAAGATTATAAACCAAAAGAGTATATAGTATCATAATATGACATTTCCATCATAGCATGCATCAAAGTAAGACACAATATTCAACAAAGGGAAGGAAATAAGAACTACATATTGCAGAGAACTTTGAATGCTCATTCCATTTAAATGCAAAAAAAAATTTGATGATACGCATTTGAAATCTCATTCTTAGAACTTAAAGTCTGAGAAATTAGTAATGTAATGTCCTGAATAGTTATTTGGAAACCTCAAAAAAATAATAGATGTCTTTATAAAAATAAATAATAGTGTATGAGATTTCAATAAAAGTAAATTGTGTTTTCCCTTCAAAGAGGACTGGGATGGGGCTCCTGCAGACCATAAAACAAAGAGAGACATGGAAGACAAAAAAAAAAACAGTTAGGGGTTAGCGTTTGGTTTTCAAAAATTATAGGAACAAAAAAAGAAAAATGACTATTGACTGAGGAAGAAAAAGGGGTGAAAGCAAGAACAAGGTGACTACTAGACTTACTATGATGGAAATTCTGAACCTTTATTTGCTTGTTGTGGCATCTTTTGTAGGCTCGTGTTATGTTAGAGGTGGCATAACTGAATTAACGACTTCTTGTTGATTTGTTTCGGTTATTTTAACTAAGGCCTTTGTTAACCATTGTTCAATCTACTCCCTCATTCGAGCAATAATTGTCTCATGTTTGGTCTTAGTTTCAAATAACTTGTTTTCTAGTTCTCTTAAAACAAGGCTTAATTGATGGAGTGTTTCCTCAATGTCTTGATTCTTGTTCACATACTAGACTAGCCATCTTTCTATTTCTTCTTTGGAGAACTCAATTGAATCACTAAATTCACTGGCCCATGCAACTTTTAAGACTTCCAATTGCTCTTGTAGTTGCTCCCTTGATAAAAGTATTTTATCCATTATCAAATGTGGGCCATCTAACTTCTTAGTCAAATCAACAAGTTTTAAGAATATATCACCTCTTTTAATGTTAGTGACATCACACTCTCACAACAATTCCCTCAAGAATTTAATTATCTTTAGAAAACAAGCATTAATTTGTTTCATGCGAACCTTAGAGGGAAAGTTTTGATCTCTTCTGTGTAGCTCACTTAAACTTGAAATCTTCGCTGCAAATGTTCCCACTACTTCCTTCTAGAATCCTTCATCATTTCTCGAATCTTTTTGGAGATACTCTTTGAAGTACAAAACCCTTGTTGAGAAAGTAGTTGAGCTTTGTGATAATTCCCATATCTCAAGGATTAAGGTTATTATTTTCTTAATATTGTCTCCAATGTATATTCTTACAACCACTAGTAAGCTAAATAAACCTTTTAATCTAAAACTGGCCTCTGGACATCTTCAAGGTTGAACTTTGGTTGTATTGTAGTGATGGGCTCAAGAAATAAAGGTTTGGAATCATAGCTTTTTCTAATTCCTTTATTCTTTCTTTTAAAACCAAATTTTCTTTCTTCTATATTATAAATAGACTCCTTCAAGGCTTCTCTAGTTGCACCATGAAATTGTACGATTTTTTAGGGTGGAACCCCATGAAAATCGATCTTTAATTCCCACTTCTCTCAAACCTTTTTATTTTTAAGGTTAACCTTTTCAATTAACATTTTTTTGGAACTTTTATGGTACGCCGCATGGTGTAAAGTGACAGACTCTTCTTCAAATATTTTTGGCTCTTGAGAAGATAGTTCTTCAACAATAACCCTGGTTTCAATCATTCTTTGTTCTTCCCAGCTGGGCTCTGTTGGAAAATTGATTGTCATTGATGTCAACTCTAGAGGAAGTCTAGAAGCCTCTAGAAGTATTGGGTATAATTAAAGAAGTCTTGAAAGTGGTCCTCTTATGGTGTAGATTTAAGCATGGCCTTCATGGGAAGATGCTTTGAAGAAGCCTACAAGAAACCCAAAGGTGTGGTCATGAGGCTCGAAGTTGACTATGGAAAACAAGGTTGAAGAATACTTCAAGTGTATACAAAACCCTCATAGATGGATAGTCTTTGTCATGTCGTTTCCAATGGTAGGTGATATGCCATGTAGTTCCTCACGGTTAGGGAGATATGATCTCATGAAGTTGGAAGCCCCGAAGAAGGGTTAAGAAGCCCCTAATTGGTTGCAAGTCATTAATGAAAGGGTAAATTGGTTGTAACAAGAAAATTCAAAAAGCCCTAAAGTTAAGGAAAGAGGTTACTTGAAAAAGTATAAATACACCTCAAAGAATCTCTCATTTGTACACACACAAGTTCATTGAATAGCTATCTAAGTGAGCAAGTGATTGTTATCTGAGGTAACCCAAGATATCTGAGGTGAATTTCAGAGCTAAGATGTAGTGAAGAAGGGATAAATTCAAAGGGATGATGAAGTCTTGTGATGATGTGTTCTAGGGTATGTTATTTAAATATCATCTTACCATTTTCACTATAACTTTTTTTCTAGAATGAATTAGATAGAAAAAATTGGAGGATGTTGAGAAGACATATCAATGTACATGTGGTAAAAATATAAGCTTATGGGTCACTGTATTTTTGGAGATACACTCCGTGGAAGATAGGATTTTTGGCTAGTCTCGAAGTTAGTCTCAAACAAGTGTTCTGGGTAAAACTGTCATAACTTCTTCATAGAGGAACCAAATTCTACGAGACCAATTGTAGTGGAAATGTAACAATCTATGGTATCTTGTGTGAGAGTTTTAGAACCAGATATAAAATATTGAGCATGGGGTATGATGTACAAGTTCACTCTACAGAATAAGATAAAATTCATGAAGGTTTTGCATTTTCACTATAACTTTTATTTTGAGAAGTTTCAGACACTAAAATTTTGAGAAGATGGAAGAAAGATCTCATAATATCTTTGGTTAAAATTTCAGACTTTTATTCGTTACTTGTACAGAGTTATGATTTTTGAAAGTTAGGGTTTGTGACTAAAACAAAACTAGTCCCATGAGACTGAGGTAAAGTTTGATGAAGATGTTATTCTCTTGTTACTGAAGTTGAGGAAGAGCTACAAGTCTGTAATCTTGTGTATCAAGTCAGCTACATGATCAAAGGTATGCTTATGTGTTACTTTTGATGCTTATGCTTATGTTGTTATGGTACATGCTTGAGGCATGTCATGGTAGTGATTATGCATGGTACACCTTGGTGATGGTATGATACATTGTTAGAGGCACATCTTGGATACTTAGCATATGGAATGGTATAGATTCTAGTACTTGGTATGGTACATGCTTGATACATGGTATGGTACATGTTGATGTACATGGTATGATGGTGGTTTTGGTAGCCATGTGAGTGGATCTAGTTATGGTTGATCACTGACAAAGACAATGATAGGTTGGATGATTCGTTGATCATCAGTTACTAGTTTATGTGACAATGACAGTGGTAGTGACAGTGACAGTGACAGGTTGATCAATGGTAATGACAGTGAGTCTACACTTATATTTCAGGGCGACAGGATGAGGCAAGGAAAGGGGGTCGTAGCCTGCTTCCGGTTGGTGTCGGAGAACTCAGGGAGTTGGTGCTTCCCTCAGATTGGTGCCTGTAAATCAGGGGGTCATAGCCTCCTTCTGGTTGGTGCCAAATAACTCAGGGAGTTGGTATTTCCCTCAGGTTGGTGCCTGTAAATTAGAGGGTTGGTGCCTCCTTCCAGTTGGTGTTGGAGGATTTGGAAGTTGGTGCTTCTTATGAATGTAATCTTTGATATATAAGAAATCATTCTGTGGTTTTCTCCCATTTGGATTTCCACGTAAATTCCAGTGTATTGTGTATCTGTGGTTATTTGTTATGCCCTGTTGATTGATATTGCTCATGGTATATTGATGATATATTGTTGATAAAGTTAATGATTACATGCTCTGATTAAAAGTGGTAAAATATTGCATAATACTGATTCACACCCCCTCTCAGTATTCCAACATGCTCTTCTATCACATCATTAACTTCCATATCTTTGGGACTTCCTTCAATTTCAGGTAATTCGTGTCCCTCCTTTTGAATTTCTGTTTTTCTTTTTGTGGAAGTATGAATAGTATGAGTATTTTCAATTGTCTTCTTTGTAGGGTCCTTGTCTCCACCATCATCTAATTTTCCAGTGGATGACCTTCTTTGTTCCTGACCACTCCTTTGAGGTTTGGTCTTTGCCGAGGTACTTTTTTAGGATACATTAGGTGAATTAGGGTTTTTTTGTTGTTGTCTCTCTACCCCTTTTCCTGTGGCCCTCATTTGTGCTAGCCAATTCCTCAATATCATTTGGGGTGTTTTCAACAGATGTTTTAGGAAGATTCTAGTTATCTCCCCCTCCTTCTTCAAACTGTACAGACTTATTGAAATATGAAGCATACACAACTAAAGACATATGTGGAGAAAACAAATCTTTTGGATCGAAACCCTGAATGTCCTGGGCTTCCTTCAAACTGAGCTGGTCCAATTGAACTGCATATTCATCTAAATGAAAGATATGCTTGATAGATATCTCTTCAACTCTCCATGGTAGTGGGATAAAAAAAAAATATTTTTCTCATTGAAAAAGTGTGTCTGGTACTTGCACTGTCTACACACTTCAATGATGAAAAGTTTGTTAGAAGCATAAAATGGTAATAAAAGGGTTTCCCTTGGAATCCATACAGTCTCATAAAACTAAATTCTTCCAAAGCTTCAAAAACTTCTTTCTCAGATAGAAAGGATGCAGATTCTAGCGATACCCTTGACGCGGTAGGACCATGAATCATCTTCTTAAAAGAAGACAGAAAACCATTTTGTACTTTATAAAAATTATATGGGGCCTTGTGCCTCCATAACACTAGGTGCTAGAAAGAAGCTTGTTTGTGCTTGAAGTCAAAATTTCTTGCTCTGGGCAAATCCTCAAATACATGACAATAAACTATAACAAAAACCAAATATGAAGTCACGTAGAATTTATTAGTTTTTCTCAAGCTCCCCAACTGAAATAAAATCTCATTCGAGATGATGCAAGCCCAGTTAATCATGACATTTTAATGAATAACATGATGGAGAATATACATAATATATTTTGGCAATGAGGTTGTGGAATCTTGTCCAATTACTCTAGCAAATAGCCAAGCAAATTCTTTATACGAGTACTTTAAAGAACATACCTTGACTTGAGTAGAATTGATATCACTTCTCAGCTTTGTAAGGAAATTTTCGAGAATCTATGTTCCTCTGTTGTGTACTTTAATAAACTCATTTGCCTTGACATTCTTGAATAACAAAGTGGGGTTAGGAAGTTGCAACATCCTTCTAAACACTCAAGGGGACAAAGAAATTGACAACTTTCCATGTATTTGGATAATGCTTCTCTCTGTATCAAACTTGTCGGCACACCGGAGGACCATCTCTTTAAAATCATCTACCTCTGGTACGCACCCAGCTAATGAAATACCTAAGCTCTATAATTTCTTTGATTCCTTTTCTGCAGGTGGGAGAGACAAGTATGACTTATATGCTTATGACCACTGAAATTGGTGGTCTTCACATCCATGGGTGTGTTGAGGGGGATGGATTCCCTTTAACTAAACAATAAGGATTACACCCAAGGACGAGGCCCAATTGGACTCTTCCTCATTTGGTATGGAATAATCCTTCGGATTAATGGCTCGACAACCATTCGATGGGATTTAAGAGTTATCAAAATTATCTCTTTTGTTCTCTTTCTATTTTTTATGGGTTGGTTTTCTTTATGCTTGAAATACAATACTAAATCATTACAAAGGACTACTCGAGGGGATAACCTCTTGGGTAAGACACAATAACAATTGGATGCGGCTTCAAAGAAACAATTCTAATAACCAATCACTTAAAAGGAAGATGTAAAGAGTGTAAATATGTGATTCTCTTAAAGATAACTTTTAGAGGAAATGTAAATATAGAATAAATGAACAACTAACTAGTAAACCTCTGAGAAATAGTTCTCGGAAATATCTAGTAAGCAGTTATCTAACATGCACAAAGTGTTCAACTGTAAGTTTGTCAGTAATCATGAAACAACTCTAGAATCACTAATCATCAAATAAAGTCGAGCACTTACTGAAATACATATTTAAATGAGATACGAAACTGATAATGGCACCATACACATTTAACGAGATAACTTGGTAAAAAGGAAAATCTTACTAAATATTGGAAACACGACAATCGAGCATAGAACAGTCCACTCTCCAATCGCCACACACACAATGGTTCAATCCAACTTCTGGGCTCCTCGGGAGATTCTCTATTAATTGCAGAAAATAGTTCTTCAATACAATAATCAAAAATTTGTTTCGCCCCAAGGTCCTTAACTATGGGGCAAACCCTTTTACTTATACAAACTTCTCAAACTAAAAATAGCAATTTAGTGGTTAAAAATAAATAAAACAACAAATCGAGTCAAGATGGCTCATCCGATCTGGGAATTATGGGACTCACATGCTCATCCAAATATTCGGCCCACTAAGAGGAAATTTCGGCATAGTTGTCCCCATACGGAAACCAACGTTGGTCCATTGGCATGTTCAATGCATGCTTGCTGTTCCAAAATCAACCAGTGTACTTCTACATTCTTCCTGTTAACTGCTCCAAATGGTCGATGATTTTAATCTAATCGACGATGTATTTATGCACGTGTCCCCTTTCCACAATTGTTATATTCTTGATCTCATCCTTGTATTTTGTGATGCCTCTCTGTAAACTTGTCGATACCTCGTCTATCGACTGAAAATATAAAGGAGAGTCGAAATTTGGCAATCAAAGGTCGACCATCGTTTGATTCACTTTTTTCCACACCTGATTACACTGCTCCCATTCTTCTTAGACTTTCTCTTTCGACCCTTCTACGATACTCGCCCAGTGCTTCGCAACCGAATACATCTAAGATAGTCGCTTGTCCAATAGGATTTCTATCTTGTGGTATTTGATACCCTTCTCTCTTTGCACTTCCTTGAGGAACTCAACTCTATCAAATGCCCTGGAACCCTTTTCGACCCACCTAAGAACTTCCTTATATGTGATCCCGAGCAATAATAATTCCTATTGAAGAGCAAGTGCCTTCATTACCAAATCATCTTGTACCTTGAGGTGATTATCATGCTCTTCCTGAAGGTCTTTCTTTAAATTTGCTACTCCCTCAACTTCCCGATAGTATTGTAGTTGATGCTTGAGGGAGGCCACTTCCTGCCTGACCTGCTCGAGTTCCCTTTCCTCTGCTACTGCTTTTTCCAGCGAGGCATGGGAGATGGTTAGACCTGTTGAAAAGAGATGGCTCATATTTTCCTTCTTGGTGTCAATAATTACCTCCTCAAAGGTGCACAATACATTGTTGTCTAGTGTAATCATCCTTTTCCTTTGAGTCCTTTTCATAATTGATGTTCTCTTTCAGTCATAGGCAAAGGACTCTAGATTAGCTACTTCCTCCACTTGTCAAGGGATGGGATGATCACCCTGAGACAAAATGTTTACTTACACTTTGAGGGGTATAGAAGTGCTCAGAGATGGGATCCTGAGTTGGTTCCTTACCTAAAGAATTCTTATTTTCATCTATATCTTGTTCACTAGGCTTGGCCTCATTTGTGGAAGTCTCTTAGGTTTAATATTGATCATATTCTCCTTTCTTCTCTTCTTCGGCTGATGAGCCATTCAAGAAACACTCATCTGGATTCTCAACATCTTTATCTTTCTCAGAAGTCTGCTTAGGTGTGGTGTTGATGTATTCCTTATTTTTCTCATTGTTTTATGCATCTCCACCACCTGTACCATTACCATTATTTTCATTGTGGCCTTGCTTGCCATATTTATACAACTAGGTATCCTAGACACCTATACTTCCTCCCTGGCTTCTAGGAAAAGGTACCTCTAATTCTTTCCCAATAGGTGGACCTTTATCTTGCTCGGTGTCAGTCTTAGAGGTGTCTTCTTTTTCTGAGTGAGTGTCTTGCTCACTATTTTCATTACCTGTTTCCACTTTCTTTTCACCAACCAGGTTGTTGGAGGTTCCTCTTTATTTGCACTATCATTGACGATAGGGACACCAGCCTTATCCACTTGTTCCTCATCCTTTGTCAAATCAATCATTTCAGTAGGCTTTTCAACTATGACAGATTTTTATTGAGTTTCTTTGAGGTTCTGTTATTGTTCAACCTTCACTTTCTCTATCATGTCCAGTTCCTCTTTCTTCCTCTATTTTTGTTCTTCTCGATTCCTCTTTAGCTCATCGACTTGTTCATGTTCTTTCTTTTTCTTTAACTCCTCCTCTTCTAGCCAGGCTTTTTCTTCCTGATACTTCTTTATTTTTTCCATGTACTACCTTTTCCTTTGTTCTTTTTTGGCCTTTTTACTTTTCTCTATCAACAATTGTTGAGTAACATCTTCCTCATCATTTTTCCTCTCTTCTTCCTGCAACTTCTTTTCCTATTGATGTTCCTTAAGAATCCTTTCCTACTCCACCTGTAGGGATTATTGATCCTTTTCTACTTTAAGTCTCTCTTCCTCTTCCTTTTTATCTCTATCAACTTCCTTGTTGGAAGAGGCTCCTCGGTTGACTATTTTGATATGTGCTTCAATAGACAAGGAGGAAAAGAAAATGATCTTGGGATTAGCTTTCCTATTTTCTACCTTTGTCCAATCCTGAGCATCCTCAATGAAGAGTTCTTCTTGCCATTTATCATGAGCATATAGACAACTTAGGGATACTTGCTCAACATGCCTGAGAATCAAACCCTTAGGATCATGCTTTCTAAATTTTCTAGTCATGAACGTGTATTTTAAATGCACCCGTCCCTCTTACTTGGCATGCTTTGCATCCTTCACTGCGTAATATCCAACTTGGAAGCCATAAGGGATGAACAATATCTTCTTGTCCTTCACCAAGGAGACATTGAATCCTTGCATTATAGACAGATATCAAATTTCTCCAACTACAAGCCTATCAAGTACATAAACTGGAAATAGGCGAGGTGGACTGGTGGCTTCATAAATCCAAATGTAAGTGTTCTTTTCCTCTCGATACCAATTTCCTATGCATGCCAAAATATTTTTTGCTTGCTTGGACAACCTACATAATTCTTGCCCAAAGATTAGAAAGTAGATCCTGGCCATGAAAAAGTCACAAATTTGGGAGTAAAATCTCTTGTACTTGCTCTCCCATAGCATGCTGAAAATACAAATGTACTAGAGGCTCAAAAACTTGTCGAGTGAGTGACAGACCTCGGAATTTATTTTGAGGACACAACACATCTAGAAGGAAAGACCCCATGTGAAATGCAGGGGGAGTGCATGGTTGTGGTGACTGGGCTTGACTAATTTTTTTGTTGAGCTTCTTTGAGATGATAACTCCCCAATTAAACATTCCCCCCCATATGACTGCATGGTATGCCAAAGGAAACCAAGCTTCAGAGAATTGGGAACAATCTCTTTCTCCATACAATCTGCATAGAAGAACCATGGCATACATGTAGGGCCCTCTCAACCCGATGATAACATACCTCCATAAGGATCAATTAACAAACTTTTTACCTTCCTTCCACTATTTTCCCATATTCTGCTAGTGTCATACTTCTCATAGAAGGTAATTAGAAATTATTTACTAAGAGACTCATCATGCTCTGGGAATTTATAATATGTATTGATGTCTTGAGGAAGAAAAAACCCAATGCATCATCCCTTGTCATTGACAATCCTACTGTCCCATTCTAACAGTTCCATGCATGACATAACCGAGGCTTTTGAAGCTACAAAGTGTAACCAAGACTTTGTAATTAATGGAAAAATTGCATCATCTACTTCTCTCAGTTCGAGGTTACTATGGGGGGTTGACTCAAGGTATTCTTTATCCTTGAACTTGGTAAATAAATCATTCCAAGGTGGAATTGATACCTGGGTGGAGGCTTTGCCTGCTGTACATGACTCAATTTCCCTAAATAATGCCATCGGTGTTGAAATACTTTTAGGTGGGAGCTTGATAAGCGATTATGTGCTCTTCGACATGGAAGTCTCTTCTATTTGTTGGGGCGCAGAACTAGAACTAACTTCAATATCCCTTGTGTTGATTAAGGTTGGTTGTCATTGATGTCAACCCTTGAAGAAAGCCCCGCAACACAAAGGTTTGGGTAATGGACCCAATATTTTTTGATGTAAAGATGACTCATTATTGTCTTGTCATGGTTGATAAGAAGTAAANATGGATGAACTCCAAAGTGGTCCCCTTATGGTGAAAGCCCTCACGGGAAGACGCTTTGCGAAGTAAGAGAACCCATGCTTAACTGTGGAATAATGAGATGAAGGACAATGAATTTGTCAAGTAAACTATCTTAGATGGATATTGCTTGTCATTCCATTTCTGGTGGTATGTGTAACGTCACATAACTCCTCACGGTTAGAGAGTTATGGCCATGAGAAGTTGGAGACCCCAAGTTTGGGTAATGGACCCAAGTT
>ML797695.1:139076-152995 GCA_009831015.1 Picea engelmannii | reverse complement strand
GTGTTTCGGGTAAAAACATCATAACTTCTTCATAACAGATCCAAATTCAGTGAAACCAAATGTGTTGGTTAGGGTAAATTCTTTAGTATGTTTTGTAATAGTTTCATATCAATTCAACAAATATTTCATGCAGGGCACGCTCTACAAGGTCGCTCTCTAGAATAAGCCATAATTCAGCAAGGTATGCCATTTTTGCTATAACTCCTTTTCTGAGAGGTTCCAAGTAGTGACACCTAGGGGAATTGCATAAAACACATTGAAGAACATTATGTATCAGTTTCAGATCTTTATACATTACAGGTACAAAGTTATGATTACTTCAAGTTAGGGTTGTTGACTAATCCAAAACTAGGCATGTGACACTTAAGAAAAGTTTGATGAAAATGCTAGTCTCTTGTTGTTGAAGTTAAGGACGGTTTGTAGGAATGTGATCATATACACCAGGTCTATTACAGAGCTACAAATCAGATTTGGATGATGAAATTGATGAGGGCTTTTGGTTTAGGTACATGTTGAGTACATGGTTGAGACAAGTAGTTGATGAGTAGGCACATACATGAGGTGTATAGTTGATGATTTTGGTACATATTGATGAGTCATAGTTGATGAATAGTTGACACATGATTGGTACATACTTGGTACATGGTTGGATGCACTTGTTTATGGTACAGGTTGATTACAGGTTATTTGGTACAGGTTGGTACAGGTTGGTGCATGGTTGGTGCATGGTTGATGCACTTGTTTATGGTACATGTTGATTACAGGTTGATGCATGGTTGATGCATGGTTCAGATTTATTGGTACAGGTTTACAATGGTATATCTCACAGTGACAGGTTGACAGTGGTTCCATCATTCTACTTCTACTTCAGGGTGGCAGGATGGGCAAGGACAGGTGGTTGTAGCCAGAGAACATAGGGGGTTGTAGCCTCCTTATGGTTGTAGCTAGAGAATTGGGGAGTTGGATCTTCCCTCAAGTTGTAGCCTGAGAAACTAGGGGGTTGGAGCCTCCTTCCAGTTGCAACTGGAAAACAAAGGAAGTTGGTGCTTCCAATGAATGTAATTCTTCAAGACATATAAGAAAAATCATTCTGTGGTTTTCTCCCGATTTGGGTTTCCATGTAAAACACTGGTGTACTGTGTATGTGTATGTTTGTTCATTTGTTAATTGCTTATTTACTCTACAGTTATTGGATGACAATGCTTCATTGATATAACACTTGGATTATATGGTTAAAAAGGATTACATTGCTCTATTACTGATTCACCCCCCCTCTCAGTAATCCAACACCTTGATCTAATTCTAGACTTCTTGGGACTTCTCACCACAGGGGATCTTTTGGGAGGCATTGTATCTGCAAAGACAAATTCAAAGGAAAGTAAATTCCACAACATTTCTCTAATTCAAAGCTTAATTACAAAGAATGAAACATACCTACCCTCGAGCTATGTAGGAGAAAATGGAAAACAATGCTTACCTGAAAAACAACTGCTATATTCGTGATCACTGGTTTATAAATTCTCCTAATATAGAGAGTGAAATAGAGCTAAACTCTTAAATATTTAAGAACAAGAGTAATTCTGCAAGCGCACACAACAATGATTGGCTTTCAATTGGTTAACAATGGAAACAATTTGGGTGAAAACGTGGATTTAATCTACCAAATATCGAATCGTGGGGAGGAATCATGCAAACTTATGGCATTTAATATTCTAAACATAATCTTTGTCGGCCTTTAAATGATGATTCGATGCATGGAAGTGACTATCAGTGGGTTTCAAAGGCTTTTTTTTTTTTTGCATGCTTCGATCTCATCTGGTTCGAGAGATAGGAGCATTTCATTCATGACCTAACACCAATGTCAATCCGGGATGAATGTTCAAATTCATACAACAGTGACATGAGATTAGCACGTGTATTGGTGACATGGATGGTCAATGTGTTGATGCCTGATTGGTAGACTGGTTTGGTGATATGTAGAGGGACCAACTAGAATCATGGGGAATGGGTGAGGCATAAGGTTAGTATTTCAATGACCTTGATTTACTCTGCCCTTTTGATATGATGGTTGGTATTGTCTCCCATGTAAAATCCCATTGAACATCGGGTGGAAACGTTGGTGTAAAATATGGAACAACCGACTGATCCAGTCGACGACTAATGAGTTCATTGACATCGACGAGTATGAGTGGAGGCATCCAAAACACTCACCAAAACCTTCCGACGACCAATCATCATTCTTACCATGATGAGGTGGCATATGATGTGGTTCTCTGTTGTGGTGAGTGACATGGTAGTCAAAGGAGTACAGAACAGGACATGGTCGATGACGTGGAATGATGATGATGTGGAAGTACGAATGATGACACAACATCCAACGTGGCTACAAGGCAGATGTGGGAGATGATGTGGCACGTTGACATGTATAGTACATAAGCTGACATGGAATCCAAACGTGGTTTGTATGGAAGTCGAGGTGGCATCCTACATGGAACACGAGGTAAGCTCTCGAAAACGCCTCTTTGTTGACAAATTGGGCGGCCATAAATGATTTTCTCTTTTGATCGGATGGTGGATATGTCCCTAAGATTCATGTACTCGATGCTTCGGTGTTAGTGACAAGTTGTTATTACCTCTTCAACATAAGTTCTTGGTTGAGGCCCAACGATCATATCGGGAGATACACCAAGTGTGGATGCATGCCCACTACCATCTCCCAACACTTGATGCCAACAACCCGCTCAATACTTTTTACATAACCGCATTGGGTCAAGACCTATTGCGCATTCATCATTTATCCTTTGCTCGCACCCTCGACCTAATGTTTTCATCGACCCTTTTCAAAACCCTATCTTTTGAATTCTTTGTGTGTTATAACTTTTCTCATATGGCCCATCAGTCTGAGACATTTGTGTTGCTTATTTGAAATTTATTTTAGGTTTAAGATATGCCTCAAAATGATAAAATAAAATAACAACTAAAGAAAATGAAGGAAAACAATCAAACACAAAAGGTCTAAAGCAACTAATAAAGAAAAACAAAAATTTGAGAATCGAAATGAAAGTAGTACCAAAAAATTCTCGAGAAATTTTAAGGGTGTGTTGAGTGCTCAATAAGGTGTTGACAGTGTCACCAAAATACAAATCCTTCCTTTTATTTGACATGTCTTTACGCAAATTTCCTTTCTTATGAATAGGTGGCGCTCCTGTCAATATAGTCTTTTACAACAAGGCGTTTAATTCTTTATTTATTTTTACCATGTATTGCCTTAATTATCAATTGTTGTAGCTCTTAGTTCAAAGTTGTCAATTTGCATAGTCTGATTTTGGATTTATTGCAAAGCTTTTACAAAAATTACGCCACTTAATAACGGTATCGGATTCA
Organism: Picea engelmannii; assembly: GCA_009831015.1. Lineage (NCBI taxonomy): Eukaryota > Viridiplantae > Streptophyta > Pinopsida > Pinales > Pinaceae > Picea > Picea engelmannii. The sequence continues at coordinate 149,611 of ML797695.1, read as the reverse complement.
CACAAGTGGCATCTGACATGGTGGTGAGAAATAAATGCCATCGAGAATGGTGATATTATATCAAGGAATATGAAAAATGGTTAAGTATGGAGGTGTGAACCAAGGGATGGAAAGTGTATAATGATGAAAGCGAAAATGCAGGATGCAGGATTGCGGGGTATGGGGAATGAAAAGAGAGATACAAGGACTCGCGCATCTGCATTGATGAAATATACTAAGTACAAAAGGGTCAATTTTGCGGGTTGCATAAATGGTTAAGTCATTATGGAGAACACAAAAAAGTGGGATGTGGGATTGTGGGTCTGTGGAAAGGTAAAAGGGATCAAAGGGGTGCTCTCCATCTGCATTCAAGAAATTGTAAGAAATTGGTTAAGTATGAAAAAGGTAAAAGGTGCGTTATGAATGATGAGAAATAAGAAAGGTCTTTTTGAGTGTTGCGGGTTTGTGGGTTGCGGGACTCGGGTATTTGCAGGGTGAGGGGTAGCTTGGTCTCTCGCAACATGACTTTCAAAACAGAAAAAATGGTTGAGTGTCGGGATCATATGGTAGGAAAAATAACTAAGTATAGGCTTGTAGGTTTGCAAACCTATGGACTTGGTGGTAGCCTGCTCTGTAACCCACATTTCAAAGGAAAAAGAGGTTAAGTATAGAGTATACAAGAGACAGGAGAAGAAAATAAAAATTATAAAGATGGACCTTTATACACCAACGTTGATCAACAAATGTAGATCAACAGGGCCATACACCCCTCTTCCTACCCCCGATAGGCCTTGGGAGTCCATCTCCATGGATTACATGTTTGATCTACCTTCAACCAAGCATGGTAACGACTGTGTCTTCGTGGTCATTGATCGATTCTCTAAGATGACAATTTTGACACCCTGCAAGAAGAGTATCACAACTAGTTCCACTGCTAAGATCTTCTTTGATTGTGTTTGGGTTCACTTTGGGCTCCCATGGACCATTATTTCAGATCAAGACAATAGGTCATTGAGTACTTTCTGTTCCAGCCTATGGTTGATGATGGACACCAAGCTAAGCAAATCGACAGCTTCCACCCACGAACTGATGGATAAACAAAGGTAGTCAACATGATGATTGTTCATATCTTGAGGATGTACAATTCCAAACATCCATGCACATGGGATGAGAGCCTTCCTTATGTTAAACACAACTACAACAAATTCCTCCATATCTCTATTGGCCACATCCCTTTTCAGGTGTGCTCGGGGTTCCAACCATTGGCCCCCATTGACATAGCTATGCCCATTGTAGTTGCACAGGAAGAGTCCTCCCATGCTTAGACCGAGGTTGATCGAGCAACCGAATTTTCTAAATGAATCCAACACATCCAACAACAAGTTCATGATATTTTGTAGAAAGCTAATGCCAAGTACAAACAACGCTATAATTAGCATTGGGTACCACCCAAGTTTCAAGTGGGAGATAAGGTATGGTTGCATTTGCAGAAAGAGTGTCTCACCGGACCCTATAGGAAGCTCCACCCACTCTGATACGAGCCTTTACACCATCACCAAGGCTGTGGGTGAGAATTATTTTGAATTAAGTATCCCCCCTTTCCTTGGCTTGCACATTGTATTTAATGTGGAACTGCTTCAACCATATTTTCCACCTCTCTTGGAAACTTCGGACGTGGTCGAGCACTTGGCCCCTATATAACTCAATCCTAACTACATTAAGCATGCGATAGTTGATTGGATCATGGACACCAAGATGAAGGGCACCCGCCAGTCGAACATTCGACTCTATCAGGTCGTCAAAGCAAGGCAACTTCTTCACCGGGGCAAGTGGCTCACCAGAAGTCGGATTCAACAAAAGTTTCCCCCTCTGATGGAGGAACTTGATGCAATGGGAACCATTGCTTCCTAAGGGGAAGGACTGATCCAAGTGGATATTGGTGGCCACCCACTTGTTCCGCTAATTCATAATGGTTCCACATCTTGACATTTTTTCTACAATTTTTCGGGTCCCAAACTTTCGAGGCCATTTTGAGGCCCTAAACGATGTTTTTCTGGCGCAATAGCACCTAGTAGATAATTGAAGGCATGCATTGGGTTGTTCTAAATGTGTACTTCTCAGTTAGACCTTTCCAATAGGCTACCGAGAGCCCCAAACATAGATCTTATGCAAAATTTATGTCGCCGAGAAGTTAATGTATCAACTAACCACATCAGGGCCCACAAACCTTCCAGTGTTTCATATTTTGGGATTAGGGTTTTGGATGTTTAGGGTTTTCTCATTGATTCTTTATGTTAAAAGGTATTTTGGGCCTCTTTATGACCAGCTTCTTGCAAATGAGCATAGCCAACACATCTCTCTCTTAAGGGATAAGCTACCACCATTCTAGCTAATTTGTGTGCTTTGCATTTTACAGTCTTTTGTATTCCATTCATTAATGGAATATGGGTTTATATGTATTAATGTGTTTCTTCCAATATCTCTATGTGTTTCCTTGTTATATCTTTTCCTTCATGTCGTTCTTTTCCTAGTCCAGATCATTGATCCTCCATTGAAGGTGTTGCATCAACTCCATATGCCCAAGGATTGAAGATGACACTAGTCTTCTTGTTGCAAGTGATAAAACCCTAGCTTAAGCTCTCCTTCTCTCTCAACACTTTGTATTAGTCTAGGACCTTTTCATCTTCATTTAATATCATTTTTAGTTTAACTTCTTGCATTTATTAGTTAGAATCATCTCTAACATAGTCATTACTGCAATAATTGTGTGTTTCAACCATTAGGGCTTGCCATGTTACATTCAATTAACATAGTTTCATGATTTTTCTCTCATGCAGTCATTGATTGATGGTCTATAAGTATTTTACTTGGTATTTGGCATATATTCCATAGTTTTCTTGCTAAGTTTAGAGTTGATTTATTGTTGTTGTTATAAACTTGTTACATGCTCAAACATCTTATCTATCATTCAAGGTTATTTATAGTTTTCAATGTTCTCTTGATAGCTAGTGTTTCAGGGCATTTAATTCACTTGTTTAGCTTAGTAAACATCATTGATTATCTCACTAATACCCCTCACATACGCACAATCGACTTGCCTTGTCTAACTCACCTTGACCTTTCCATTTAATTGACCTAGCTAAATCAAGCATCCAAGATAGGGGGGTGTAGACTTACCTTAGCTTGCCATAGGATCCCTTGAAATTGCTAGGGAAGCCTCCCTTGTGTTGGATATCCATCCATCATTAAATCAAGGAAATACTTGCTTAGGTGACTGTGGCAATTACTTCCATATGTTACAGTAGTCAAACATCTTGTGAAGGCTTTACAGAAGTGCTAGATTTTGTGATAACACTACCATTATCAATCAAAACAACCAACTTGTGATTCTTGCCATAACCACTCAACTTCAGAGCTTAGGGTGCAAAAAATATAGATAAAGCATGGAGGGAAATTTATGGTTCCTCACAAGGAGCTTTTAAGGTTGTTTATTCTTGAGTAGGAGGGGTTGTGTCTTCAAAGTTTAGTTTAGGAGTGTCTTCAAATGGGACGTTTCCCGAGTGGTCTTGGGGGGATACATCCATTGGAAATAATTTATGTTCTTTACATTTGTGCCCTTTAAAATACTACTCATAACAATTATAACAAAGCTTGAGGTGTTGGCATTCGACCATCGTTTTTCACACACAACTTTTGAATTCTCAAGGGCTAAGAGGTGGAGGGGTTGGTGGTAGTTTCCAAAGGAGGGTGAGTATGAGAAGTGAATAAGGGTCTTTTGGTTTGGGCATTAATCACCATCTAGGCCTTTTTATCTCTCTCATAGGCTTCCAACCAAGTAGTTGGGCACTGCATCATGACTTGTGCTCTAATTTTCTCCTTGAGACCTCTGATGAAAAATTATTTAATGCAAGTCCTTTGTGCAAATTGTCAATTTCTCAAAGGTTGTGAAAAATTCTACAACTATGCATGTTTGTCGTAATTTTGTCAATCGCCCCAAATAGTCTACAACAAGCATACATGGCCTTCACAAAATAGCTACAGGAAATGTAGCCACTGTCAATTCCACACAAAAAGTGTTGTAGAGAGGTATACACATGCTATCAACATAACTAAAGGAATCTTTTGAGAAAGGTCTCCCATAATGGTGCCACTATTACCTAAACTTTGTTTCTTCTTTGTTTTCTTTTTAACCTTGGTGGGAGTATTACTCCTAGTTGAGTATTACCACTCTAACATAATTCCCAAATTCCTTCTATACTCAAAGATATAGGAATTTCGCTGGCACACTACAGAGGCTAGTGTTTTCAAGGTCCTAAGGAAAAAGGAATGTCAAGTGTTATAACTCTTTGATATCTGAAGGGTTTCCAACAATAGTATTTGACTCAATCTTTCATGACACTAACTAAGGAGGATAGATTGTACCCTTAGCTATACTACATGATACCCTAGTACATGCGAGTGATATCCTTGATTGTTGTTCTCAGTGCATTATAGAAACAAGATGGACACATATTTATGTAAGGGTCATTTTAGGTGTGCCTATGAGGCTTTTAATATATCCTAGGGTACATGGAAGACAAGTTCATATACATGTGTTGTCTGATGCCGTACCACTTAAAGGGGTACCAACAAAGGTTACAAGGGTGTCCAACCAGGTGACACCACTTATATTTTTTGTGTGTATGCTTCCCGAACAACATGTTTACCCATTGAAACACATTCTTTGTGTTATTTAAAGATGTCATAACACGTCTCTAGCTTAAAATAAATTCTACTAAAATCCAAATGCATGCTAGCTTAGGAAAGACAAGGCATCAAGAGAAATATAAATGTAGAAAAGCAGTTACAAGAGACAAATAAGATGGAATATTTGAAATATACCCTTGTATTAATGACTATGAGAAAAATAAAACATTATTCACTTGCCTCTTAAGGTAAGGTGACCTTTCACTAAGCAAAGATCCAATTACAATAAAACTTGACAAAAGCATTCAATAACCTCCTGGCTCTTTAAATATATTCTCAATAGCAAAACATTGACCACTTGTGATCCCATCATTAATGAGTACCAACTACCTAGTGGGCCTTATTTGATAAAGATGATCACTTTACATTAAATACCTTTCCACTAACTATCAAATGGGATTTATTCAAAGAAGATGGTTGTATAAGTTAATTGACTAACTCATCTTATAGGCCGAGAAGTCCTCAAATCAATCACATAACACAACTGGGGCATATTTGCATACCTAGGGTTGTTTTCTCGGGATCTCTATCACATGGGTTTGGTCATTAGACTGGAACAAAAAGAAACCCTTGGTTAAGTTGCAGGAGTGGACACAATGCCACTTGCAACTTCCACACTTTCATAATCCATCCTCAGATGCTTGCTATAGGAGGCACCCTCCTGACAAAGTACCTCAGGATGGAGCTCACATGACATCGATTGCATAAACTACCTATTTAGAATTAAAAAAATTAATCTTAGGAGGGAAGTCATTATGATCCGAAATGATCTTTTAAAGACTATGGTTAAGTTTTAAAGCATGAGTTAATCAACCAATTAGGAATTGATGAAAGAAGCATAAACTATTGAGATATCATAGTAGCCATAATAAGAAATGCAAAACTAAATGTAAGCACAAAGAATCAACAAACCATACCAACAAAGTTGTTAATGGAGTTCGACAAGATTGCCTACGTCTCCAAGCCTTTGTCTCAATGGGTGAGGCTTTCTTATTTCTCTTCAATGCTTCAAAAGTACATCAGAAAAGTGTCAAATGGATTACAAACTAGTCTGGCTATGTTCTATTCGACCTCAAGAATCCAACACAATTGATGACACTGAAAACGGTTGAGCGTAGCTCCCGGAATTGGCCTGCAAAGTTCCCCTCCTCAATGGCTTCCTTGCATAAAAATGGTTTTGGCTGTCAAATTCCTCATCATTTCTCATGTTCTGAACCTCTTTAATGTTGCCAAGAACCCTTGGTTTATATAGATTTGAAGTGGGCATCAACCTCCCAACTTCCTCCCAAGATCTGGCCTCAAATCGGGCTCCATATCTCCCAATATTGGGAAAAATCCATTAAAAACATGCTTATAATCATAACAAAATCCAAAAACTATACAAAAACCCAAAAATTGAACAAATATAGGGCGCAACCCCTTTTCTCCGGGCCCCTGGTCGCATGGGACAGGCCATGTGTCCTCGAGCTAGTAACTGCGTGCTGCCCCCCCCCGGTCTTGTCTCCTAGTCTTATGGATTTGGCCCATGTGGCCAAGCCCTTACCTCCACGTGCTCCACATGTGGTTTGCTTCCAGATTCGTAGCCCCTGGTCGGTCAGGGCTGGCCCTCGCCGACCAGGGCTTAGCCCAAACCTCTGCCACCTGTCAACTTAAAATTAAATTCGGCCGTGTTCGGTTAAGTCTCGCCACGTAGCCCGATCGATCCACCCCTTTCCATGAAATCATTGGCGTCCACAGAGGTCAGGGGTTCGAATCCCCCAGAAGCCATAACAAATTTTTAAACTAGCCGACATTGGCTAAATTCGGGGTGCCACGTGGCACCCTCTGATTGGGTCACATGTCACCTTGTGATTGGATCGTACCACACAGTCACCAACACCAGTCAACAGTCCAGTCAGCGTATAGTCAATATGCCACATCATCACCATACAACCTAGTCACTTGCCGTACAACCATGTGTCGTGCCATGTCATCATCCGCACTGCACAGTCACCCTGCCACGTTAGCATCTGTACAGCCCAGCTGTCGTCCGTACTGCCATGTGTCAGCCTGCTATTGGGCCATGTCATGTACATACTACCACGTGTCATCTATACAGTGCCATGTGTTAAATCCGTACAGGTGTCAACTCAGTCTGAAAATGTCGATTTTGAGTGACACATGTCACCTCCCGTTGATGCCATGTCAACATGATGATGCCATCATGATGTCACTTGTCGTACTACTGACGTCAGCAGTATGACCTGTTGACTTTGACCAGTTGACTTTTTTTCCATGTTTGGGAAATTGGTCAGAACGCGATAACTTTCGCATACGACGTCCATTTGCGAAAACAATTATATGGCCAAAATCAACGCGACGAGACAGACGCAATGGCACCGGTTTCATCCGATTCCAAGAACTTTGGTTTTTAGGCCTTCCTGGATCCATTTTGGATCACATTATCTCATGATACATCTCGGGAACAAATTTTAGGGGGGTCTTGGACATCATTCTTTGATCTTTAGCCTAGTTGTAGTCTCCACTAGATAAATAATGTTTTTGGGTGATGGGGGGCCCATCAGATCTCACCTATCTTATGACTAAAAGACCACAACATGACATGTTAGTGAAACTTAATTAAAAGTGATGGGATTGGGCAATAATTTTGCAAAGGACTCCAAACATCACAACCCTTCACACCATGAAGAACCCTTACCATTGACTATTTGTATATGTGTGTTGTTTTAAAGGTGAAGTGGAAGCAAGCATTTAGTAGGTTGATATATTTGACTTGTTTCTTTAGTATCTTATCTCCAACATGAATAAAGGCTCGTGGAAGATAAATGCACTTGAGGAAAGGCCAAAGTTGCATAAGAAGGAAAAATATTTTTTCCCACAATAGACATGGAAGCTTTGTCATTTGGTTGACTAAAACCCCTCATTCCATGGAGAAAACATGACCAAAATGCTCTTGCAAACTCAAGGGTCATGAATAATAACTTCACGAACATGGGTTGTATCACATAATTGACAGGGAAATGATTTTAGTCATACTTCTAGTATGGGTACAATGCTCGACATATGGCTCTTAGACTTCTCTAACCCAATTTCTAATAATAAACTTTGGTTAGACTCATCTCACAAAGTATCATACATGTGTTTCTTCCTAAAAAAACAATATAAACTTGATTACATTTATATATAGAAATAACAACGAGAGTGTCCTTAGAATTAAAGTTACCACATGAATTCAAGTGAGGATTTAAGAAGATAAGGGGTTCAATTTCCTCTCAAATTCTTTCATTAAGTAACAATGTATCAATAAATAGATGAAAGCCAATGAAAATTGAAATAGTTTTAATATGTAAATAACAAGTAGTGAGTGTTGATATGAATCTTGATCATAGTTCATATCCATAATTATTTGGTACTAAATTTATAACAATCACATAGAACTGAAAATTACTATAAATATTAAAAATATAACTTTTTGAATTTTTTTAATTATTATTAATTTTTTTTATAAAAATAACTGAAATAAAAAAATAAATTTTGAATATACAAGAATATAGTATATCTTGGTAAACTTTAAATCCGTGAAAAGAGTTTTATACACCACTTTGATATATGATTTAGCCGCTACCTTGAAAATAAATCATTATAATTATTATTATAAAACATCATTAAACCCTTTTTAATGACCAAACCATCACATAGCACAGCGCAATAATCAAAGATTATTGTTTGCGTGGAAAGAGCCGGGAGTTCAGTTTTGATCACGGCTAAGAGTTTTGATACCACTCACCCAGAAAAACCTGCCATTTTAAAAACACGCTCAAACATCATAAGTTAAGAATGGGCTTTGCTTTTGAGTTTAGATCCTGCTCCTGCTTTGAAAAAGCAAAACATTCTGTCGTTTGAAAGACTTGCCCAAAAATCATAATTGTAGTGTGATTGGAGACGAGTGAAAATGGAGAAGGTATACAACTCACTGGCCAACAATCCTCGTTTGTTGGTGTTGGACTCGAGAAGTTTGCAATCCTATAACGCAGGCCACATTAAAGGGTCATTTTGTGTCACACTCTCCTCCGATGGAAAGAGCTTGCAGAAACTGGCAGGTTCTCCATGGTCTTCCAAATGCTGGTGGGATCGAGATGTATTACTGGTCACTTCCACGGCCTCTCCCTCGCCCTCCCAATCTCCCTCTTCCAGCAAGAAGAAGAAACGCAGATTGGAGGAGAAGAGCTCTGATGCTGATGTTGTCCTCCAATTCTTATCCAAAGAGAGTCTTGTCAAATCCCTCCTCATTTTGGGCGGAGATGATACGGCTACGACTATTATTGGTACATTTTCAATTCATCTACCTACCTGTTCTCTCAATATATTTCAATTGAATTTCAATGGTGTTTTAACAAGGAAACGCTTTAATTGTTTAGACAAAATGGCAATGATGGTTTTTAGTGGTGTTGCTAGAGTTGATTGATTGATGGTGTTTTGAGGAAGGCCCCAGTCTGCAAAACAATATTTGGATTAGAATATGCCTCTTTGTTTCGAAATCTCTGATTTATCCATCAAGTTGGGTAGGTTGCAATTTAATGGTTATGACTGAAAAACTCATGGAATCATTGTCCTTGAGTAGACATAATAGGCTATTAATTCGCATATAGGCCTGCCTCTATAATCTAATAGAGATTTTCTTTGAAAGCTGCTTTGAGAAACATTCCGATGTCGGGGACTGCACCGCGTAGCACAGACTTACTTTCTCTGTTATCAGAAATCAGAAACGGGAACGAATCAGGAGCAAAAATTGGAAAATCTCAGGTTTGAGGATAAGAAACGTTTTAGGGTTTTTCAATTAATATTCAAGCATAATTAAAATTTTTAACTATCGATAGCCATCATCCAAAAAAAATTATGAACACAATGCATATGATTATAGAGTCCTCCTGAAGATTGCTTTTACCTCAATCAAATGTTAAATTTATGAACACATGTTACAATGCACATGGATATGAGATAGAATCTATAAATGTGTTCTATTTTCTGTTATTTCTAGATCGTAATCGTTGACGATTTCTCAGTGGTTGAACATAATAACTATAGCAAGTAGATTTTTATTTGACGTAAAAGTTTCCTTTGACTGTTAATAAGCAAGATGTACATCGTTTTTGTTAAAAAAAGCCTGCCACCACAAGCACTATTAGAATCCAAAAACAATAAAAACTCAAAAATGGGCTGTCTTTTTGCCAAAACACCGATAAGTAGAATAACTGCAAACCACAGTAGTATAAACATAGTAGTATAAACAATAAGTCCAACGAAACCCAAGGCCCAAGGCCCAAGCATGACTTAGAATTAGGAGAAAACCACACAGGTGAGACTACGCTCACAATCTATTATTGATTGAAGACAGATTACATCATAATATAGGAACCCAATCTACTTAGGCAGTTACAACAAACAACAGGAAAATAGGATCTACATTAAACACTAGTAGAGTTTGTCTACGTAACTAACTCTTGCTCCATTATTTCCAAGTCTCCCCCTTAATGGAGAATGGATTGACTTCTACACCTAACATCTCCCTAAACAGCTCAAACTTAATCTTTCCAAGAGGCTTAGTGAAAATATCATCAGTGTTTTCACAAGTATTACAATATCATCAGTACTTTTCTCTAACAAAAAGAAACTGAGCATCAACATGCTTTGTCCTTGCATGATAAATCGGATTATTCGCCAGCTTGATTGAACTTTGATTATCACATTTGATCATTGTAGGTTCCTTTTGTTCTTCTCCAACATCTTGAAGAAGTCTTCTCAACCAAACA
>ML797695.1:52434-63441 GCA_009831015.1 Picea engelmannii | reverse complement strand
CTGCTGGATACCTATGAACATAATGGGTCGGCTCGTGATGAGACCTCCCATCCTCTTGGTTAGGTCTTGTTTTATTATTTTTCTTAGGGTCCCTTTAGTTTCTTATCGAGAGGCCTTTTATTGCCTTCTCGGGGATCCCTGGGGGAAGCATCTCTAGGTTTTATTTCCTATGGCTTTTATCTTTTACTAGCTGCTTTTACCCCCTGGGCCTTTAGCCCCTTCTTCCCACAGGACAGAGTGTAACCCCAAAGGTCATCCTAATGGCCGGACTAAGGGAATGGGAAGGATGTGTGGGAGATAAGATGTAAAATGATAGAAGGGTGGGAGCAGACGATGGCTCTGCAAATCCCCTTTGGTGGCTAACCAAAACCCATGAATACAAGCTGGCTAAGTCACCCCATCAATCACCCCAACAATGGTCAAGTGGATTAGTGTAAGATCCAAGCAGTCATCAGAAATGAAAGGAACCTAATGCATATATAAGAAGGTTATAACGATTAAACATGACACATACCATGATACCTTGGACCAATTACCTCATGGAGCAAGAGTCCTCTCTGATGCAAGTCCAAGCCGATGGTGATGGAAGCTGGTGCTGCTGACAGGACAAGTCTGGCGAAGAGGAAGAAGAATGGGCCTTCCAGGGCCATGCTCAGGTCAATCCTGCTCTCAGTACTCCATGTCTAGGACCTGTGGGCCTCGAGATATGATCTCCTAGTTATCCCTAGATATCGGGGATAACATTACCCACAAGCACTTCACGGAAATGAGAAGGTTGGCTCGTGATGAGACCCCCTTTCTCTTGGCTATGCCACCAAGAGCTACTACCTTGGCATGGTAACCAACTGCTAGTAGTGTCATACCGCTAGATGCCCATGGACCTAATAGGTTGGCTCGTGATGAGACCCCCTATCCTCTGACTAGGTCTTGTTTTATTATTTTTTATGAGTCCCTCTGTTTCTTGCTGAGAATCCCTTTACTGCTTTCTCGGGGATCCCTGGGCGAAGCATCTCAAGGTTTCATTTTTAAGCTTTTATCTTTTGCCAGCTGCTTTTACCCTCTGGGCCTTTAGCTCCTTCTTCCCACAAGGTAAGATACAACCCTTAAATATTTGGCCAACCCAATGCTCGGACCAGTGTAATGGGATTGATGAGCGGGAGAAAGATGGAAAGTGGTAAGTATGGTGGGAGCGGACGATGGCTTTTCATGAATCCCCCCAGTGGCAACTCAAAAGAACTGAATGCACATATTCGAAGGTTTTGAGGATCAGAGTGACACATACCATGATACCCGGACTCATTACCTCATGGAGAAAGATCCATTTCTACTACAGGACTAGGCCGAGGTGATGGATGTTGCTATTGTTGACAAAGTGAGGTGATGAAGAATGAAAAGATGGGCTCTCTAGGGCCATGCTCAAGTCAATCTGGCTCTCGGTACTCCATGTCTAGGACCTGTGGGCCTCGAGACATAATCTCCTTAGTTATTCCTAAATCGAGGGATAACGAGACCGACAAAGACCCCAGGGTACATATGCGTCGGACAAACATTCTCCTCAGATGGCCATGTGACTTGGCTAAGGAGAATGGCTCAAGGCGTTGATGTTCTCCATGTATTAACATCGAGTAGACATTCTCTTCAGATGGCCATGTGACTTGGCTAAGGAGAATGGCCTAGGTGTAGTCTCTATCCTTGATCATGTGACTTGGCAAGGACAGATAGAGACTCGAGGTGCTATGTGGGAGAAGTATACATCAACTGGGTGCATGCTAGAGAAGATAACATCAACCAGGCTCAAGGACAACTTTTCTAGAAGAGAAGAAATACCAAGAAGTACAAGAAGACCCATCTACACCATTGCAGAAGCCCCAAAAAGCATATTGAAGACCAGAAGAAGAATTCGGCCCCACCAGTGAAAAGAAGGCGCTTGGACAAGTATAAATAGAGGCAGAGTCATTTCATTTTGACAGATACAACTCTTCCTCTCAAGGGCGCACTTGCCAGTTGTCAGTTGCAATAGTGAGATTTTCGCTATCTTTTGGAGTTCTTGTTCTCTTTGTGTACGAATTAGACTTGGAGAGGTGCTAGGCTTGAAGAAGCCTTCTCTTGGTTATATCCTGACAATCTTATTGAGAAGCTAGGCTTTGGGGAGATACTTCTTGCATGGTATTTTGGCTATTGATGATGATGTACTGGTAATATCTTGGACTGAATTCTTCTATAGAAAAGTTGCTAGGTTTTTCTCCCGAGTTCGGGTTTTCCTAGGATAAATCTTGTGTCTATTGTGCATGGCTATCTCTCTATGTTTCTGTTATTTCTACTGCAGTTTATTTCAATTGAAATTTTCAGTGTGTAATTAATCTATGATAACAGTGGTATTAAAATCTGTTTGAAAATCACAAGGCAATAATTATCAGATCTGGAAATTAGAAAAATCAACACCTACTCATGTTGCAGAGGGCACCACTACAGAACTATACTAGCTGCTGCAAAGGATTTACTTCTACCTATATCTTTAGTACCTGAACAGGGATCTGTAAGGACAAGCTCACACATATCAATAATCTGTCATGCTATATGGAAGCGTGGGAGGGTTCCTTCTTATGAAATACAACTTCATTGTTTTTTTCCACATAAAGAGAAGTATCTCAACACGAACAAGCATCCAAGCAGATGAAAACTCTTAGTCCCAAGGAAGACAATCTCCTAATAGCGTTGTTCTCCATGAAATGGATGGGGGATACTGGCCACACAAAGACTCATCCCAGGCACAAGCAGACTTGGCTAGAGGATAGATTCTAGGACTGAAAGATATGTTTTAGGGTTTCAAAATGCCTGTTATTGTGGGATTTGTACTTCTGCCAAAGCCCCAACACAAGTCCCCAAATCCGCGTAACTATAGGAAATCCTACCACTGTCACCTTAGTAGGAAATCCGCTCGTTTTAGTGATGGAGGAGGTCCACCACAAGGGAGGCTTCCCTGTTGACCTCAAGGGATCAAAGTGGCAAGTTTGTTAGCCAAGCACATTGCCCCCTCTCTTGATCACCTAAGTCAGAGATCTATGTCTGTGAAATTGAGGAGATAGAAAGTGTTTGGGTACCTGCCTGGAACAATAACAACTTACAATATATATATATATATATATATATATATATATATATATATATGACTTTTCCAAGTACCAGTATGCAATATGGACCTCAAGAGACAATAGACAACGACTTAATGATAGCTGGTGCAAAATTGCAGTGATTTAGCGGTTTACAAGAGCAATTAAAGATTTGTAACAACAGCAAGAAAGTTAGATCAGAATTGCGTGAAATTACAATGAAAACTTAGTACATATCCAATAGGTCAATTCTCAATATTTCCAAGCTAATTTTGTGTTAAAATTTCAGACCCCAACATAGTTTCAGTCTCGCTGATTTTTCAGCCAAAGTTAAATGCCCAAACCCAGTTTCAGCATATAAAAACTTAGCAGAAAATAAACTTCAGAACTGAAACATGATTCTGAACATCGTTTTCAATGCAGAAATAAAATATCAGCAGCATGCAAAACTCAAAAAATTTATAGACAGAGATTTTTGGTCTAACTTTGACCCTGGAAAAACCCACAAGGGGAAAACCAGTGAGAGAGGGAGATTTTTATTATTTAGGAGCTTCAAAGAATTCTGTTACAACATATTCATCTTCAAAAATTTAAATGACAAACTTATCTCGACAACTGTGCCAAATCTTCACACAGGAAAATGAGCCAACTCCTCAAAATTCTTTCCAGAATTTTCTGCTATCAAAAACAAGTCTGCTCCTCGATTTCTGTGCCTCCAAAATGCTGTACGGTCACCTCGAAATATGTGCCAGCAACAACAAATAATTTCTGGGTGTATTAATGGCTGTACGGCCTTCTAGAAAACCATGCCACACTTTCCAGAAAATGCACACACCAACTCACCTCGATTTCTGTGCATAAAAGAGGCTGTACGGACTGTGTAAATCCGTACTGTACGGACAGAGTACAGTTGCTGTTTCCTCGAAATCTGTGCCAAAACTGGACCGTATGGACTGAGTAAATCCGTACTGTACAACTAGTAATAAATGCTGCTCCCTTTACTCGATTTTTGTGCTCCCACGAGATTGTATGGACCTTGGAATCCGTGCTGTACGGCCTCCTGTGAATGCTGAACTCCTTGCCTCGAAATCTGTGCTAGTTGGCTACCTTGGGATGCGTGCCCTAGCTCTCATAAATGGCTGCTCTTTGCTACTCGAAAATGCTCTCTCTCTTGCTCTCTCAACAATGCTTGAACAATTCACAATGGGTGCGCCCTCTTTCCCTAATCGACCTCATGAGGGAAGGTGAGGGGTTTTCTAATCTAACGATTGAGATTAGATTAGATGAGTGGCTGAGATTTGGTGTTTCTTCACTCACCCTCACTTTAGTCATATAGTCACCTTTTAATTTGCATCTCACAAATTAAATGACTAGGATCCACATTAGGCACTTTCTCCCCCTTAGGCGCCTAGGGAAGAGAAACACTTGCCTTGGTACTTTATTGAATTAAAAATTTAACACTCCCTCATACCGAGGAAAGTGTTACTCACCACTCCAAGCTTGTCCCTGAAAAATACAAACTTGCCTCTGCCCAATGCCTTGGTAAGTATGTCTACAACCTGCTCCTCTGTAGATATGTACTGTAGCTCCACAACTCCTCTTTGAACATAATCACGGATGAAGTGATATCGAATCTCGATATGCTTAGACTGGTCATGAAAAACTGGATTCTCCGAGAGTTCAATGCAACTCTGATTATCACAGTAAATCATAGTAGGCCTCAACTGCACACCGAACAATCCAACCAACATCTTGCGAAGCCAAAGGGCCTCACAACTGGCCTGACTGGCCGCCATATACTCAGCCTCTGCAGAATTCAAAGCCACTAACTTTTGTTTCCGACTAAACCAAGACACAACTGCTAATCCCAATCCAAAACAGCACCCTGAAGTGCTTTTCCTGTCACTGACACATCCTGCCCAATCCGAGTCTGTATAACCAACTAGACGAACTCCATCTCCTCTCTGATAGTCCAAACCATAATCTACGGTACCACAAAGATACCTGAGCACATGTTTTGCTGCCACCTAGTGCACTCTCCTAGGCTCCACCATGAACTGGCTGAGAGTGTTGACAGCAAAACAAATATCTGGCCTGGTATTGACCAAATACATCAATGACCCGATCAACTGATGATACAAGGTGGGATCCACCAACTGTGACTCAGAAGCATGAAGCTTCTTCCAGTTGGTAATAATGGGAGTGGTCATGGGCCTGCTATCTCCCATCTGAAATCTGCTCAGAATGTCACATACATACTTCCCCTGTCCCAGGAAGATGTGTCTAGGCTCCTGCCAAACCTCCAATCCCAAAAAGTAATGCATCAGTCTAATGTCTGTCATCTCGAACTTTGAAGCAAGGCTCTTCTTGCAGCTGCTGATGAGTCTCTCTGCACCTGTAATGAAAAGATCATCCACATATAGCAGAAGAATGAGAGGATCCTCTCCAACCACAATGAAGTATAGGTTGGGATCCGCCTCACTCTTCTCAAAACCCAACTGCTGCAAATAGGCATCTATCCTTGAATACCAAGCTCTGGGAGCTTGTTTCAGCCCATACAATGCCTTCTTCAGTCTACGCACATGAGACTCTCTCCCATGCACTTCAAAGCCCAATGGCTGCTCAATATACACCTCCTCCTCAATAAGACCATTCAGAAATGCGGTCTTCACATCCATCTGGTGGATCTTCCAATGGGTGCGCCCTCTTGCCCTAATCGACCTCATGAGGGAAGGTGAGGGGTTTTCTAATCTAACGGTTGAGATTAGATTAGATGAGTGGCTGAGATTTGGTGTCTCTTCACTCACCCTCACTTTAGTCATAAAGTCACCTTTTAATTTGCATCTCACAAATTAAATGACTAGGACCCACATTAGGCACTTTCTCCCCCTTAGGCGCCTAGGGAAGAGAAACACTTGCCTTGGTACTTTATTTAATTAAAAATTTAATATTTTGAGTATGTTAGCTAGTTGTTAGAGTGAAGTATGCAATGAATTGTAGCAAATTAGATGGCTGTAGCAAGGATTTGCAACAACAACAGTAAAATTAGTGAGTTAGACTAATTTAAAGTTAGAAAAAGTTAGTAAAAGCTTTAGAGAGCAAAGTTTGATGATTGTTTGATCACTTTCCTTCACAAGAGAGCAAGTAAACTAATGTCTTTTGGGCTATGGAGTCTTTTGTAACAGAAATAAATGTGCAATTGGAGAATGATGATAGCAATGTCTAAGAGAAAGGGCTTGAAATCTAAGGTGCTAGCACCTTAGGGCCTTAGATTTCAAGAAGAGGTTGCTAGAGTGCAAGCACTTTTGGGCTCTAGCAACTCTTTCTTCCCTTCATAGATTCTTCAATAATGTCACAACAAGTGTCTAGAATCAAACTAATAAGCTCCTAAAACACTTTTGGGCTTTAGGAGCTTAACCTAGGTAGGATTTCCTTCACAAATTAATGGATGCAATTATCCTTGTGAGAGGAGGAAACACCTTATGCTCCTCTCTTAGGGTTTCAACCAAGCAATAAATCTTCAATATGAACAAGTAAATTTACAATAAAGCATTAATGACATGAAGTTGCAGAAATTTACTTACTTCACCAAGCCAATGACAAGACCAAACCCTAATTGTAGAAAATTTCTCCAAAAATCAGCAAAGAGATATCCAAACTTGTCCTCCAAATGCTAGCGCATGAGTAAAAGAGACCAATAACTCCAAAAAGGGTGAAAATTTCAGACCTCACTCTCACATGCGTGAGAGAAGTTGTGATGATGAAATGAGTCTTTGGTTATCCATATTTATATGGGAAATCCTAACCATGAAAAGACTCAATTGAAAAGTCATGTCTTTTAATAATGGGGGCCTACTTCTTAATTTGCCCCTTTTTTAATTTCCAAAAATGTAATTTTACATAAGATAAAACCCTAGAAGGGTGACATCATGCCCTAAGGGGGTGACACTGAGCTCTAGGAAGGTGAAATGTTGGGCCTCCCAAGGCCATACATCAAGCCATCTAGTGCCAAAGTGTTGAGACTTGGATACCTTGGAAAGTGGTCCCCTTGTGTTTGTGAGTCTTTAAACACAAAGGGGGAGACTATTACCCTTATACCTTTACTTTATGTTCTAATTTCACATTGACTTTATTCACTTGAGTCATAAAGTGAAATTCATAAGGTAACAATTAATTCACAAGTGGATGAATTAATAGACAAGTGGATGAATTAATAGACATAAAGCAAACTATGGAAACTTAAGTAAAGTGGGTTTCTAAGTGAGATTTATGAGAAGTGATCTCACCCATTGATTAGACTTGGGTTAGATTCAATCTAGGCCCTTGATCTTTTAGGTTTGGCCTAAGAAAGGCTAAAGGAGGCAAAAGGGTAAGGGAGAGATTCATTCTTCACTTGAGAGAGTTGAGTGAGGAGAGGAAGAGAGCAAGTGAGTTGGAGAAGAAGGGCACATTCTTGAGTAGAGAAGGGCGTGTTGCCGTCCTAATGCACACTTGCTAACGTGAGCTAAGTCCAACTCACTTAGTGTGCCCTCGGAGACACAATGTCTAAGTTCCAAGTCCACACTGTCACCTTGACTGGAACTTCTTCCTTCTAGGCTTACTCCTAGGGAAGCCAAGGGGGGTAGTCCCTAGTTACTAAGTTAATTTTAATGTTAAGGTTCTAGGAGTTAGTTTTAATTCGTTATAGGCCAAAGGGGGAAAACTAGCCTAAGATGATCAAGCAGCAAATGCAGAGTGCAAGTCTAATCTATATGGCAGTCAGCCCTTTCCCTAAGTCAACTAAGACTAGTGCCTAAGGTTGGGCAATGGGGTCGACTAAGGTTTGAGGGTGATTTATTACAAGAATATTACAATTGAGACAAGTTAAACTACCCCAAACCACAAATTAGAACTACTTACAAAGAATTCTAAGTGTTACAATGATTAGTAAACAAGATACACAAATTAGATACAAGATATACAAATTGGATACAAACATACACAAGATACAACAAGATGTAAGTGATTCACACACATAAGCCAAGCATGCCCCAATAGCACTTACACTATTGGACTACCTTCACTGGCAACAATCACACAAAGCACTCAAGAACCAAGGAAAGTGATGCCTCCCCAAGTGGGATACTCAACACTTTCCTGATTCACACCACAATAAGCAAGTAAACAAGATATTCAACAAGTAACTTAATTGCTTATGTAAACACAAAAGAAATAAACATGTAGTTGCAATAAAGATAGATAAATCAATGAGATGTTATCACCAATATGTTTGCCTATGCATACATCTAATACCCTCCAAACATACAAAGGTGATCTATGCAACTAAGTGTTTAAGGAGTTTCTTAAAGATTAGATTAATTTTAATTCCCTTCCCCCTAAACTAGGTGTGTGCTTCAAGCTTCCTCCTCCCTTGGCCAAATGACTGCCTGGTGCTCAAGATAGTAAGGCTAACGAGACCTTACCCTAGCTTCCTCGGTCAGTCCTGACAACAAGAGTACTTGCCGGAAAGGATCTCCCCAACGAAACCACGGGACGGTCCCCCGCCACTACCCTCCGTTGTTTTCCTCAAGCCCGTTTTAGATGGTGGAGATGGCTGAATGAAGCTCCTAAAATGTTACTAAATGTTATTATGACCCGCGGGTGGGTCTTTAGGTGTGTTTGGTTGCTTTTAGACAAGTTTTAGACCTTCAAAATTTTAGTTTTTAGCGCATGGACGAACTGAAAATGRGTGAAAAAGAGTGCTTGCAACGTGTTGATCAAACCACCATTAACATATCAATACGTAAAGGAAAGATTGAACAGTGTTAAACCATTAGTCCATGAACCATTCCACAAGTAAAACCGAATGTTAAAGATGAAACGTGTGACTTGCAAGATGTAAAACCATGAGTGTGAATGCCTTAGACCATAAAATGAGATGAATCAAGTATAGAGATGCTCAAAATGTAAAACATTCATCCCATCAACATAAAATACATATAACTAAGGCGTGTTTGCAAAAACTGAAACGTAGATAATTTAAACCATGAACGAAACCATGAGCTCAAAGATATTCATCATCCATACACTATTCCATCATCATCATAAACGTGTGAATTCAATAGAAAAGAAGTAGGACGAATGCTAAAGTGAGTACCAAAAATAGATCTAAGAACTAACCATTCATCCACATACGTTTGCTAAGCTTGAAAGGAAAATAGAAGTGCATGACAATGGAAACTTAGCAAAGCATTGAGAAATCTTTAAACCATCTCACATCATATGCAACTAAGATATGTAAATAACTAAATGAAAAGACGAGCTATAGCATTTAGGATTGCATCTAAATCATCTAGCCATTTACCATGAGAGCATAAGCATATAAAATGAAATACTTAAAGGAAATGAAACTTGTAAATGATGATAATCTAAAGATATTCTAGCTAGATGGCATCATAAATCATCACAAGTTAATTTCCCTTTAAGCCAAGGCGATTTTGGGGATGAATCCCCCAAGGTGCCGGCAATATAAAGAAAAGAAGTAAGTTAACAATAGATTTCCTTTAAGCTGAGGCAATTTTGGGGATGACTCCCCCAAGGTGCCGGCACGTTAGATTAATACCACTGAGATATAACTGCACAGGAAAGCAGGGCATTTAGTCTTATGTCCTCGAAGATACAAGGATTAGACAGGCTCCTGGCCGACTGCTCAGGCAGAAACTATCTCGATAGTATTAATCAAAAAATAAAAAAAGACTTGGAAAATAAAATCACTAATCTAGCCTGACGATTTTGGGGGGTTGGCTAGGCCAAGCACACTCCCAAGGTGTCGGCAATATTATTAGCTTACAAATATACAAGAAAAAATCAATGAAATAGCTTGAAACACTTGTAAATACACAAGGAAAAGTTGAAAAATCGTTACCCAAATGAAGATATGTCTTGAAGAAGCCTTGAGGACGAATTTGGGCAGAATTTCCTCTTGTTGCTGGCAAGTTTCTGCAAAAACCAGCAAGCAAAAGCTTGCTGGAAATGCTGAAAAACACAACCAAATGTTAGAGAAATTTTCTACTTTTACATAGAAAATTTCCACATAAAAATCTGCAAGTAAAAGATAATATTATGACCTATCTAAGAGTGTTAAAATGCTGAAATAAATATGGGATGTATGCAGAAATAAAAATGGAACAAGAAAGAGGCTAGGAGTGTAAGAAGGGCTCAAGGGTAGGATCCTTTTCGATGCTATCCCAATGAATCCTTTGAGATGACCTGCAAAACTTAGAGAAATATGTGAAACATGGAATAGATAGTTATCTTGAATAAACTTAGAACGAAATACTTGCAAATCCTAGGCTATTCAACATGAACATAAGATAACCAGAATACTCAAAGCTATCTTACCCAAGCAAAATACTTCAACTCAAGATCTATTACCAATAATCACATAAAAACTAAAATCACAATATCACCTCATGTGTATGGAACAAAAAAAATACTCAAAGATGCTCCAATGATCCTCCAAAGTTTTTTTCTATTATTCCAAAATGTGAGAGTATTGGAGAAATACTTCTTCCAAAACTCTCAAGAGCAATGAGTTGAGTGGCTTGATGGCAAGAGTAAGAAGGTGGTTTGAAATTTCAGCAGCATAACTTTAGCTCAAAGAATGGTAGTGAAAATGAGTGAGGAGGGGTCTTATTTATACTTCAAGAGGCAAGGTGAGGGCATCTTGATGAATGCCAAGTGTTAGTTTTTGAGAGAGAGAGAGGGAATCTCTATGAAGGGGGTGTTGTCGCCCTAATGCACACTTGCAAACGTGAGCTAAGTCCGGCTCACTTAGTGTGCCCTCGGAGACACAATGTCTAAGCTCCTGCCCACACTGTCACCTTGACAGGAACTTCTTCCGTCTAGGCTTACTCCT
>ML797694.1:328136-353438 GCA_009831015.1 Picea engelmannii | reverse complement strand
TGGATAGTTCTGTGTTTCAGCATCGGCCTTGAATACTATTCTGCAAATATGGACACTTATGCACTTCTAATCAATGGTTAGGTCAAAAAGTAATGTAAAGTATTATGCAAAACAAATTAAGCATGAAATAATGAGAAAGGACCTTATATACCTTGGAATGATCAGATGTAGTGATATTATGAGTCTAAACACTAGTGATGAAGGGTATAACAATGGAAAAAAGTATGGGCAAAAAGGGTACAATATGTGGTCCTAACACTGGTTAAAAGTTGAAGCATCAGCTGAGTTTGGGGTTCCTCCTCCATTCTGTCGTCAGTTGTCTGAAACTGGGAATTTTGTCTAATATATGCATGCATACCCTCATGTATCTCTAAGACCCGAAGTCAATGATGTTTTCTTGAGAAGCCGATACACCCTCTATCCAAACTATTGATTCTATGTTAAACTCTACTTGAATTTCTTGTCACACATCCAACAAATCGGTGTTATCTGAACTGTACTGTGTTTTAGTGAGCTGTTGTCATTTCCTAGTTCCACACCCCATTTTCCTGTTATGATTGTCACATGTGAGTTAACCCAATTTTTTTTTGTTACTGTCATCCTGAACTTGCAGGAATTGAATTGGAAACTGGTGGAAGAACTTGGTTGTCAGACCTGTGGCAGAAGGGACAAGTTGTCAAGCCTCTGAGAAACTCTCTCTAGGTGAGGGAGTCTGTCGAGGAGTGGTTTTCTCCCAGAGAGAGTCCAACACCAGCTATGGAGCTCTTAGAATTCTTGATCCAGCCTATTGCCGAGGTCCAGAGGGAAGGTCAAGAATTGATGGATTGTGTTTTTGAACATGTATACTTCCAGGTGGAACGAGCATGTGGGGAATGAGAGTCTGTGACTAGTGGGCGTAAGAAGGCTTTTGGGGGAGAATCCTTCTGATTGCTCTGTGCAGTTTTCATGTAACCTCAACCTAGTCTAGAATTTCCTTACCTTGGGTGGAGCTTAGTCCTAGCTCAGGGGTGACCCACTGTTGAGCATGATGAGCAGTGAGGTCTAAGGATGGGAGGTTCGTGGAAATTTTGCACGTGGTTGGTGGAGTCACTACAGTTTCAAAGATAAGTATATGCATGTGTTTAATTTCAATTAAAAGGCATGTCTGTGATGTTGGAAATATTATCATGTATTCTGTTGCAATGATATAATCACTGTTAATTCCATTAATTGTGTATGTTAGCAATAGTTATATGTTTACTCTGTGTTAAGTCATTTAACTTCACTTAAGCGCATACTACTTATGTATGAGAATGTTTTCACGTAGTAGTGTTTCCCGACAAGTGGGTTGATGGCCGGGGACATTACAATATGGTACCAGAGCCCAAGGTTTCAACGTTGAGCCTAGATGGGATGGATAAGTGGCCTTTGGACCCAAGGTTTTGAGAGGAAATTGTGTTTGGAGGACTAATTTCGAACCTTGGAATGTTTCTGAGTGCCAATAGGTTACTTTTTCATGTATGAATCTCAGGAGGAGTAGCGGTGAAATAAAACCACAGCCAACGTGGAATTTGACCACAGAGACAGAGAGAACTCAACACTTGGGGTGTTGGAGCTGTAGGATCTATTTGGAAAAAGGAGAGTCCTTTACGACTGTCAGACCCAGAAAAGGTGCAGGGAGGATATCTAAGAAGCCTTTCGGGAGTTCGGCTATCGGAAAAAGAGGGGTGCATTGAGGCACAAACCCCCTTAACCCAAAACTCTGAAGTCTTGAGAAGAGATACACCGTATATCTAGGAAAAATATCTCAACCATTGGATTGAGCAGAAGAGCAGAGGGTAATTTTGGGAGTTCGATTATCGGGAGAAGTGGGATGTGTTGATGCACAAACTCTCGAAGCCTGAAATCGTGAAATCCCGGGGAGCTGAAGTAGTGGGTTGGGTTGACGTCACTTGGATGGATGTGGACCCATGGGATGTGTACCATGTGCTAGTGGGTCCCGAAGGAAAATGTAGTCATAGTGGTGCCGGAGGGCATCACCTAGGGTGACGTGGACCTTATTAAGAGTAACACGTGTCACCACCCTAGTTGGTGACAACTGTGTTGTAGTCCTGTTGGCTACAAAGGTCGAAAGTTTAGAAGTCAAGAGTTGGATAGGGAAGAAAGTCTGAGAGCCTCCAGGACTGAAATCCTGAAACCTCGAAATCCCAATTAGAGAACCTTGAGACCTAGATCTTAGTCAAGGACCATGGTCATGTGGGTTGGAAAACTGAGAGAAGAAGGGACTAAGGCCTGAGTGCACTATAGAGCCGAGAAGAGCACGAAAAATTCATGGAAACTGAATGTTTTCTTGAATCAAGTTGTTTATGAATGTTGTGGGATTTTTTAAGGAATAATGACCTGAAAAATTCTGGTTTTCTGCATGTTGTGATGCAAAAGTTCAACAAGCACCAGAACCGAATAGAATTTCCACTGAATGCAAAAGAAATGGAAATGGCATAGATTGCTTCCAGTTCTAAGGACGAAGAAAAAGGAATGGATGTTCATTTGGGAGTTGAAAGATCAAACTCCAATGGCCATGGAGAAGAGATAGATAAGGAAGGAAACATGAGGAAGATCATTGAAGAATTGAAAAAAGATGCCCAAACTCACCAAGCAGATAACATAAAACTCATAAAAGCTAAAGAAAAATAAGGTGAATTTAACATAAAGTTGTTAAATAGTTTGGAGAGAATAGAAAAGAAGTTGGATAAGGAGAGTGACTTGAGAAGAACAGGGAGTCACCATAATTCTGAGGGAAGAAGGTCAAGGAGTGTGGATAGACACCATCATCACTCCCAAGGTCGCTCCAAGAGAAGGACACACAGTATTTCAAGCCCATCCCCTACCAGAAAGCACAAGAGATCTAGAGTGGATGAATTGAAGGGAGATATGAACAATATTAAGCCTCTTACATTCTATGGAGAACATCAAAAGAAGGAAGATGTCAAAACATGGTTTCTTGGTATGAGGAAATACTTCCAACTACATAATTATTCCTCTCATGTGGAAGGAATGGTTGCGATGTATCAACTGGAAGGAAAAGTATCCATGTGGTGGGATTAATTTGTGCAGATCAAACACATTAGAGAGAAATATATCACTTGGAAATAATTCAAGAGGTATTTCAAGAATAAGTATTTGACTAAGAGACATTATGAAAGAAATATGAAGGAGTTATTTTAACTCAAGCTAGGCAGCATGACCATTGATGAGTATGAATGTAGGTTTTTTGAATTGCTGAAGTATGTTCCGTTCATAAAAGAAGAAACTGTCAAGATTCAGAGGTATTTGAGTGGACTGCTACCTTCCATTGGTGACAAGATCTAATATGATGGCACAAAAAACATGGAAGAAATGATAAGAAGAGAGAAATTCTTATATGAGCACCAAAGAGAAAATCCTACCTTTCAGAAGGCTTGGGATGACCAGAGGAAGTTCAAGAAAGAATAGAGGCAGAAGGGAAACAAACCTCCCTTTCTCAGAAATAGGACTCAAGGACAACCATCATTTAGAGAGTCGAGAATGGTTGAAGTAGGGGAACAAAGGCCAATACAGATGTGCATTCAGTGGTGGGGCTGTCAGGGAAACCATAAGTACATAGATTGTCCCTACAAAAATGGAAAAGTGAGAGTTGTCCATAATGTTCAGCAAGTTGAAATAGTGGAGGAAATGGGTAGTAGAATTCCAAGGATATATGCATCCCTGGACAACAAACAAGATTAATTTTAGTCACACATGATTGAAGTAGAAGGTATGATTAGGAACCAACCATTTAATATTTTAATTAATTCAGGGGCTAGCCATAGTTATGTATATCCTAGAGTGGTGGAAAGTTTTCATTTGTCAAGAAGAAAACATGAAAAGTCTTGGTTAGTGCATCTGGCTACAGGAACCAAGAGAAAAGTCATTGAGTTAGTTAAGTCCTATCGAGTGGATATGAAGGGACCGAGCACAAAGGATGAATTGAATATTATTCCTTTATGTTCTTATGACATTATAATTGGGATGGACTGGTTGGACCAGCACCATGTCATCTTGGAATTTCGTAACAAGGCATTCACTTTCTTGGATGAGGAAGGAAATTGGAAAACAGTCCAAGGAATTCCTAGAGTTGTTGCTATCAGATAAATCTCAACAGTGCAATTGAAGAAGTGCTACAGAAAAGGATGTCAATTATTTGCAGACCTTGTGGAGGAAACAACTAAGGATAAGGTGCCAAATATTGGAGATCATGTGGTGCTAAAAGAGTTTGAAGATGTATTTCAAGAGATACCTAGATTACCCCCGAAGAGAGATGTTGATTTTTCTGTAAACTTGATGCCTAGAGCAACTCCAATATCAAAAGCTCCTTACAGAATAAGTACACAAGAGCTGAAATAACTACAATTGCATCTTGAAGAGCTTCTGAATAAGGGGTATATATGCCCAATTGTGTTGCCTTGGGGTGCCCCGGTCCTATTCGTGAAGAAGAAGGATGGGACGTTGAGATTGTGCATTGATTTCAGATAGTTGAACAAAGTAACTATAAAGAACAAACATTCTTTGCCGGGGATTGATGACCTCTTTGATTAGTTAATGATGCAAAGATATTTTCGAAGATATACCTCAGGTCGAGATATCACCAGGTAAGGATAAAGGATGAAGACATCAACAATACTACCTTTAGAACAAGGTATGGTCATTACGAGTTCACAATGGTGCCATTTGGGTTGTCAAATGCACCCATTGTTTTTATGTGCTTGATGAACAGTGTATTCAGAGACTATCTACACAAGTTTGTCATAGTCTTTTTGGATGACATTCTGGTGTATTTCAAGTTGGAGGAAGAGCATGAACAACAACTGAGGATGGTTTTGCAGGTGCTAAGAGAGCACCAACTATATGCCAAGTTGAGAAAGTGATCATTTATCAGGAGCATATCCATTACTTGGGGCATATTATTTAGAAGGATGGGATAGTTGTAGATCCTGAGAATATTTCGGCCATCAGAGAATGGTCAGTGCCAAATAATGTGATGGAAATCATATGTTTTATGGGTTTAGCTAGTTATTAAAAAAGGTTTATCGCAAGTTTCTCGAGGATAGCTCACCCTATCACTTCCTTGCAAAGGAAGGAGAACAAGTTTCAGTGGACAGAGGATTGTGAGAGAAGCTTCTAACAATTGAAGCAACTGTTAACCAGTGCTCCAATATTGAGGATTGCAGATCCGAATGAATACTTTGTAGTGTGTACATATGTGTGCAAAGAAGGACTGGGAGGAGTCCTTAGTGAGAATGGATTCATAATTTGTTATGAATCCAGAAAGTTGAAAGAGCATGAAAGGAGCTATTCCACTCATGATTTGGAGTTGGAATCCATAGTACACTCTCTAAAGAAGTGGAGGCATTACTTCATGGGAAGGAGGTTCTAAATGAGAACATACCATAATGGTCTGAAATATTTATTCGATCAGCCAACCTTGAACGCTAGACAAAGTAGGTGGTTGAAGTTTCTCTGTGAATACAATTTTGATATCAAACATATCAAAGGGAAGGAAAATAAAGTGGTTGATGCACTCAATAGGA
This sequence comes from Picea engelmannii, assembly GCA_009831015.1. Taxonomy (NCBI): domain Eukaryota; kingdom Viridiplantae; phylum Streptophyta; class Pinopsida; order Pinales; family Pinaceae; genus Picea; species Picea engelmannii. Next base: position 347,853 of record ML797694.1, on the reverse strand, counting down.
GAGTGCATGAATTACATTCTACAACCATTAGCATGTACCAAACTGATATTAAAAGAATAATTTTGGAGGCTGCAAATACAAATTTGCAGTACAGGGATTCGGTAGCAAATCTACAGCAAGGTAAGATGCCACAGAAAGTGGAGAGTTATAAATTGGAAACAGATAAAATACTTCTATACAAGAAAAAAATATATGTACCTAGTGTCTAGGATTTGAAACTTGTGATTTTGCATGAAATGCACAATGTGCCTTATGCTGGGCACCCTGGATATCAGAAAACTGTGGCAGGAGTCAAGAGCCATTACTTTTGGCCAGGTATGAAGAAAGAGATTGTTGAATACATTTATAGATGTATGGAATGCCAGAAGGTTAAAGCTTAGCACAGGCACCCAACAGGTTTGTTGCAACCTTTACCCATTCCTGAGTGGAAGTGGGAAGTAGTGACAATGGATTTCATCATGGGATTTCCCAGAACGGGCAAGCAACATGATTCAATTATGGTGGTTGCGGACAAGCTCACGAAAGCTTCCCATTTAATTATGTTAAATACTACTCACAAGGCAACGGATGTTTCCAACATATTTATGAAGGAAATAACACGATTGCATGGAATCCCTAAGAAAATTGTGTGACATAGACCCAAAATTTACCTCAAATTTCTGGAATGGGTTGTTCAAAGGATTCAGAAAGAATATGAACTTTAGCACAACTTATCATCCCAAGTTTGATGGGAAGACAGAGAGGGTGAATAGAGTAATAGAAGACATGGTAAGGATGTATGTGATGGAATAACCATCGAAATGGGAAGACTACCTGCACTTGGTATAATTCACCTACAATAATGGGTATCAAGCATCATTGAAGATGAGTCCATTTGAAGCAATTTATGGAAGAAAGTGAAATACTCCAGTAAGTTGGGCTAATCCAGCTAACAAGGCAGTAGTTGAGCCAAAGTTTCTCAAGGAAATGGAAGAAAAAATGCTAAAACTTAAGAAGAATTTGAAAGGTGCCCAAGACATGAAGAAAATTTATGCTGGTAAAAATAGAACCCACAAAGATTTCAAAGTGGGTGATAATGTTTTTCTGAAAGTAAAAGCTAATAGAAGTTTCTTGAAGCTGGGAAACTGCACCAAGTTGGCAGCCATATTTTGTGGGCCATTTGAAATCCTAGAAAGGATTGGGCCAGTTGCATATATGCTTGCATTACCTGCATCCATGAATGTACATAATGTGTTTCATGTTTCATTGCTTAAGAAATATATACCTGATGCTAATCATGTAATTGATTGGAATGTGATTCAGGTGGAACCAGAAGTTGTCCTGCAAGTGCGTCATGTGCACATATTGGATGGGAAAACAAAACAACTCTGAAATTGAGCCATAGGGCTTGTAAAGGTCCAATGGACCTGATACGGTCCCGAGGACGTGACTTGGGAACATGAAGATGTTATGTGGGAAAAATATCCGCATCTTTTTTAATATTTTGGAAATCTTATTGATGCCATGTGAAAGTTTCACTGAGGACAGTGAAAACATAAGGGGAGTGGATTGTAATATTCCCAAGGATGAGCCCTGTTGTAATCATGTTTTGTAGGCTGGTGAGTCAAGTATTGATAAGCTGGTGGGATTATCTGTTTATTAGGTTGGAGAGCCTAAGTCTTAAAGGCCAGGAGCATGTTTTTGTATATGTAAGATGCAGAAAATTAATAAAGATCAAACATCGTTGTCTGTAGACCGACCATGAAGAAAGAGTGATGGGGACTAAGCTTCCATGAGGTGGGTAAGGGAAAAGGGGATGAAAGGTTCGAAAGAGGGGCTAAGCTTAGGGGCTTCAGTCCTTGAGAATAATATTTTTATTATTATTCTAAAGTTGTGTGAAAAAACATGTTTTTATCTTAAGTTGTGGGGGAGGCAACACATGCAGCTTCACGTGTGAAAAAGGGAATGCATGCAGCTCCAGGAAGACAAGTGTTGACCTGGGAGCATGCGGTTAAAAGTTCAAGTGTCAGTTGAGTTTGGGGTTACTCCTCCATTCTACATCTGGTTGTCTGAAACTGGGAATTCCGTCTAATCTCTGCATGAATACCCTCATGTAGCTCTGAGGCCCGAATATGATGATGTTTTGTTGAGAAGATGATACACCCTTTGTCTGAACTATTGATTCTATGTTGACCTCTGCGTGAATTTCTTGTCACACATCCAACAAATCAGTGTTATCTAAACCATATTGTGTCTTAGTGGCCTGTTGTTGTTTACTAGTTCCACACCCCGTTTTCCTGTTGCTACTATCACCTCTGAGTTAACCCAAGATGTTTTTGTTACTATCATCCTCAACTTGTGGGAATTGAATTGGAAACTGGTGGAAGAACTAGGTTCTCAGACCCATGGTAGAAGGGACAGGTTGTCAGGCTTATGAGAAACTCTCTCCATGTGAGGGATTCTGTCAGGGAGTGGTTTTCTCCCAGAGAGAGTCCAACACTAGCTACAGATCTCTAAGAATTCCTGATCCAGCCTGTTGCCGAGACCTAGAGGGGAGGTGAAGCACCGATGGACTGTTCTTTTGAAGGTGTATACTACCGAGTGGAACAAGCATGTGGGGAATGAGAGTTCATGAGTAATGGGCGTAAGAAGGCTTTTGGGGGAGAATCCTTCTGATTTCTCTGTGCAGTTTTCCTATAACCTCATCCTAGTCTAGCATTCCCTTACCTTGGGTGGAGTTTAGTCCCAGCTCGGGGGTGACCCACTGTTGAGCGTGATGAGAAGTGAGGTCTAAGGCTAGGAGGTTCATGTAAATTCTGCACATGGTTGGTGGAGTTACTACTGTTTCAAATATAAGTATATGCATGTGTTTAATTTCAATTAAAATGCATGTCTGTTATGTTGGAAATATTATCATGTATTCCATTGCAATGATATAATTACTATTAATTCCATTCATTCTGTATGTTAGCAGTAATTATATGTTTACTCTGTGTTAAGTCATTTAACTTCACTTAAGCTCATATTACTTAAGTATGAGAATATCTCTGTGTAGTAGCGTTGCCCGGCAAGTGGGTTGATGGTCGGGGATGTTACAGTTAATAATTGTTTCAAGTGTTGGAAACCCTTTTCACAATCCAATGTCCACTGAAACTTCACACCCTTTCTTTGCAAGGAAGTGATTGGGTGTGCAATCTTTGAGAATACTTCAATGAATCTCGTATAGTAGCCCGTGAGGCCCATGAATGATCTAACCTCTGTCACATTCCTTGGCACTAACCATTCTCTAATGGATTCTATATTCTTAGGATAAACTGCTATCCCATCCTTTGAAATGGTATGTCTGAAATAATGATTTTTCTTCTGATAAAATGAGCACTTTCTCAATTTGGCATACAATTGATGCTCTCTTAATACTTGCAACACCATCCTCAAATGATGCTCATGCTCTTCTTCTAACTTAGAATATATAAGAATTTCATCCAAAAAGACAATGAAAAACTTGTCTAAATATTCATGGAAAACACCATTCATTAAGCACATGAAAACAGTTGGTGCATTTGACAACCCAAATGGCACCATTCTGAACTCATAATGACCATACCTTGTCTTGAAGTAGGTCTTGTCGATATCTTCCTCTTTAATCCTTACCTAATGGTATCCTGACCTGAGATCTATCTTTGAAAATATCTTTGCATCCTTCAATTGATCAAAGAGGTCATCAATCCTTGGCAGAGGATACTTGTTCTTTACAGTCACTTTATTCAACTATCTAAAATCAATGCAAAATCATAATTTCCCATCTTTCTTCTTCATGACAAAGGCTAGGGAACCCCAAGGTGACACACTTGGGTGTATATACCCCTTCTTCATAATTTATTCAAGCTTCATTCACAACTCCTTCATCTCTGGTGTACTCATTATGTAAGGAGTCTTTGAAATTGGAACTGTTCCAGAAATTAAATTTATAGAGAAACCAATATCTCTCTTTGGGGGTTGTCCTAATACCTCCTTGAACACATGTTCAAACTCTTCCAGGACTGAATGATCTTCCAAATTTTGCACATTATCTTTAGTTTTCTCCTCCATAGTGGATGCAAATATTTGACACCCTTTTCTGTAACATCTCTTCAGCTGCAATGCTGAAATTTCTCTGATGAATACTACCCTAGCAATTCCCTACACTCTCCTTAGGATCTCTTCCTCATCCAAGAAAGTAAATTTATTGTTATGAAAGTATAGGATAGCATTATGTTGGTCCAACCAATACATCCCAATTATACATTCATAGGAACTTAAAGGAAAAATGTTCAAATATGCCCTGGTGTTCACTCCATTCATGTCCATAAGACGTGACTTAACCATCTCATTAAATTTTCTTTTGGCTTCAGTAGCTAGTTGCACCAACCAAGATTTTCCATGCTTTCTTCTTGTCATATGAAAATTTTCCACCATATTAGGATCTATATAACTATGACTAGATCCTGAATCAATTAAAATAGCAATGGTTTGGCTGTTGATCATACCTTCCACTTCAATCATATGTGATTGATACTCTGCTTTCTTGTTGTCCAAGGCTACATAGATCCTTGGTACATTTATTCCCATGTCCTCCATTGTTTCACCTTGTTGTACATTGTGAACAGTCCTCACTTTTTCACCTCTGTGAGGGAAATCTTTGAACATATGATCTCCTTTACAACCCCATCATTATATAGGTGGTTTCCTTGGCTTTTTTCCTCATGTATCAATCTTTCTAGTTTCTATCGAAGTTGGTTTTCCTTGAGTATTATTTATGAACAATGGTGGCTTAGTTCCCTTCTTCTTCTAATCCATGCTGAGTTTTTTTTTTCTTTCCCAAGCTTTTTGGAAAGTTGTCATTGTTTTTTTCATATCATATAGGAATTTATCTCACCTTATGGTCTCCTCCAATGTATTGGGATGATCATACTGTATTTTGTCACTGATGAATGATGGAAATCTACTCAAATACCTCTGAATCTTAACTGTCTCATCCTTGATGAATGAAACATACTTCAACAGTTCTAAAAAAATTCTATCATATTCATCTATGGTCATACTCCCAAGCTTGAGCTCAAATAACACTTTCATTTTCTTTTCATAGTATCTCTTAGTCAAGTACTTCTTCTCAAAATACTTCTTGAATTTCGTCCAAGTAACACTTTTCTCTTTAATTTTCTGCACCTGCACAAGTTGATCCCACCACATGGATGCATTTCCCTTAAGTTGATAGATGGAAATTCTACCTTTTGCATGAGAAGAATAATTATGAAATTGAATATATTTTCTCATGCCCAGTAGCCATGTCTCTGCATCTTTATCCTTCTTGTGCTCACCATCAAATGTAGGAGGCTTGATTTTGTTTATTTATCCTTGTAGCTCATCCACCCTAGACCTCTTATGCTTTTTGATAGGGAATGGACTTGGGTTTTTGTGTTCCCTCTCATTCGAATGCCTCGAGGAGTAATGGTGATGTCTTCTAACACTTCTGGTTCTTCTTTTCTCATCAAGAGACCTATGACTTCCTTATTTGTTTGAACCACTCTCCTTATCCAATTTCTTTTCTATTCTGTTCAAGCTTTACATTAACTTCATGTTGAATTCATCCTATTTCTCCTTGACTCTCATAATCCTTTCATTACCATCTTTATGGATTTGGAAATCCTTCTGTAAATTTTTAATGGTCTCTACCATATTCATGTTTTCATCCCTTCCTTCTCCATGTCCATTGGAGTTTGTTCCTTCAATGCCCAAATGGACATCTATCCCTTTGATCTCATCTTCCTAGATGTATGTCCCCTGTGCCACTTCCATTCCTTTGGACTCTGTGTTGATCTTGAAATAATTTAGTTGTTGTTAACTCTTCAAAATGTGCAGCCAACAAAACTTTGTCAGGCTAATTGTTTCGACAATCTCATGAAAATATTAACCATTCTGGTTCAATAATATATCATAACTCTTTCTTTTGATTTACTGAAAAATTGAATACTGGGATCAATTTTCTGGGTGGTTATTTAGATTCCATTATCCAAGACCTTTCCAATGCCTACTTCCATGCTCAGTTCTGACTCTTGAGCAAAACGTTATGGTTTTTTGAAAATTGCCCATTAATTTTTCTGTTCACATTTCAACTTGGCACAACTATGCATTGTAATTATGCATTTTTACACCTACTCCATTGGATTTTTTGTAGGAGCTGAATTGGGTTTCTTCATAAACATATTTTGGACACTCTGTCCAACTTTCACCTTTTTCTGGGATCTGGGCTGCTAGTTACATCATGTTGAAGTTCTAGGGCAATTCATGTTTTTGGTATGGAATGCTACAGGTACCTTATTTTCCATATTAAACACTTTTAACATGCCCAAAAATTTAATTCATCTCTAGTAATGTATTCTATGGTTCAATATATTTCCATTTACTTCTCCTGTGCCTCAATCTAATTCCGGAGCATAAATTTATGGCTCTTTGAAGTTAGTTGGGTCTTAAAATTTACCCTTCACCATTTGTGTTGTATGTTTCTCATAAAAGATCTGTTTGACTAACGATTCACACCATTAGAAATATCTCTCCGAGCTCTTTTATTTGAGATGTAGAGATAGAGTGTACCTTGGTACACTCTGTTCTCATGGTTTTTGAGAAGATAAAAACGCTCTTAAGGGCCTCAAAAATGCGCTGCAAAAATATGAAGTTCAACTAGTATAAAATGTCGCAGAATTTTGTTGGTTTTCGGCTATTGTTCACAATCCAAACAACTTCGCATGCACAAACTTCAAATTGTACACCCATATTTAACATGCACAACAACACCACAAGTTAATTCATGCTCCGCGCACCTATATCAATTGTGCACCACTTCTCTGTCACGCTAATAACTGGTGCACACTACTTTTCTGTCGTGCACCAATATCCACCACACAGTTTTGGTCCTTTCACTATTCCCTGTTGCACACAATTTTTGTATCGTGCACTGATATTCCACACACATTTCACTCTATGTGTTGCACCATGCCAGAGTTTAGTATGCCCCAACCGCACACCAATACTCTGCGTGCACCATTAACTAAACTATCGCGCAACAACATATACCCATATTGTGCGTGCACCAACCAAACTCCTCTATGCTTTGCCAATACTGCACACCACACGCTCCATTATTATGTGTGTGCACATCGTGCACACCTTATCATGTGTATGAACACTACGTGCTAGTATTAAGCATGTGTCAATCTATCTGCACTACGCAATGCTAAATTTAGCACGCACCCACATACCAACATTTTTCCGCGCCACGCCAAAATTTAGCACGCGCACCCACACACCAACATTTTTCTATGTGGTGCCAAAATTTAGTGCATGCACCCACACACCAACATTTTTCCACGTGGCGCGAAATTTTAGCGTGCGCACTTGCACGCCAACAACTTTCCAATTTTTACATATCACAAGCTTTTCAGTGTGCACCATGCATTTTTAGTGTGCCCACCTGTGCACACTTATTTTTATGCGCATCAATTTCCTCGTGAATTCCGCTATAGAAATTGGTGCGTTTTCCTAACTTTTTCCCAATTTCTACCATAGACATTATGAAACTATGAAATTCATTCAATTTCACCCTGATAACACCAATTCAACCTATGGAACAACAAATTGTTGTGGGTTGACATTTCTGGAAAGAATTTACCCAAAATCAATTCACGAATTGAGAATTTTGTTTACTAATTTCGCTCCATATGTCATGGATTCACTGTAACTTCAAATTCAACCAATTCCAGGTCTGACTTTGGTATAACATATATTAAACCAATAATATCTCACCACTTGGCTGAATTTCTCCATTTTCTCATGAATTTAACAATAGGAATCGAGGCTTTTCCCAATTCTGCGTCATTGCTCCTAAAATTTACCATGGACGCTCTGTGACTTGAAATTTGGCCACTTAGAAATCAATCCTCTATGAATTTTTTCTTCTAATCAACTTGCTCGACCCATACAGGCTCAGTGTTGAAAACTGAAGCTCTGATACTATATTGTAACATCCCTGGCCACACATGTCGAGACATGCTATACTAGAGAACATTTGTTTTATTTCTGCGGAACATACTGTAACATACCTAGAATCCAACTAAGCTATGCCACATAAATTTTTCGAACTGCATGCAATTAAAACATAAACACATAGAACTCTTGCGGAAATTTATATATAAAACATAAACAGACAAATACATTCTATAAATGCATGGATTCATACTGAAATAATAGTAAATATATACATCCAGCATATACAAACAATTCCCATAAATATTAAGGAAGTTATAAACATACATAGGATAAACCCATAAAAATAATCACGTAAACAATAATGCAACATGTAAATTTACCACACAATTGACACTTATCTTGGTAAGAATATCACCAACTTTGTGCAGACCTTCCATGAACCTCCCAGCCTTAGACCACATTGCTCATCACTCTCAATAGTGGGTCACCCCTGAGATGGGACTAAACTCCACTCGGGTAAGGGGATTCCTAACTAGGCTAATGGCTCATATACAATAGGAAAGACTCAGTCACATGTTCTTCCCACTCAAACTAACATCCTATAGTCCCTCATTCCCCACATGTTTGTCCCACCCCAAGAAGTGTGCCCATTCTTTGTTGAACAGTCCTTCGGCTGCCCCACTTCCTTTCGAGGCTTCAACAACTGGCTAGACAGGAAGTCTCAGAGCCCTGTAGCTATAGTTTAGCACCTTCAGGAAATCAATTCCCAACAATTATTTCACCCAGAGAGAAATTTCTCACGGGCTTGAAAACCCGCCTCTTCAATATCCCATGAGCCTGACAACCTTCTTCTTCAGTCCCCCATACTCTTTTATCGTGGTCGGTCTACACAAGGTGATGTATTTTATATTAATGATGAGGCATATACAAAAGTAGGCACACTAGCCTTTAACATCTAGGCTCTTCATCCTAATAATCACAAAACTGGCTCACCAGCCTATAAAACACATCATAAACATAAAGGCTCCTTGACCTCAAAATCGCGCGCACTTAAGTTGTTATGCACGGTACCCTGGAATGTGCACACTTCCTCATTTTAATGCACAATACATGCACACACTAATCCATGAAAGGTGCATACAAAAATGATATCAAACAACTCACCAACTTAAGTACATTTTCATTTACATTAAAATTGGGTTCGTCCTAGGGATATTACACCATCAAATGGTTCTCACATTCCTCATAAGCCTCCTTAAAATATGGATATTCTTGGTACATTTCCTTAAGGTGTTCAAACCCTAAGGTCTTCACTTGGAATTCATGTATAATCAAACTCCTCCTGCTCAAAGCATATGCAACTTTGTTAGAACTTCTAGCAATATGTTTAATGACAAAAGTAAAATTATGCATGAATTCTACCCACTTAGCATGCCTCTGATTCAACTTTTATTTCCTAGTAATAAATTGTAAAGCTTGATTATCACTATACAAGACAAAATCCTTTGGAATTAGATAGTGCCTCCACTTCTTCAAAGATTGAATCACTGCATAAAACTCTTTGTCATATGTGGAATACTTTTTCTTGGTGTCATTCAGTTTCTCACTTAAATAAGAAACTGGTTTATTATCTTGACTCAATACTTCTCCAATATATACTCCACTTGCATTACACCTTACCCGAAAGTTTTTCCCAAAATATGGTAAGACCATAATCGATTGTCCTGTTATATTTTCTTTCAACACTCTGAAGCTTTTATCAGCCTCCTATGTCCAATTAAAATACTTGTGTTTATTCTTCAAAGTATCCAGTATGGGTGTACATATAATATTGAAAATTCTAATAAGTTTCCTATAAAAACTTGCTAACCCGTGAAATCTTCTCACCTCAAATATGCTTCTAGGAGATGGCCAAACCTTGATTTCTTTCATCTTCTCTTGATCCATCATCAATTCATTTGAAGAGGTCACAAAAACCAAGTATATGAGTTATGTCTTCATAAAATATCTTTTCTTTAGGTTTATCAAAAACTTTTCTTATTGCAATCTCCTCATCACTAATGTCAAGTATTTTAAATGTTCTTCCTTTGTTTTACTAAATATTATTATGTCATCGAAATATATAATCACAAATTTACCTATGAAATCTTTTAGTACTTCATTCATCAACCTCATAAATGTGTTTGGGGAATTTTTAACCCAAATTGCATGACTAACCATTCAAATATACCTTCATTTTTCTTCAATGTTGTCTTCCATTCATATCCCTCTCTCATTCTTATCTGATGATATCCACTCTTCAAATATATTTTTGAAAAATATCTTGCTCCACTCAAGAAATCCATGAAATCATCCATTCTTGGCAAAGGGAATCTATACCTGAATGTGATCTTGTTGATGGCTCTAGGATATGTACACATTCTCCATCCTCCATCCTTCTTTGGACTCAACATAGTTGGTACTGTGCATGGGCTTAGACTTTCCCTGACTAAACCTTTATCCAACAACTCTTGGACTTGATTCTTGAACTCTTAATTCTCTTGAGGTGCAACCTACAAGCTGCCTTGTTCGGAAAATTGGCTCCTAGAATAAGTTTAATGTGATGGATGATACTCCCAATGGGTGGTAATGAGTGAGGTAACTCATCCACTACTATGTCAACAAAATTATCAAACAATTTCTGTATTTCTTCAGGTAAATCATCCATACAAGTATTTGTAAGGATAACCCTTGGCTTCCTCACTACAACAAATTGCATCCCTTGTTCCTTCTTGAACTCATTCAAGAGTTCCTTCCCACTCATGAGGAGTATACTTGAACTAGCCTTCTTCTTTGGTTCCTTGTCTTCTATTGGCAGCAACATGTGTGTTCTACCATTCTTCTCTAGGGTGTAATTATTTTTCCTCCCATCATGAATGACATTTTTATCAAATTTCCATGGTCTCCCCAACAAGATATTGTTAAAGTTTCTTCTATTATTAGGTTACTTTCAATTTACTAGATAACAATAGCATAGACAGGATCACTAAGAGAAACACAATAAAAAAAGTACATAAGCATTTATCCTGGGAAACCCTCAAGGGGAAGAAAACCCAACAAAACTTCCTTAATATAGATAGCCAATACAATGCCAAGATAATGAACCAAGCAAAACATAAATTCCTCTCCTATAGATGTGCCTCTCTCTCTCTTCCTTCTTCTCTAACTGCAGCTCCAAACTTGTGCTCTGATGAGCAAGTGAGTGTCTAAATGAGGCGTTGGCCTCTATTATTTATACAATTCTAGAACGTGTGGAAGTGTCTCTTTACTGGCAGGGTCGACTTCTTCTTCTGGGTGGTTATAACCACCTTTAACATATTCTAGGGCCTCTTTAATATATTCTGTGGCCGACTTCTTATTTAGCCTATTACAATTAGGGTTTTACCAATCCACATAAGGGTATTTGGCCATTTACAATACCTGACATTATCAATCCACAAAAGGGGATTTATCTAATCAATAATAAATATATTTTGTCTTTATCCACAAAAGGGGATAAAAATATTTTTTGCAGCTACAAAATATTTTAACACTCCCTCTTAACAAGAAGGATATTCTTTATCTTTTGACAAGTCACTGGAGGTCAACATCAAATAGGTAGCAGTATCCACTAGATAACATCATCAACTAGGAAACATCATCAACTGGGTAACATCATCAACTAGGTAGCATCATCAACTGGGAAATATCATTAGCTGGGCAACATCATCAACTAGATAACTGGAGGCATCCACTTGGTCATCTGGCATCATGATAATTGACTGACATATCTATAAATCATCGGAGATTTTGTTATCTTTATCTTCACGCAAAATATACTCTTTCTTTCTTTTGTCTTCACGTAGAAGATGCTTATTTCCTATCTTCAGACAAAAGATATATTATCTTCACACAGAAGATGTCTTATCTTCACACAGAATATATTCTATGAGTTTTGCTTTTCCTTTTATGTTCTCCCTTCTCTTGTAGTGATCTATCTCACCCATCCAATGGGGAGGAATACTACCATAGATTCACTCCTATTCATCCCACAGGAACTAGAGAAGTTAAGATGCTAGCTTGGGCAAGACTAGACTCCCTTTCCATGATCCATGTAGGATCACAACACAAACCTCAAGATACAACTAACCATTCCACATGGTCAAGATTTGTGTTCCAGGCTACTCCATCCTTGGCCATAGGAAATTATATTCCCAATACCCCTTGGAGAAGCATCCACATTACTCTCTACGAGGGTGGTCACACCCCTCTCTACGAGGGTATTCTATCATGTCCCTAGAGTATCCAAAACTCAACACTTGGACAGAGGCCATCCTTGGAAAATTTCTCATTCCCCTTCTCTATGGAGGTCTCTTCCTTCTCTACGAAGGTCTCTTCTCTTTCTCCTTCTCTACAAAGGTCTACCTATGGGATTTATCATTCCTTCTCTATGAATGTCTCTTCCTTCTCTATAGAGGTCTAGCTATGGGATCCAAAAAATCTCTTGTGGTTCAAAATATTTCAATGGTATAATAACATGCTACCCATTTGCTGGGCACCATCCATCTACTGGATAAATTTCATCTTGATCAAAATATCTGGGCACCATCCATCTTCTTTTCCAATTGCATCAAATCATGATCCTTCATTTTGAATTCGGAGACATGGCTCCCTCTTGCACCAGGATAATAGATTCTAATCATCATCCTTGAAATTTTCTTCTGTAATATCCTAGGTGCCTTCTTGAGTTCGAATATTTCTTTCTTTCTGTCTTCATACTGGATCAACTTTCTCCCTTTGCATCTATAAGAACAATACTGGAGCAACCTGTAGTTACCTACATCTCATCCACTATCTTTGAGTATCCATCTTTTTCTTCATCTTTAATATTTTTGTTCTGCATCTTTAGGAGCCTCCTACTCCTATATAAATATCAGATATTGTATGGTCTTCACTGACTGTCATCATATCATATGTACTTCTCTTTCTTTCTAACTTCTGCAGGTCATGGCATAAGTTCTTTCTTCCGAGACTTGTAAACTTACTTACAATATGCTTTCTTTGTCACTCTCATGAGTGATCATACATGAAATAAATATTTCATCTCTTTTTTCATCCTCTTCTTTGATACTTCCTTCATAAGTTTGCATACACACTGAAATAAAACAAGGTTAATTAACATTCTCACAAAAAACTAACTTGTAATGAGAAGGTATTAAAGTAAACAAGATAAAAAAATAAACATGAATTCTTATCTTTTGTTTTTGTGTTGGGAGGCTCCACGGACTCCACCATTTGCTATCTTTCTTCAGATCAACTATATTTAACTTAAAATACATAATCCTTAATTTATGCTAAAGATTTCTTTGAGGGAGGAGATTCCTCTTCTTCTACCACACATGCTTGATACTTTCTTTTTCCTTTTCCTTGAGGACAGTCATAGGAAAAGTGTCCCAACTTTTGAAAGTTGTAGCATCTGATCTTTGAAACATCTTTCTTCTTGTCTAGAACTCTTATGGAGTTAGCTTCTTTATTGTTCTTCCCGAGGGAACTTATTTTGTTTTTTTGATTTGTAAGAGCATCCTCTTCATTGACAATTAATCTCTTTTGTTGGTCTGCAAGTCTATATTCTTTGCGTGTGCAATCTGCCCATAAATTATCAAACTTGGGTAACTTGCTTCTTGCACACACTCCTTGTACAAAAGGAATCCAAAATGTTGGAAACACATTTAGGGTTTTGATCACAAGATATTTTTCACTAATGACATCTCTAATAGCATCAAGTTGATCTTTGATTTGAGAAACTCTCATAAGATAGGATGTAACAGATTCTGAGTTGTCCATCTTCATATTATGAAGTTGATTTCTTAAGGTAAGATTTTGGCTAATATATTTTCTTTCATATAACCTGTTGAGTGCTTCATACATTTTCCTTGTTGTCTGTAGTTCGGATATATGAGGGATCAAGTGATCCTTTACTGAATCTGACACAATTCTCTTTGCTTTCTTTTCATTCTTCTTATGCTTGGTCTTTTGATCTTCTTCCTCTGGTTCTAGTACACCCATTGTAACGTGTTCTAGGAGATCATTCTCGTATAGAATCATCTGCAACCTATTCTTCGAAGATCTGAAGTTTCTATATCCTTCTAGCCTGTCTTTTACCCTCATGTTAGTATTCATTCTTTCTTGCAGTAGAAACCCTAGCCCTCTGGGCTATAGAAATAAAAAAAAAATATAATTTATTGGATCTAAAAACTAAACTCACCAAAAGATGCGCTGGACTAAGGCGAGTATGATGGTACAGTCAGATTTCTAAAAAACCAAATTTTACCCCTTCAAACTTGATTTGCGGATTTTTGGACTGGTGCTTCTTGTTTTTTGGTACTTCTGGTACTCTAGTTTTTTGGTACTTCTAGTACTTTGTGAAAACTAGGGTTTCACTTTCTGGGAGAACTAGCCACTGAAAATGTGCACTGAAGATGCCAAAATCTTCCTTGAGGTAGGGCACACCTTTCTAGATGGATTTGGGGCTGAAAACCTTCTTCAATAAAAACCCCTAATTTGCATGTATGACAACAATGACGTTTTTCTTTTTCATGTGAAATATGCTCTCTTCATCTTAGCTCTGATACCATGTTAAAGTTTATGCTATTACTAGGTTACTTTCAATTTACTAGATAACAATAGCATAGACAGGATCACTAAGAGAAACACAATCACAAGAGTACACAAGAATTTATCCTGGGAAACCCTCAAGGGGAAGAAAACCCAACAAAACTTCCTTAATCTAGATAGCCAATACAATGCCAAGATAATGAACGAGACAATAGAGAATATCCAACACTGAGCAACAAGCCTCTCTCTCTTCCTTCTTACGACAACTGACAACTGCATCTTCCTTCAAAACTTGTGCACTAGATGAGTGATCTGAGTGTGTGTCTAAATGAGGCATTGGCCTCTCTTATTTATACAATTCTGGCATGTGTGGAAGTGTCTCTTTACTGGTGGGCTGACTTCTTCTTCTGGGTGGTTATAACCACCTTTAATATATTATGGGGACGACTTCTTATTTAGACTATTACAATTAGGGTTTGACCAATCCGCAAAAGGGGATTTGGTCATTTACAATAACCGACATGATCAATACACAAAAGGGGATTGATCTAATCAATAATAAATATATTTTATCTTTATCCACAAAAGGGGATAAGAATATTATTTGCAGTTACACAATATTTTAATAGATATGAAAAACATCCATAGGAATTACATCAAATAAAATCTCATCTTTATAGCCGCCTATTTTAAATTCAACTTTGCATTGTTGACTTACCATTACTTGATGTCCTTTTTGCAACCATGATACCTTATACGGGTTTGGCTGTGTAGTTTTCTCCAACTCCAGTTTCTCCACCATCTCCATCGATACTATATTATCAATGCTCCCACTATCTATAATCATCTTGCAAACTATGTCCTTTCTTTTGCAAGCAATCCTAAGAAAATTCATTCACTGGGCTAGTTATTCTACCTCCTTCTTCGGATTTATAAGAAATTTCCTCATCATAAGGTTTCTTCCTCCTTCTACTGCCTCTATTTCCACATTATTTTGATATTCAGAAATGTGTGCTTCCCCTCCTTCTTTCTTTTTCTCTGGGCATTCCCAATACATGTGTCTTGTCTTCCCACAAACATAACATCTGACTTCACCTCCTTTGCGTCTTCCTCTTCCTTGAGGAAAAGAGTTTCTTCTTCTCTGTTATCCTTCCTTATAACTTTCCCCCTTTTTAGGGTGATTATGATACTTTCTAGCCTCTTGCTTTGGTTTCTGGAACTTCTCTTAGACAATTCCCTTGCCTCTTCTGGGAATTCCTCCCCTTTTTCGTTGGTTTTGTTTTCTGGCCAACTTCTCTTCATATTTCATTTCTACTTGATAAGAATCCTCAATTATGCCAACATGCATCATGTTGATATCCTCTTGTATCTCGTATCTCAACCCATTTATATACCTGGTTGTTTTCTCATCATCATTTTCCTTCTGTCCTGCCCTGATATTCAGTCTATAGAATTCTTCAGTGTATTCTTTCACTAATAAACTTTTCTTTCTCAGGTTCTGTAACTTTCTGAAGAGATTTATCTAATAGTATTTAGGGATTAATTTTTCTTTCAACTTAGCTACCATCCTTTCCCAACTTACCCTCCGATGCACTCCTTGCCATCCTGGAATCTTTGACAAAGTTCAGAATTAGAGATTTCTTCAAAAGAAATCTTACTATGCACTCCTTACACTTCATAGTCTTGATCTCTAGATACTTAGTTGAACCTTGACCTTGTGCACTCCTTGTGACATTCAGTCTAAGTTTCCCGTTATCCCTCCTGATCTTCTCTGAGTCAAATCTAGACTCTGTCGATGCACAACTTTTGGAAAATATGCACTCTTTGCATCTGAACTCTCTGAAGAGAAACAATTGAAACTTATCTAATACTTTGCAGGTTCATATACTCAACTCTGAATATCATACATAATAATAGTGAAATAATCACATAGATAACACACCATTCGTTCAAATACACACGAAAATGAACATCATCCAAGCATTTGGATCAATCTCTATCTGTTCTATTCATTCATGTAGTATTTACATAAGTTACACAATTCTTCACTGTCTTATGACTCTTTATGTCTAACTACTACATATAACACTTCTTACTCCTTACTTCTACAATAATACTATACAATACAATACAAAAACCTATCTAAGGAGTGGCTTCTTGACCTCTTCTTCTTCCTATCTAAATTCTATCCCATTGTTGTTTTAGCGGTTACCTACTTAGTCCTATTACAATAAATGTGAGGTATTAGCAGATAAGAACTGACACTCTATATCTGTAACACCTTACAGTCATGTAAGACTTTACAACATTCTTCCATTATCAGGTGGTGACCTGACTTTACAAACAAGGTCTTTAAATACAATATTTCCAAATTATCTCAACACACTCCTACCTCTGTTTAATGCCCATTTGAAATTTTGGCGTGCTGAGGTGTCAAATTATTCCTCCACTCTTGGCCTCTTTTTCTTTGATGGTGATGCTACTGCATCACATGAAATGTACATTTATCCCCATATATGATCCCCCTTGGGGTCATATCATATACATTTAGCCCTGTATATGCACCCCTTGGGTCATAACATAGTACCCTCCAAAACGGTTTGTCCTCAAAGATTTTCAATTAAAGGATTCACATGTGATGAAACCAAGTAATATGATTTTATTATGTTCCTTTTTTATTCATTCCATTCATGATCATAAATCCATCCAAAATATATTATTTTTTGTCTCAATCCTTGGTGTCTAGTTATTGCATAATTTTATTTCCTATGATTCCGTGTATTTTTTATGTAGCTTCTCCAATTTGTTGTGGTTGTTGATCTATAATAATAGATTGTTGAAGAGTGTTTTTGGGATGCATTTCTCCATGAATATTGAAAATTATTCCATCTTCTTTCTTCATAATGTTGATATCATCATTCATGTCTTCCTTCAAATGTTTCCTTGTAATGAGGGTGTCAATATGGTTCCAGTTTTGAAGTTTTTTCTTCCCTCTACATGTGCATTTAATCTAAATTCTTTTAAGAGATAATGGACTCCTCTTTCTTCCTTACATTCTCTTTGATTTTTCTACCCTTTGAGAGAATACCATCATATTTGGCATGTATATCCTCTATATGGAGTTCAAATTTTTCAAGTATCTTCTAGTGACCTTCTTGAAGCTTGTCTTCTTTCTCCACCTGAAGCTTCAATGTCACCCTATTTATCAAATTCTAATGTCCTTCTTCAATTATGGATTGCATTTCTAATTTTAACTCATTAGTATTTAGGGATTCCTCAACCTTCTTTCAAATTTTCACTTCAAGTATTTTGGTAGATTCTTCATCCAAAATCCTATTTTATTCTTGATTTTGATAATTATTCTTTTCTTCTTTCAATTTCTTAATCTCATCCAATATCTTTTTTATTACAGTTATGTGATCTACATAACTCTTCATATTTGTTTTTCAAATCTTCCCTTGACTCGTCATTTTCCCACTTTCCCTTGCTACTCTTTTTCTATTTTAATTTTTGAACCTCCTTAATGAATTCTTCATTAAGTTATTGTATCTTAGATATATAATCACCCTTCTTATTTATGTATTCTTTCTTTCTTCTAACTCCTCTTCAATTTTAAGCATCGGTTCCAATTTTAATTACTTGATCCATTTTTTCTTAGAACAAATCATCAAATACTTCCCATGTGATGTTTTGTATATTATTAACACTCTTCTACCACATCCAATATTCACCATAAAAAATAATAATTTCCCTTAAAGGATTCGTACCATATTCCTTTACCATCCTCTACCATTGCATAGGAATGATTTCATCTTTATCTTCATCTCCACTAAAGTGAGGTATTTCCATTGATTCTTAATTTGAGGTATAACAAAAACATAAACTTACACCCTTAATATATTAGTGATAATGATCTCAAATAGGTATAATGCTTTCTCCAATATAATATTATATGTTTTCTCTTTCCAATGGCCTTTAAATCATATCAATCAAACATTCCAATTAAAATTTATGATAATTTTAAGTAAACATACCTTTGAAACCCTAATTTGGAGTATGTCCTCCTTCTCGACCTTCCCTTTGAAGTATTTCTGAAATTTGGGCCCCTATGAGTCTAAAAGTTTGATTTGTATTACTCTAAAATGTCTTCTCTCCAATTCCATGGGTCTAACAAAAATTGGGTGTTCCAAATGAAAGTTATTGTAACTTTCTCAAAGCTTACTGAATTTTGGCCTATGCATGAGAGAGAAATTGTACATAATTCCATGCACCCAATATTTTACATCTGATTATGAGACTCACATAAACAATACTATTTCTTGTATTATTTCCAATGGAGCTAGTCTCATATAATGTTTATCCTCTATGAAGAATATATGACGATTTTAGATGTAACATCTTTTTTAGACTAGTTACATAAATAGTCAAAAACTTATCTTCCATGGGGTGTATCTCCAAAAGTACAATGAACCAGAAGATGAAATTTGTACCACAGGTACACTAATATGTATTCTAAATATCTTCCAAATTTTGATTTCTTGAGTGGTCCCAAAAAAATTTATAGCGAAAATTCCAAGATGACTTGCTTGAGAAACAAAAACCCTAGGACCGAGGTTGTGATACCAAATGTAAAGAACATAATGCTTAAGATATCATAACAGAATATAAGTACACACCATGTACATAATGTGAGCATGGAAAACAACTCCAAGAAGTAGAATTTACACAATAACCTTTTAAACAATAGGATAAACTCCTCCACATAACCAAATACATTTATACAACACAATTCACATCTCACAATAATGTTGATACATGATGTCTATATATACCTATTAAGACACTACCTAGGTGTTATAACCCTAAAATGCACCATACAGGTTTACCTGGCATCAGGCCAACTCATGCCTCTTCCTAGCCAAAGCCATGCTGAGTAACTCCTCAAAAACCACTCAAAACAAGCAACCCACGCCCTAACTTCTCACTGGGCGCGGGCATCCGCTTGCTGTCCTCTTACTGCACGCGGGTATCCGCGGGCTAGCCTAAAACAGCCCGCGAGTACCTAACAATGCAAAAAATCAGG
>ML797694.1:295511-328036 GCA_009831015.1 Picea engelmannii | reverse complement strand
ATGTGTAGTCTTATCTTGATTGCAGGAAGCTTTGTAGAAGGGGCAGCAGCAACAAGGAAATAGAAGGCTCAACGGAGGATCTACTTCAAGCATCGTTAAAAAGGTGAGTTGATTCTTCCATTGTTTGCTCAAAAAGGGGTTGATATTTTGGGTAGAAGGTTAAAATTTGAATCTTAAGGGTCATTTTCTGCGTATAAGTTTAGAGCCCTAGCTTATTAGTCCGTAGGGTAGAATACCCAACAACACTAGGAAGCCCATTACTATTAGGATGACCCTTTTACACTTATATTTACACATTACATGTACATTTAACCCCATGTATACCCCCCCTTGGATGATATCATATATGTTTATCCCTATGTATGCCCCCCTTGGGTCATAACTCTCTCTACCCATCCTTCCCCCCCTTTCTCTCTCCATATCACTCTCCATCTCTCTCTTTCTCTTTATATCTCTATCCCTCTTTCCCCTTCTTGTTGGAGATACTTCTCACACACCTAGGATTTATTTTTCCTAAGGTTTTCCCTATGTTTATTATTCATCATCCAGTCTATTATAACTTAGGGAGAATATCTGTCTAGGACAATATTCTCTTCAGTTCACACTTTAGTTTGATCAGTTGAGTGGATTCTAGATGCCACATTGGGATCATCACCAACTGATGCACATTATCCTTGGGATCATACCCATACTAGCGCATTAATTACTATTCCATGATCTCCTCCTCATTTCACTATGTTTCATTTAGTTAAGTGAAGATTGAGAGACTAGTTAACTCAGACTAGGTGGCAGTTCACTCCTGTAACTTTCTGAGAGACTAGACTAGGTTCTAGTTTACTCTTGTAACTATTGGTGTGTGCATGTATCACTCTAGAGAACCATTATGGCTCATTGGATTCTCCTCCAGTGCACATTAGTTGAGTTATACAAATTATATCATGTGTAAATTATCATTCATTCATTTGGTAAATGGGAATTCTTCCATTCTTTCTCTCCTGCTTCTCTTTTCTCATATTTTATCTGCTAATTGTGTATTTAATTTGATATCTATATCTATTTTTTGTAGTTTCAACACATTTAAATGGTATCATAGATGACATACTTCCATAGGAAATACACACCAGATTATTTTTTGCAGGTACTGAAGATTGAAGACAATTGAAAAATGGAATTTCCAAAAGAATTCATTCTTACACCATACAATTTCTTTGTATGGAAGGAGAAGATGATAATGCATATTCGAGGCATAGGATTATATAGGTTAAACATGAAAATAGAGACAGAACCCACATCATCCATAGAAAAATCCAAGTATCTAAATTGAATGGGTGAAGCGTTTGGAACAATTTGCAGTCTCATTTCTCTTGAACTCTTCTTTCACATATACTCCTGTAAAGCCCCCAGTGAAGTCTAGACTACCATAGAAGGGATTTTTGGAAAACAAGAATATATGAGGGGGCCCATGCTTGAGGTGGAATTTCTCACTTTGGATCCAAAAACCCTCGATAGTCTCCAAGATTTCTTTACCAAATATAAGGATTTGTTGCCGCAAGTCAAGGCTTCCGGGGTTGATAAATCTGAGGAGAAAAAAATGGTTCTTACCATTCTCTCCAAAATTGGTCTGGAATACTCAGTATATGTATTTAAATTTCATTTATCTAGGCTCACCTCTATAGCTACCTAGATGATGCCCTCTCTTAAGGCCTTTATTGAGTCTCTGACACGAGAGATGAACAAGCTCATCAATACGGGAAAAATCAAAGGCCCAAAGGCACATTCACTTACTTTGAAATATGGTAACAATCATAAATATCAGAAATATAAAGACAAAGTCAAAATTAAATCACATGAAAATCCAAATAAGGAAGGGTACTCAAAACCATTCAATGATGCCTCTGGACCCAAAGGTGGAAAGGGAAGAAAATGGGAGAAATGAACTTTATTCCATAAAGGATTCCATCCAGAATCCGCATGTATGCAGAAACATGTAGATCAAATGGCCCAAATGCTTCATAAAAACAACCTTTTAGACCACATCCCCGAGGGTGCCAAGAAAAAGAATCTAGAATATCAGAATCCCAAGAAAGAAAATTCTAGATATGCTTTGATTGCCATAAACTCCTCTCTCGATGCTTGGATTGTAGATTTAGGTGCATCACACCACATACATGCCAAAAAAAGAATTATATTCTTCATTGGATGCATGAAAAAGTCCTCCTATTCTTACGGGGGACAACTCTTTAGTTGAGGTCACTGACAAAGGAAGAATTGAACTCAGAAACAAAAGCTTCGATAATGTGCTACATGTTCCCAAACATTCTGTCAATGTTCTCTCCGTGTATTAGATGAAAAACTTTGGCATGGGAAAAAAGGGTCATATTCACACCTGATGTAGTGGATATCTATGACATGAAAACCAATTATAGGGTTGCTACTGGTGAGTTAAATCATCAATCTAGACTGTACACATTTTCTGAATTTATTGAACCAGATTATGCATTACTACTTACCCATGCTGATGAAAGCAGTAGGATATGGCATGAAAGGTTTGGGCATTTAAATTTCAGATATATGCAACAACTTAGAAATAAGGGAATGGTTGATGGTCTAACCGAAATCCACTTCTCCAAAGGAATTTGTGAGGGATGTGTTCTTGGAAAATACTCTCAAGAGAAATTCAACAAAGGAAAGACTCAGAAGGCTTCCTTTCCTTTAGATTTGATCCATAGTGACCTCATAGGCCCTTTTCCACATCCATCAATTAGTAAATAAACGTACACACTCATTTTTGTTGATGATTTCTCATGCTTCAAATGGATTTTCTTTCTCAAGAAAAAATCAAAGGTCTTTCAACACCTCAAAGATTTCAAATCCCTTGTCGAGACACAGTCAGGAAAGAAAATCAAAATCCTACGAACACATAACAAAGTAGAGTATGTCAAACATGAGATATAAAATCATTTTCATGAGGTCGGGATTCAGTTAAAGCACATGGTTCCTTATACTGATCCAGATGGATCTTAGTGGCCATCCACCTCTTCCACTAAGTCACCATTTTGAGCCCGTGGTTTTGATAAACCATGATATTCACCCTTTTGATGGGGAATGGAATGAAATTTCATCTTCATTTGTTAATTATAGACATCATTTAATGAGTTCCTAGTGGTATTATGTATATTCCTACAACATAGCATTAATGCACCGGATCCCACTAGAAATCCATAGTTAAGCATGCTCAGGCTAGAGTAGTACTGGGATGGGTGACTGCCCAGAAAGTCCTTGTGTTTTACATGCCTATGGAATTTTATAAACTTGGTACAAATTATCCCACATGCATCATGGGAATTTTTCTCCTCTCACTCTCTCATATATAATTTAGGTGAAGTAGGCCCTTTAAGCATGCAATGGAGTGTGAGGTAAAGCTTCTTGTAAATGAAGCATAGTCAACATCTATTTCGTTTTATAGATAAGATACCCCATTTTTCTAGTTTGTGTTCTACAATTGTTTTCTATCTTATTTAGTTATAGAAGTTGGGTTTCATTATATTTTTCTGTTCTCTTGTATATCTTTGTGTATTTCATTGTTATATCTCAGTTATATTTATTCCTTCATGTCATTCTCAAAATAATATGGATCAGTGATATCAGAGAAATCTTCTCCTTGTCATCATGGATGATTTTAGGGGATAAATTTAGCTCATGGGATAATTTTCCATGGTTTTTCCAAAAGCGAGATTCACTATTTTAAAAATGATTCACCCAAATTCTATAGGATAAAATTATTTTACCTTAAAAATCACCAAAAATTTGTAAAAACTATATAAAATTCTTATAAATTTGAATATTTTTACAAAAATATCGCCAAACATTTATAGGTGGCATATGAAGGATTAGTAAGATTCACTAAGGTTTCTACATTTTAAAATAAATTTCCATCCTTAAAATCATCCATGCTTGTCATTTCTCAGAGAAGGTCCCCGACAAGGTTAGGGTATAGAGATTTGGGTATTGATATAGTTTCAATTGAGGACAACCACTCTCGCTATCCCAGTAGACCTCCCATGGAGGAAGAAAAGAGAGATGACAGAGTAGGGTATTCTTTCAAGACGTTGCTCGAGGAATCCCTTGTGTGACAAAGGAATGAGATGATGGAAAAATTCTCTCATGTCCTTTGAAGACAACCAATGGTGGAAACCGAGGCATATTCAACAAGAAACCATTTCTCAAGTGCAACACCCTTCAAGGTACAAGTCAATTTTGATATCCCCTTATTTAAAGGCCAGATAGATGCAGATGCTCTAGAAAAATTGTTGAATCTACTAGAAGGTTATTACTCTGTCCAAATTTTTTCCGACAGTGAAAATATCAACTTTGTGCTCCTTAAATCCCTTCTCCATGTCAGATATTGGTGGGAAGGTTATTGGGAGAGGTACACTGCAGATGAATCTACAACATTTGAG
This sequence comes from Picea engelmannii, assembly GCA_009831015.1. NCBI lineage: Eukaryota > Viridiplantae > Streptophyta > Pinopsida > Pinales > Pinaceae > Picea > Picea engelmannii. The sequence goes on along the minus strand of ML797694.1, from coordinate 323,576 downwards.
AGAGAACCCAGTTGGGCGACCTTTGTAGATTCCCTAAAGGAGGAGTTCTAATCTGTCAGAAACTATGATGACCAATACATGAGATGGACAACTATGTGTAAAAAAATAGACTAGATGGTGCTAGATTACACCAACATATTTAATACCTTGCACTCAAAGCTGGGTATTAAAGGCTTCGAGTGACAGCTGGTTTTGAGGTACTATAGTGGTCTATACAGGTACATCCAAACAAAGATGGATTTCTTGGACATCTCCTCACCAGGAGTTGCTTATCGATATGTAGTGAGAATTTGTAAATGTGTTGAAACTACACAAAATAGATCTAGCTAGAAACTACTACACACATTTGTAGAGAAAAAATGAGAAAGAAGAAGTAAGAGAGAAATAATGGAAGAATTCTCGTTAACCATAATGAATAATGAATAATTTACACATGATATACTCTGTATAACTCAATCAATGCACACTATAGGAGAACCAATGTGCCATAGTTGTGTCCTAGAGTTATCTGGACACACACCAGCAGTTACGGGAGTTAATTGCCACATATTCTAGTCTATCAAGAAGTTATGGGAGTGAGCTTTCACCTAGCTGAGCTAACTAGTCAACCAGTCTTCAGTCAACTGACTGAAATAGAGTGTAGTGAGGATTAGATCAAGGAGTTAAGGGTAATGCATCGGTATGGTGATAAAACCAAGGATAATGCACACTAGCATGGTGAGAATCCCAATGTTGCATGGTGACAAGATGAATGAAACATCTAGACTCAACTCAACTAGTCAAACTAAAGTGTCAACTGAAGAGAATATTCTCCAGGTGGAATATTCTCTCCTAAAATATATGAGACTGGATAATGACTAATAATGACTAATAAAAAAGGAAAAACCTTAAGAAAAATAAATCCTAAGTGTGTGTGAAGTAACTCGAACACCCCCCCTGAACATCACAATGGTGAAAATAAATAATGGGTCACAACAATGAGGCCATGTTAGGTACCCAAATACAAAAGATACACTGAAAATAAAGTGAGGAAAGAGGGAAAACCTCATGGGAAAACTCTTCCCTCAAGGTACAATGTATGTAAAAAGAAGAACTGACAGTTGCTAGGAAATTGTTTCCTTCACTCCAAGATGACTTCGCAGAGAATGGAACTTCTGCTTAGTGAAGGTCTTGGTGAATATGTATGCCATCTATTCTACTAAAGGACAAAAATGTAGGTCGATGATCTACTCATGTACTAAGTCCCATATGTACTGCATTTGGATCTCGATGTGCTTCGTCTACTGCCTCTGAACTAGATCTCTATAGAACTTCAGAGTTCTCTAGTTGTCACACTAGATGACGATTTACCGATGAAACTGAATGCCCAACTCAGTGAGAAAATGTTGTAATCACATATCTTGAATGGTTATGTTAACTACCCCTATGTACTCTACCTCGGCTAAATATAGAGCAATGGCATATTGCTTCTTGCTCGACCACTAGATAGGCCTAGAACCAAGAATTAGTGAATAACCAAATGTGGACTTGTGATCAGTGCTACTGCTAGCTCAATCAAAATCAGTAAAAACAATGAGATCTAATGTAGAGTTAGTTGCATAACAAATCCCAAAGGTGATGGTTCCCTATATGTATTGAAGGATACACTTTGCAGCCTTCCAATGTAGCTCATGCAGCTCCTGCATGAACCTAGAAACTGTGCCAACTGCATAGGAGAGGTCTGGTCTAGAGTGTGTGAGATACATCAATCTCCCCACTAGATTTATGTATAGTGTGTTTTCAACTAATGGAGTGTCCCTTCCATCCTCAATTTTGACTCCTAATGGGAAAGGAGTTCGAGTAGACTTGTCGTCTGTCATGTGAAATATCTCAAGGAGATCTTGAGCATACTTGGCCTGAGATAGTTTGATTCCTGATGCATCCTGACTAATATCAAGTTCAAGGAAGAAGTGTAGTGGACCCATATTCTTCATCAAAAACCTATCATGTAGAATCCTCTTGACTGCACAAATCGTTGAAGTCAAGCAACCGGTGATCAACAAATCATCAACATATATAACTAAGAATAGAACTAAATTGGTCATCCTAATCATGTAGACATTCAGATCTAATTTACAACGTACAAAGTTCTGTGACAACAGGTAGGAGTCCATATTGACATACCATGTCCTTGGAGTTTTCTTGAGGCCATAAAGGGAATTCTTCAGTCGACAGAACAAATATTAGTCTTGCATAAATCACTTGGCTACTGTGATGGAAAGTTCCAATCGTCTGGAATCCATCTTCGCTACTAGAGAAAAGGTATCATCATAGTCAATACCATGCACCTGCTGAGAGTCATTGGAAACAAGCTTGTCTTTATATCTACTAATATGTCTATCTTCTCTGCTCTTGGTCTTGTAGACCCATATGCATATGACAAGTTTCCTCCCAGAATGAAGGGGAACTAGATACCAAGTATATTTCTTGAGGAGGGATCTGTACTCCTCCTGCATGGAGGATTCCAAAAAGGGATTTCCAACAGCCTCGCCATAATAATATGGATCTGAAGACTAAACCAAGAAAATATGCATATATGGAAATGGTTTAGTGGTAGTGAGTGCAACAGGAGGCTCCTCGAAATCATATTGATTCCTCCTAGTATCGATCAGATCACCAACAAGATCCCGTACATCCTGAAGAGTAGTATATGACCACTTGGGCCTCTACTCTGTCTATGCATCTGCCTTTGGATGCTCTGAATATGCATTTGACTGTATTGACTTTGTATCTGAATAATCTGATTCCTCTGAATCAAAACTCTCATCTAAATACGAGTCAACATGTGCAAGCTCATCATCTCATACAGGTGGAAGAATGAACGTGTATGCATGCGGCTGCTTAGGTACATGCGGGAAAATTTCCGTGAATTGGACACTTCACTGAATGATGAGATGGTCTAAGGAAAGATCGATAAGTCTATATATGTTCACACTTTTTGGGTATCTAACAAAAATACACTAAGTGCTATGTGGATCAAGTGCCTTCCTCTTTTCGGAGGGAATTTGGGCCCATGCATGTGAACCGAAAATACGAAAGTGGGTCACTTCCGGTTTAAGGCCACTCCAATCCTCGTAGGGGGTATTATCCTTGAAATATCTATGGGGGGATGTGTTTTGGATTTATGTTTCACAATTAAGTGCTTCGGCCAATAGTCTCTATGGTAGTGACTTTGCATGCATCAGTCAAGATGCCATCTATTTTATAGGTCTATTTTTCCACTCAAAAACTTTATTTTGTTGTGGAGTATAGGTAACTGTGTGTTGCAATTATCACTTCGGAGGACTATGGATCTCATGATTGACATAATATCCCCCATTATCACTTCGGAGGACTTTTATTTTCCTTCCTCATTCTGTCTTAACCGGGGATTTGAAATATTTGAGGTGTTGAAACACCTCAGATTTTTTTTCTGAGAAAGTAAATCCATACGAAACCTAAGAAATCATCAACAAAAATGAGAAAAAACCTCTCTTTTCTAATATATGGATGTGGAAAAGGACCTATGAGATCATTATGGATCATATCTAAAGTTGAAGAATCTCTCTGAGACTTTCCTTTGTCGAATTTCTCTTAAGGGTGTTTTCCACGAACCCATCCCTCACATACTCCCTTGGAGAAATGGATGTCTGGTAGACCATCAACCAATATTTTCTTGATAATATGTTGCATAAATCTGAAATTAAAATTTCCAAACCTTTCGTGCCATATCCTACTACTTTCATCAGCATGGGTAAGCAGTAAAGTAGAATCTAGTTTACTAAATTCAGAAAATGTATACAATCTAGATTGATGATTTACCTCACTGGTAGCAACCCTAGAGTTGGTTTGCATGTCATATATTTACACTACATTTGTTTTGAATATGAATTTTTTGTGGTGCCAAAATTTTTCATCTAATACACAGAGAGAAGGTTGACGAAATTTTTTGGAACGTGAAGCACATTCTTGAATCTTTCATTGGTGAGTTAAATCCTTCCTTTTCCAGTGACTTCAACTGGAGAGTTGTCCCCCATAATAATGGGAGAACCTTTGAATGAATCCAATGAATAATATATTTCTTTTGTGGAAGCCATGTGATGTGATACTCCTGAATCTATGATCCAAGCATCGAGAGAGGAGTTGATGGCAATCAAGGCATGGCTAGAATTGCCTTTCTTGGGATTCTGATCTTGTGGCTTATTCTTCTTGGCACCCTCAGGGATTCGATCTCCAAGGGTGTTTTTATGAAGTATTTGAGTCATTAGAATAATTTATTTCTGCATTCATGTAGATTCTGGATGGAATCCTTTATGGAAGTACATGCATTTCTCCCCTTTTCTCCCTTTCCACCTTTGGATCCAGAGGCATCGTTGAAGGTTTTTGAGTTCCCTTCCTTATTCGTATGTGCATGAGATTTCCTTTTGTATTTATATTTATATTTCAGATATTCATATCTTCCATATTGAAAAGTAAGTGCATTCACCTTTGGGCCTTTTATTTTTCCCATGTTGATGAGCTTGGTTTTCTCTTGTGTCAGGGATTCGATAAAGTCCTCAAGAGAAGGCATCTTCCAGGTGGCTCCAGAGGAAAATCAGACTAAATGGAATGTGGACATTAACACAAATAATTTAGGAAGAAGTTTGGAGAGAATGGTGAGAACTATTTGTTTCTCCTCCTTAGATTTATCAACCCCACAAGCTTTGAGTTGCGATAGTAAATCCTTGAATTTTGTAAAGAAATCTTGGATATTGTCGAAGCCTTTTGGATCCAATGTGAGAAATTCCACCTACAACATGTGTCCCCTCATCTCATCCTATTTTCAAAAGATACCTTCCAAGGTGGTCCAGTCTTCATTGGGATTCTTACAGGAAGATATGTGAAAAAGGATATTGGGAGAAATAAGACTGCAAATTGTTCTAAATGCTTCATCCATTCGATTTAAATAATTGGATTTTTCTATGGATGATGTCGGTTCTGTATCTGTATTGAAGGTTAACCTGTACAATCCTCTGGTTTATAGATGAATCATTATTCTATCCTTCCATGCAAAGTAATTGTAAGGTGTAAGAATTAATTCTTTTGGGAAATCCATCTTTCCATTGTCTTTAATCTTTTGTACCTGCAAAAATTTTAGTGTAGACTTTTCTTAGCAATCCATCGTCTTTGATACCATGTGAATGTATTGAACCTACATAGAATAGATATATATATAAAATGCTAAACACATTTGCAGAGAGAAATTGAGAAAGAAGAAGGAAGAGAGAAACAATGGAATAATTCTCATTAACCGTAATGAATAATGATTATTTTACACATGATATACTTTGTATAACTCAATCGATGCATATTGGAGGAGAACCAATGCACCATAGTGATGGTATAGAGTGATATTGACACACACTAGTAGTTACATGAGTGAAATTCCACCTAGTCTAGTCTCTTAGGATGTTATGGGAGTGAACTACAACCTAGTCTAGTCTCTCAGGCAGTTACGGGAGTGAACTGCCACCTAGCTGAGTTAACTAGTCAACCAATATTCAATTAGCTGACTGAAACATAGTGTATTGAGGATTATATCAAGGTAATGCACCAGTATGGTGATGAAACCAAGGCTAATTCGCATTAGCATGGTGATGATCCCAATGTTGCATGTTGACAAGACCAATGCAGCACCTAGACTCAATTGAACTAGTCAAACTCAAGTGTCAACTGAAGATAATATTCTCCGGGTGGAATATTCTCTTATAAAATATAGGAGAATGGATAATGACTAATAATGACTAATAAACAAGTAAAAACCTTAGGAAAAAGAAATCCTAGGTGTGTGTGAAGTAATAAGCTAAGCAAGACAAGTTCTTTAGCAAGGCAATAAACACAACAAGATTTAGATTTAGTAGAAGTATCCTCATCTCCCAAAGTAAATTGACATAATGGGGACCATTTATTCCTAATGGGGTCGGAATGATCTCGATGGATCTCAGTGGCCATCCATCTCTTCCACTGAATCACTATTTTGAGCCTGTGGTTTTGATAAACCATGATATTCAACCTTTTGATGGGGAATGGAATGTAATGTCATCTTCATTTGTTAATTGCATAAATCATTTAATGATTTCCTAGTGGTATTATGTACATGCCTACAACATAGTGTTAATGCACTGGATCCCATTAGAACTCTGTGGTTAAGTATGGTCAGGATAGATTAGTGTTGGGATGATTGACCGCTCGAGAAGTCCTAGTGTTTTACATGCCCATGGCATTTTATAAAATTAGTCCAATTTATCCCACATGCATCATGGGAATTGTTCTCCTCTCACTCTTTCATATATAATTGAGGTGAAGTAGTCCCTTTAAGCATGCAATGAAGTGTGAGGTAAATCTTCTTTTAAATGAAGCGTAGCCAACATCTCTTTCTTTTTAGAGATAAGCTACCCAATTTTTCCAGTTTGTGTTCTACAATGTTTTTCTATGTTATTCAGTAATAGAAGTTGGGTTTCAATGTATTTATGTGTTATATTCTATATATTTTTGCATTTCATTGTTATATCTCGGTTATATTTCTTCCTTCATGTCATTCTCAAAATAATATGGATCATATACTCCACAACAAAATGGAGTTGTTGAGTAGAAAAATAGATCTCTAAAAGAGATGGTATCTTGCATGCTACATGGAAAGTCACTTCCACATAAATTATGGGATGAATAAATTAATTCTGAAACCTACATACAAAACATATATCCCCATATATTTTTCAAGGATAAGAACCCCTACGAGGCTTGGAGCGGCCTCAAACCGGAAGTGACCCACTTTTGTATTTTTGGTTCACGTGCATGGGCCAGTATTCCCTTTGAGAAGAGGAAGCCACTTGATCGACAAAGCACATAGTTTATCTTTTTTGGTTACCCCAATGGTGTGAAGGGATACAGACTCATTGATCTTTCCTTGGAATGGATCATCATTGATCGAAGTTTCCAATTCAAGGAAAGTGTCTTGCATGTACCTCAGCAACCACATGAATACACTTTTGTTCTTCCACCTGTTAGATATTATGAGCATGCACATATTGACTTTTCTTCAGACGAGAGTTCTGATTTAGAGGATTTAGATGATCCAGACATAGAATCAATACATTTAGATGTAGAGTCAGTGCATGAATATGCATATGCAGAGACAAATCCAAGGCTCAAGTGGGCTAAGACTACTCTTCAGGATGCATGAGATCTTCTTGGGGATCCAACTGATACTAGGAGGACTGGATATTATTTAGAAGAGCCTCCTCTTTCACTAACTACCACTTAATCGATGGAACCTTGTAATCTTTTCTTAGTTTAGTCTTCAGATCCAGAGTCCTAAGGCGAGGATACCGAAAATCCATTTTGGGAATATACCATGCAGGAGGAGTACAACTCCCTCCTCGAGAACCAGACTTGGGATCTGGTTCCTATAACATCTTGGTTAGAACCCTTATAAACTATAATGTATTATGTAAATATGACTTAGGCTGGTGATTAGGTAAAGTTGAAAAGGTGACAGAGTTCATAGGAAATATAACACTTCCTATACATTAATAAAATACATTGATGGTTGCAAGATAGATAAGGAAAAAAGATATAGGGGATATGATTCCATGAGAGAGAGGGATTGAGGGTCTAAGTCTTGTTATTATTATTTTATTTACCCATAATTGATTTTATGGAGAAGAGGGGGTTACATGATCTTCTTGGGAGAGAGGCCATGTGGCTCTTCTCTTCATGTAATTATTTAAACACCCCTTGGGGGATGTTTTGGGGTCATTATTCCCTCGATTCATCCTCTTCTCAATAGTTCACTCATTCTTCATCCTCTTCACTCACTACTGCTAGTTCGTGTGCTCTTGGGATAAGAATGGAAATGAATGGAAGGAAGAGGAGAGGCATCATTGAATGGCTATAATGATTTATTGATCATTCTCGGAGGGAATGGATGCCTGTGTGCATGAACTTGATGGAAGTTCAGATGGAACTATGCATAGTTGAGAGTCCTTGGAATTTCCAGTAGGGAGATTTCACGATCAGTAGCACTAGATCCCTGGAGAGAAATGGAATACCCTCAAGGACTACATGGAAGACAAAGGTGTTCATTTCTTGGGGTTTTGTAGGCTGAGGGGGAAAGAGAGCTACAAATTAAGATTGATGTGAGATTGGGAAACCTAAGAGCTACTTAGCAAACTACTGTGTATTTAGAATTTTACTAGTACCCATCCTTGAGGATTCATAGCCCTAGCTCGAGGGTGACCTGATGTTGAGAGTAAATGAACAACACCATCTATGGTTGGGAGGAACTTCCTTGGTATGCAGCCAGTTGGTGAACATTTAATTGAAAATAAAAGTTCTCTCTGTGTTTTTTGTTTAATGTATTCCACTGTGTATTTAATTATATCTGAGATATGTATTCTAATGTGCCTGTCTACTAGTTATTTTTTGTGCATGGAATGATGTTTATCTCTTTTATGCTGTGGCATGGATCTTGTCTTATGCATGTGGTGTGCATGCTCCTAACATTGTTGAGAAACCCTTTGTCTTCGAATTAGAGATCATAGAAACGAGTCTTGGGACTGTAGCATGACTAGTCTGTGGGTGGTTGGCTATGTTGCAGCCTGTTTAAGTGTCATATCCCAACCTATGGGTGGTTAGGTATGTTATAGATTGGTGTCAGAGCTTCTGGTTGAAACACCGAGCCAGTATGGGCTAGGTATGTTGGTCAGAGTCTTATGGTTGATATCAAATTCTAACCGTGAAGTTGAAAAGATCAGGAGGAATGGCGTTGTAGAATCTATGCAGGAGTTAGATCATCAGAGATCATTTGTAAGGGATTTCAAGGATCGTGATCATCCCCCATTGAATTAGATATATATCGCCACTATAGGATTGGGAGAGATCCAAGATCATTGGATCAGAGGAAAGGTTAACATCGGTCATCCAATGTAAAGGAGGCAAGGGTTAATGTCACAACCGTCAGACCCCATCGAAAAGAGAGATCAACGGACAAGAGGCATTGCGGGAAACCCAGTTGCATGGGAGATAATTTCCCAAGGCGGTCCCGCAATACAAACCATGCTTTCACCAAGGGGTTATGTGTCAGCATCAGGAGAACTGCAGGGTGAAAAGCGGGTTACTCCAAACCACTGATGTGTGCCCCCACAAATTGAAAGGAATGCAATGATGTGACATGTTAGTACTCGAGTGACGAACCTATGAAGAGTAGAAGTAGTTGGGGACCATAAATTTGTAGGAGGACATGCGTCAATCGATCGTGTGCTCTAGGTGATACCACTCTAGGAAAAGGTGAGCAAGGAGAAGTTGAGGATTGAGATTTCTAGACCCCGAAGATCTGAAGTGAATTGCAATCATCTAATCCAGGAGGACATGCAGCTGAAATCCATGCTCTTTGTGGAAAAGAGAAGGTTCATATTTGAGTTCTCCGAAGTATGAAGACCTGAATAAATAATAGTTGTCAATCCGTGGGAAACATGCATCAGTAGATCACGAGCTTCATATAAATACATTTCATAAAAAAAGTTGAAGTTTGAGTTTTTCGAAGTCCGAAGGCCCAAAGGAATTGTAGCCGTTGATCCTTGCAGTGGTAACTTCCGAAGTCCCGAAGTCCGGGGTTAATATGGGTCATATGATAAGGGAAACACATGGCAGGAGGTTGGCCGGTTTGGGAAATTGGAGTTCGGGAGAATTGGAAGTGTGCTAGTGTGGAAACTTCTGAAGTCCTGAAGCCCGAAGAACCAAAGTGGTCGGGAACGATGACATCACTAGGAGCTGATGTGGACCCCAGAATATCTGAAGTAACGTGGTTTGAATACATCACCGGGGATGAAGTGGACACATGGTATGTGTGCCACCTATTAGTAAGTTTTGAGCATGCAGATGATTGAAATTTCAGATAGGACATGACATGTGTCACCCACCTGATTGGACCACGTGTATGCTTACAATATTTTTCTACATGGCGATGGATCATGGACTTCGAAGAAATTACTATGAGAGTTTTCAATTGAGAGTTGACACTCATAAAGCCTGGAGAGTCAGAGACCCAAAGTAAATGTTGACTGTCAGAGCGTCCGAAGTAGACCTGAACCATCAGATCAAGAGAACAGGTGGCATGGAGCTATGGATTCTGGTTAAGGACCCGAAGTAAACGTCGACTGTCAGATCATCTGAAGTAGACCTGAATCATTAGATCAAGAGAACATGTGTCATGAAGATGTGGATTCTAGGTAAGGACCCAAATTAAACATCGATCGTCGGATCATCCAAAGTAATTCCCCACCGTCTGATTCAAAAGGACACGTGGAAGAATATCGTGTATCTCGAGGGAATTAAAGTTTGATATTTGAGAATTCCGAAGTCCAGAATTCTGAAATGACCACAACCGTCGATATGGGAGATGTAAATCTAAACTGTTGGTTCCCAATAGGTATATCTCAGTCATCTGTTTAGAAGCACCATCAAGATCACAAGTTCAATGGTCACCTCACATTGTAGGGACGGGAGGTGCTTGGGCTTTACGAAGTCGAGGGTGGGCCGCAATTGATACCATAGTTTTGGGAAAAGGACATGTGGTGGCTTGAGGTGAATTATAGGGAAAAAAGTAGTTTGGTTCCAAACCACCTTTGAGTGTGGCCGCAATCGCGCATCTGCGTGAGGTCACCGCCTAAGGTCACATATAAGGAGGGGCCAAGAGAAAAAGGATCTAGCGCCAACTCTGAGATTTTTCATAAGGGAGAAGGAGAAGGTCATGGGGGCCATCGATCCTGTGCCAGAAATCCAAAAGAGACTGTGTTTAGATACAAAACAAAACCATCAAGGTTTCAGAGAGAGAATTCAACTCGGGATTGAAGACCCTTGACTGGGAGGTCACACAGCCTTAGGAGAAGGGGTTATGCATTAAGAAACAAAGGGAAAAGAAGAGGCAACACTCAAATGAATAAGCTTGTGGTTTTGTGCAACTGGTCATAAGTAAATGGTTTGAAGGAAGCACCTCATAAAGATTTAATTCGACATAGAGTTAACACTAGAATAATGCATGGAATTGATAAAGGGTAAAAATATGATCTGTTTGTGAACTGAGAACACAACATAAGAATGAGGACGATATAATGAGTCGATCCATGTATGTGATCAACTCATGAAGACAAAAGAATTGACACACATTCATGATTAAAAAAGAGTTAATTCATATAAAAAGGAAAAATGATATTAATTAAATAATAATATTATCACTTAAATGAAAAGGTACCTGTAAATTTAATTGACAAATTTTGTGTGATATGTATAGCTCTAACAAGATGGTTTCTTGCAGGTTTATTAGGATTAGAGGTATAAACAAATCAATTAAAGAATAGGATCAAATGTTAGGGTCATGGAGGCATGACTTTTATTACAAAAGTTGGACGAGGTACTACAAAATAAATAATCCTCACATGGGACATGAATCTAGCAGGTGAATAATGTCATTAATGGGCATAGAAAGGAAAAGTAAGGCTCCATAGCCTTGAAGGTAGATATGTGTAGATAGTTGCAAGCTTGATGTGGAAGGAAACAAAGATCTTAAGAGGTGGTGTGTGAATAATATCTATGTTTCAAGCATAGGAGTTCCAGGGAAGGATTTGTTAGATATGACTTATCTACTGTCTAAAAGCTTAAATCAGAGTTCACAGTGGAAACAAGATTCCAATGCAAAGGAATTGGAATGATCTCTCACTTCAAAAGTGGCACTAAATGAAAATGGATTTCCATTGGGGAATGGTATTAAGTGGGAAGGAATGGCTAGGTGGAACGTGGCTGGAAAAGTGTTAAGACCCAGGGAACCATAGTGCATATGAGAAGAATGGGAGCACACAAGGCATCAAGGATCTAAAGTAATTCAAGGACAACCAACTACAACAGAAATAGATAAATAAATAAGTGAATTGAAACATAAATGCACTAGAGTGCATGAAGCATACAATGAAGTTAAATTGCATATGCATTAGTAGACATGTTGACCGTAAATTCTTGGTGCATATAGATGTGTAATTTTGCAAATGTGCATTCTTGGATATGCATATAACATGTTGGTGAACTTATAATAGTCTATTATAATGAAATAATGTTTGAGTGTGACTAAGGATGGATTATGTATTCAGTAAAAATGATACAACAAGGTTAAATATGTGGATGATGTTGTTTCTTATAATTTCCATCGAGGTGAAGACCCATGAGGATGGAATGAATGATGATCAAAATGATAAAGGGAGAAGTCTGTGAGCTTCTACAAATATCAGTTGGTCAGAAAACAACAAGTAGGTTGGTAACAACTAGGCAGGTATGCATTTAGTTTTTGTTGATGCATACATGTTGAAGGGGATCGAGGTAAGGATTCCCTAAGTTAATTTTTAGTATTTAAATTGATATGTAATGGTTGAAGGCCCAAAGTGTGTAAGTGTTGTTGATTCTAGAATGCACTTAGATAAAATGTCAGTTGCATATTATGTTATGATTGGTTATGGGATCATAACCAGGTAATTCAGGAGACATACTCCTTCTATAACAATGAATATCCATAGAGCTAGTCATGTGTGAGACCATAATATGGTTGGATATGGAAGGGCTATAGCGTTATGTGAGTGCTCGATAGTATCTACTGTATATCTAATGTTTGGATTTCAACCTCTTTGCCAACACTGAAGAGCACTTAAGGATTATATTCTTGGTGTTGTGTTTGGGTGGAAAAGGAAGGTAACCAAATAATTAGGAAAGCAGTAGGAAGTGTGTGGATGATGTGTTGAATTGTTGGCCAGACCTTCCAACTCATCATGGTGTAATACATGACATAGTTATGTTGTATTATGTAGTCAATGCATGGATGCATTATGAAGATGTCACCATGGGTATTGGCACATCGATTGTTATCTTATTAAATGTTGCATTATGAAAAGTCTGTGTGACTGATAATACATGTGTATGTAATGATGAGTTCATTCCAATTGATAGTTGGATTAATAGAAGTAATTGCATTATAGTTGTAAACAATTCTGAGAGCACTTTGTGATTTTGTTTTGAATGATTTCCATGAAAATATATATCTTGTACATGAGATATTGAAAATTTGTTTGGCTCAGGAATGTTGAAATTGCAGAAGGAAAGGGGGATGGGATATGGAAGTGTTGTAAGACCATAAAAAAGACCAATGCCTATTGTTGCAAGAGTCAAATTGTTATGAGAAAAATTTCATGTCTAGAAGTTTTATTTTTCCTATATAAAACAATTTTGGGAATTATGATTTGATAATTACTGACAAATTGTTTTGGCCGAATGTAAATTGAAGAAATTGCAGGTAGAATGGTCTTGGATATGGAAGGGATGTAAGACCATAAGGAAGACTAATATCTATAGCTTCATAGCCAACCATTATGAGCAGAAAGATCATGCTTGGAAAATTTTGTTTTCCTGTATAAAACAAATTTGACACTTATGTTTGAAATGGTTATAATGATATCTCATGATGAATGTATGTGTATAATACAAATGAGATGTTGGATATGCAATTTGGAAAGCATGGAAAAGGAAATTGTTGTGACATGAGAAACCTTTGTCTGTAGAAAACTTCTTGTGCAATAGAACCTTGGTCGGGCAATATTGATCGCCTGAGGGGTTGCATAGTAGAAAAGGGGATGCCTGAGCCTTGGCCTGGAAAGTGAGTGACCACAAGAAAGAGGAGTCTTTGATTGTTGTTGATTGGGGTCATGCACACAATGGGTATGTTAAGGAAAACAATGAGCCAAGTTAATGAGACAACCATATGGATGCAGAACCATGAACCACATAGATAAGTATTGTATTGGATTATGAAAATTTACTCTTACAATATGAGAAAGAATGAGAATTTTATGCACAAACTTTGAACTGACATGCTCGCTAATTTGAAATATTGTAGGAAAACGATGAATGTTGAATATCTAGAAAAGTACCAGACTATGAGAGAAAATAAGGTAATGTTGGAGAAACTAAATGACAAAGGCATGGAAGGAAGAAAGTCTAATGGACTTTCTACAACTGGAGTTCTAGAACCCACAACTCTGAAACTTCCTGGCCAAGTGCAATGAAGCTGGGGAGAAGTGGAATAGCCTAAGGGACTACATGGAAGAGAAAGGGGTTCATTTCTTTGGGTTGTGCAGGGCTGAGAGGGAAGGATATCTTGTTTGTTGGAACTGCTTCCATAAATATAAATTATGAAGATCATCAAACATGTTTCGGGTTGGAATGCCTATGCATACATGTTTTAGGCCAAAGTGCCTATGTATATAATATTGGGCTAGATTTCCTATGTGAATTAAGGCCAGAGGGACTCGAATTGTAATGTTAATAACATTGGAATGGTGTTGTGCACTAAGGACAAAGCCAAAATAAGGGGAGGGGGATGTAACATCTCGGTTTTAACCCTTATAAACTATAATTTATTATGTAAATATGACTTAGGTTGGTGAGACGGTAAAGTTGAAAAGGGGCCAGAGTTCCTAGCAAATGTAACACTTACTATACATTAATAAAATACACCACTAGATGCAAGACCGACAAGGACAAAAGAGATAGGGGCTATGATTCCATGAGAGAGGGGGCTTGAGGGGCTAAGTTTTGTTATTATTATTTTATTTACCCATAATTGACTTTATGGAAAAGAGGGGGTTACATGAGCTTCTTGGGAGGGAGGCCATATGGCTCTTGTCTTCATGTAATTATTTAAACATCCCTTGGGGGATTTTTTGGGGTTGTTCTTCACTTGGTTTGTCCTCTTCTCACCAGTTCACTCATTCGTATTCCTCTTCACTCACTACTGCTAGTTCCTGTGCTCTTGGGTTGAGCATGGAAACAAATGGAAGGAAGAGGAGAGCCATCATTGAATGGCTATAATGATTTATTGATCATTCATGGAGGGAATGGATGCATGTGTGCATGAAATTGATGGAAGTTCAGATGAAACTTTCCACAGCTAAGACTCCTTGGAATTTCTAGTAGGGATATTTCCTGACCAGTAGCACTGGATCCCTAGAGAGAAATGGAACAACCTCAGGGACTGCATGACAGAGAAAGGTGTTCATTTCTTGGGGTTGTGCAGGTTGAGGGGGAAAGAGAGATGGAAATTAGGATTGTTGTGAGGTTGGGAAACATGAGCTATACTTAGCCAACTATTGTGTATTTAGACTTGGCCTAGGAACCATCCTTGTGGATTCATATCCCTGGCTCGGGGGTGACCTATTGTTGAGAGTAAATGAACAACAATGTCTATAGTTGGGAGGAGCGTCCTTGGTATGCAGCTAGTTGGTGAACATTTAGCTGCTAAGATAAGTGCTCTCTATCTTTTTTGTTTAATGTATTCCGTTGTGTATTTAATTATCTTTGAGATACGTATTTTAATGTTCTTGTCTGTTGGTTATTTGTTGTGCATGGCACGATGTTTATCTTCTTTATGTTTTGGCATGAATCGTGTCTTATGCATGTCGTGTGCATGATCCTAACATTGTTGAGAAACCCTTTGTCTCTGAATTAGAGATCAGAGAACTGAGTCTTGGGACAACAACATGCCTAGCCTGCAGGTGTTTGGGTGTGTTGCAACCTGTTTAAGTGGCGTAGCCTGACCTCTAGGTGGTCGAGTGTACATGATTGTTGGGGCTTAGGAATGTCCTATTTTCATCCACCTTTCCTTTTATTATTCTTCACATTTCATCGCACCATTATCCTTTCACAATATCATTTCATAAATACACTTGGGTTTCACCTTATTATTTTCCACTTTATTCATTTTAGTATCAGAAAGGAATTTGTGATTAAATTTTAGAAAATTGACATGTCTTCATATATATCTCAAAAATGTGTGAGCTTTGTAATGTGTAGGAAAATGAGAAGGATTAATTCAAAAGGGATTCTTGAATACTTCCTCCACCATTTCAAGATTTGAGGAGATAATTCAAGACCATTCCAAGGAGAAGATCACGGATATTTGGTTGGAATATATTATCCAAGATATATGAGAGATATGTGTGAGGATTTTAAGGGATTATATTTTGTAATAATGGGAAATAGGTTGAGAGAAAAGTGGATCTGTAATAATGAGATGGTTATCTTATCTTCAAGGCTCTCATGTATAAAAGAGAGTGCTCTCTCTTCATGAGGATTCAATTAGAGGGAGGAATTAGAGTAGTCATTAATGATATTCATTAGGATTCAAAAGAGAAAGGGATTCTTAGATTTGATTCATGGTTTTGGTTTTCATGCTTTCATTATTCTTTTATGAAGTTTGATTTGATTATTGTAATATAAGATTGCTTCATTTGTGAGAGCTCTCATATGTTGTTGTGCCATTCAACTTTTCACATGTTGTATTTTCTTTTCCTTGATGTAGTTCTCCATTTCTAGATTAATTCCATTCACAGAATTTCCCATTCCTAGATTAATTTCATTTGCAGAATTTCCCTTTCCTAGATTAATTTCAATTCCAAGTCGTGTGTTTCAAGTTCCTACATTAGATTAATGATTCAATTTCAGTTGTAGCTTAAACATTAGATTATATTAGTCTCACTTCAATATTGCATATACTTTGCGTGTTCTTCATAAGTCTACAAACCTCAGATTGACAAATTAGATAGTTGGGCAAGTACTACAACTCAATTAATACAACAATAGTTCAGCCCAATATAATGATTACCGTTCCCTTGTCACGGTTGTTGTTCATTTTGCAAGTAGTGTCATTCATTTGAATGGAACAATTGTCATTCCTTTTGTTATGATTGTTGTCCCTTTGCAGGGGTTGCATCTCTAGAGGACAGGTATTGAAAACAGAAGGTAAGAACCTACGTAGGTGACAAGTAAAATGCTTGTGCCAGTGCCTAACTTTGGATGATGCATAGAGGTTGTATTTTAGGACATATTTAGAGCCCAACATTTTGGTGCCATTACCAGGGAAGAACGATGGATTGAGGTATTAGTTTCTTTTTCATTTTAACTCATGCAAGTATGATCTAGACGGTTTGGTAAGGGGTCATAGAAGCTCGTGAGAGGAGACTCCTCATGTTCTCCCTGCCAACTAGGTAACAGTAGTTTCAGTTTCTGCAAATTTCAATTTATGCAAGACTATTTAATTCATGCAAGTGTGATCTAGACGTGTTGGTAAGGGGTCATAGAATCTCGTGAGAGGAGACTCCTCATGTTCTCCTGACCAAATAGGTAAAAGTAGTTTCAATTTCCACAAGATTAGTTTCAATTTCTGCAAGTATGATCTACATGTGTTGGTTATAAGGGTCATAGAGCTGCTTCAGTGTAGATTCCTCACTATCCCTACCAACTATCAAGAGAGTTTAATTTTTGCAACTGTGAAGATTAATTTTTTTTATGTTTTAGCAAGAGTGTTTTTTAAGTTTTTCATTTTGATTTGGGTGCTGTAAGAATCCTTTTTTTTTTTTTAACATGATTTAACAACGAATTTAAGCTTGGAACAACTCACTCAGATCTGAGCAAAAGTTGGGGTCTCCTCTTCTCTGGAAGAGGAGATCTTGACAGCAGCCGAAATATTATTCACTCCTCCTGAGGTGAACAAAGAATCAACATACGAAGAACCTTGCATATTTAATGAAGAAACATTAGGCATGCAAGGGGTTGAGGAGGACAGCAAGGAGCTGTAGCATGATCTGAGTAAGACAAATTACGCCTAAAAAATCCTGATCGAACGTTGGTTTCAAGCAAGTACTAGGTTAGTTCCACTTAGTTTTCCTTTTTGTTTTGTTAATCTAGAACTTCAACTGCTAATTTCGCACATCCATACATATTCCTGACTGTCAATTGCAAAATTGAAAGATAACATATTTTTATTATTGTTGTGTGCATGGATACATTGGTTGTTTGATTATACGTAACTAATCTCTCATTTCTAATTAGCATAGTGTAGGTAGGGTTTTATTTTCAAGTTTTTTATTTTTATTTTTGATAGAATAAGTATGTTCGCGTCCATGCTTTGTGCGACCATGAGGATCAGAAAGTAGCATGACTGATTGATTGATTTTAGGAATATCAATTAATTGACGAAACAAAAAAATGCCTAATCAATTTTTCCGTCTACGAAGTACTTCCATTTGCTCATAGATTTTTAACAAGCTTGTAAAATAGTTTTTATTTTTATTTTTTATTTATTTTTAAACATAATAGAAGAAATAAATGAAAAGTTGGGCATCCTCCATTTGCAAATCAAAGCAGTAAAACAATAAGTAAAGAGAGAATATATATATATATATATAAATTAATTAATTTATTAATGGTTTAATGGTATAACACGCAGAGCCATGGCTACCACATCCTTCACCTTACCAACAAATAAAATATATGCATTTGCTTCATAATTTAGAAAGGAATTTATCTATGGATGCATTTCTTGCATAAATGATTTGACATTGTGGTTGCAAAATTCTCCATGTATATTCCGCTCAACTTCATCATTGGTTATCTAATGTGGCAGAAAGAAGATGCTTCTCAACATGTAAAAGCTGCACGGGGGATCATAATCCAAAAAATGGGTTCTGTATGCCAGTTACTGCAGTGTCCAAATAGGGTGCATGCAAATCCATTGAGTCCAATTGTTGATCTGGGACTTGCGAGAATGTTTATTGTTTTTTTCATTGGCTTGTGCAGAGGTGTTACTAGCGTACAAACGATGGAATACTGACATCCCAAATAATAAAGGTTGTTCACATACGATGTTCCTTTTGATGTTGTACCAATAGTTGGGGGTAACGCCTTTGCTCCCTCATTTCTCCTCATGAAATATTTCTGGAATCAGATCATCTCTTCCAAGTGGATCACATTAAAGTTTATTGTTTTAGAAAAGAGAGAAATCAGTAGAAGATCATTCAATTATTCATTTTTCGATACGTCCAACCGAATACAGAGATTTTTTGTCGACCAAAGGTTGTAAATCCCATTTATATCTGAAGTAGACCACGTCTATAGTTCTGAGCCAACACATCTGTACAGTTGGTTGTGTGATACGAATGACTTTAACTTACATTTATCTTGCAGTTTGGTTGTTGGAAATAAATGAAGATTTTTTGGCGGTAATATCTCCAGACTATTAGCCTTCACGCTATATCTAAAATTAGGTTGTTTTACTCCCCAAAAATTGAAAACGATATCCCAACAGTAAATTTTGAGTGGATTTCTAACTAAATCTAGGGATTTTGATTGGAATGGGTTACGAGTTTTCCATGAGGGAATGTAGATCCACTTACAGGGGCACCAAATTAGGCATGTAGGAAGTTAGAGAGAGATGCCATGACGAGACTGCCAAAAGTATATCGTGGATCTCAATATATGCTTTAGACGTTTGCAGTGGTTTATGGAAATGGGAGGAATTATGTATTTGCAAAGATGATCGCGATCGTAGTTTATGGCATATGCAGATCAAGACGGGTCACATACGACCTTTATGTATATCGCAGATGTCGCAGAGAGCAGTTTTTGACATAGAACCCAGCTATATCATGAAACGTTTCGATGGGAAATGGAGAAACTTCGCCCCCATCAGAGGACACAGGCCTGACACACTCACGAGTTTCGACGTGGGAAATGTTGTTGGAGTGGTTGATGGAAGGGTGTATTTTGGTGAACGCTTTCCTAGCCTGACAATTAGGGTTATAGAGACCTTGAAGAGCTATGGGAGAATGGAGATCACATCTCAACAACCGCAATGGAAAATGTAAAAACAATTGTAAATTAGCGAAGGATGGAGTTTCGAGTGTTCAAATGAATATTGGCAAGTTGGTGATCGAAGGACATTCAACCTCACTTCATTATTATAAATATTTGGGAAACCCTTTTCCTCCAACTAAATCATGATGACACTTGCAGAGATGCTAGTGGCGTTGGGAGCCGCATTGTTCATCATCAATTTGCTTCCTTTATCTCATGGAGATGATGAGATGTTGGAGTGGAAACATGCACACACCACTTTCTATGGAGGAGCATGTGGATATGGAAATTTATACAACCAAGGGTATGGAATGGACACTGTCGCTCTGAGTATAGTGTTGTTTAACGATGGGTTGAGCTGTAGAGGGTGCTACGAGATTCAATGCAGGGCGAAGGTAGATCCACAGTGGTGCTATAATCTTGTCACAAAGCCATTCCCAACCGAACTGAGAGTGGAAGACTACATTCCTTCCTATCTACATTCCCTCTATGATCACAAGTGACCAACCATTGCATCTATTTCTATGAGGGAAATCAAATACGGGTCGAAATTCATTATTCTTTTATCTATTTTGAACTTGTGTAGCAATGAATTTTCATGCATATGCCCCTCCTTTCAACATGCATGCAGTTTCCATGCACCAGAGAATTCTCTCACTTATAGCCATGGATGTTGTAAAGGCCGACGAGAACAACACATACTCAGTTTCCATAACTGCTCTGCCTAGCTCAGTGGTGGATCCTCCGAGATACTACCTACTTGTGAACAAGAGAAGCTTGAAATTAGTGATGGTTATCAGCAGTAGCAGCTGGACGAGGAATGCCTTCCCAGGAAAAAATATCCAACCTTCTATTTTTCAAATACGAGTGCATCAAGGCATCTACTTTCTCCATATCCTTCACCTACTACAACCCACAAATGCACAACTCATAGACGTGGCCATTTACATATTGTCCCTTTAAATATTCCAGCATCAATTTTCCATGCAGTATTTATGGTTTTCTTTCTTCCTTTATGGTATGGTGACAATGATCACGATGAGAACTTTGTATAGGGCATTTATTTTTACACTTGTCACGATGATATTTGATATTCTTGGTTTTCTTTCTCCTTCCAACCATGGTGGATTGATGACAGCTATGGTTTTATTGTGGGTGTTCATGGTTTTGTTCATTGGCTGCTCTTATGCTCGGTTATATAAGATGAACAAGGGCTCATAAACACACTAAAGACTGCTTTCATGTTTCCTAGAATTGTTTTCTGCATTCTCTTTGTATTAAATGCATTGATCTGGGGTGAGAAATCTTCTGGTGTTGTACCATTTGGGACCATGTTTTCTTTAGTCCTTTTATGTTTTGGATATCCATGCCCTTGGATTTTATTGGTAGATATTGTGGATACAAGAAACCTATAGTTGAAGATCCATTGATAACAAAGAAAACTCCCAAGAAAATTCCAGAACAGGTTTGGCACATGCGGCCTGTTTTCTCTATACTCATTTGTGGCATATTGTCGTTTGGTGTTGTTTTCATTGAGTTGTTTTTCATCCTAACTTCTATATGGCTGAATCAATTCTACTACATATTTGGGATCTTGTTCATAGTCTTTGTTATCCTTCTCGTCACCTATGTAGAGATCACGATTCTTCTCTGCTACTTCTAGCTATGCAATGAAGATTATTACTGGTGGTGGAGAGCATATCTGACTTCTGTCTCTTCAACACTCTACTTGTTTCTATACACAATATTTTACTTCTTCACGAAACTGGAGATTTTAGTTTTCCTGATAGTCATTCTCCCAAGGTCAAATAGTCTTCAGGTTGTCAGAGTACCAAACTATCCTTCCATCATTGTGTCAGCACTGATTGGATTTGTGGTTGTGCAAAGAAATTTGGCAAATGGACAGCGAAGACCAAACTTACAATGTTGTACCCTCGGGCAACATAAACTTGTGGAGCATTCATGGTGGCTTGCGCTACAGGTATATGAAAGTTAACAGTCATTCTTTGTTTATGTTATAATAAAATTTCATCATCTGTTGTTTTATTATAAAACGATTACAATAAAAAAAAAATTGTGATTGTTTTATTATAAAAAATTATAATAAAAAAAAAAATTATATTTGTTTTATTATAAAAAAAATCCTTTTTTTAAATAACCAAAAAAAAAACATATATTGTTTGTTTTTATTTATTTTGTTTTATTATAAGAATATGTATAAAAAAATAATCATATGTATATAGTAATAAAATTAGGTCAAACATAAAAATAAAAAATAAAAAATAAATAAATTCATAAAAGATAAAAACAAATTATAAAAATTAAAACAACAAAAACAAATAACATTGCAAATGGATGTTTTTATAAATTTATGAAAACAAATGGAAACATGTTTTTGTGATTTTATGCTAAGAAAGAAATGAATGATGCAATAAGCGTGTGTGCAATGATCATGACAAGAGGTATAAAACGCATTTTTTTTACTTTGTCGCATTTTTCCTTCTTTCTGCATGTTATATTTTTGAACATATCACAAGTTTTCATGCAGGATTTGTACTAAGTTTTTTCAAGAGCACAACTGATCACATCTTGTTGTTGAAGTGATTTTCAAAAATCACAAAAAACTTTTGAAAAAAATACATGCTTTCTTGACTACTTGAAGGAGTTGTTACTCATCATAAACATCATGACGTTTATTGTTACATAGAAACCTTTTCATAAACCCATTTGTGTCATGAATCTCTCCCTCCATTTCTCCTTCAAAGCAGATTGGTCATCCCTATGTTGAAGCCCATATTCCATTGAATTATCCTTCGTGACTTTGCACACGCCTATCTTTTTGAGTTGCATACATCTCTTTAGATTTTTCGATTAAGTTTTCCTTGTCAATAAAACTATCCAGCTCCCTTTCCATGACTACATTGCCTTTCCATACACACTGTTACTACTGAGATATTTTCATTTATAGTCCTACCACTCTTTTTATCAGAAATCGCGTTGAATGATGTAGGATTCCTTAAGGCCCACCTTTCAACAAGTCTTGCCCCATCAACCTCAACACCTTATCTGGGATATAAACTAGAGTCTAGTTTGAGTACCTAGAGGCTTGCATGCCTTAATGGTAAGTTCTCTCGCTGACAATCATGGGAATAAATCATTGTCCCTTGATAGTCATATCTTGCAAGTGGCTCGACATCAACTCATTCATTTTCACTTCGCAATATGTACTTGGGTACCTTGGAACTCATTGACATCAATGATGAGTTGTCACACATTGGTTAACGACATTCATCATTGGTTGGTAATCCAATGACTTCTTTTCATGCTTGACATCAACACATTCATTTGCATGATTAGAATTGTACCATCAGTTTTAGCAGTGGGTGAAGACTATACACTTTTCATGACTCTATCAACAGTTACAGCAACATGACTTCAACCACACCAGAGTACCACAGTTCCATTTTAATACTTTGTCTTTTCCATGATTCATTCAGCAACAGTTCAGATTCCTCCACTTCACATTCTCTGATCCAACACACAACAGTCGCTGCTACAACATCAGTCACTTTTCACATGATCCTGCAATAGTGACATATTCCATGCTCTAGTAGCCACATCAGCCATATTCCTATTGCATAGTTCATCAACATTTTGGGTAAGTGGAGGTATGTTATTTTCTAAACTTTAATAATGTAATTCCTCAACTGCCAGCAATGAATAATTTGGAAAAATCCCTCTGTTCCCTTTCCTTTTCACTTCTATGACTTATGCTACATTGCATGAGGACATGCAACAAGTTAAGTTGGGGGGTAGGGGCCTTTATTCACTATCATCACTCCATTTTTCCATGACCATCATTCCATTTTTCGTCTCATTTACCATTTATGAACATTTCTTTCCCAACATTTCTTTTCCAATGATACTCTATTGCACTTTGATTCATAAGCATTGTTATACATATTGGCATGATTCACACATATACAAAAAAGGGCTTTCTTATACTTAGTGATGTTTTCCTTATGCACATTGATAGCATATATTTTCCAGTAAGAATATGGGAAAATCATTATCATAACAACAAGAGAACAAATAACGAAATGAATGTTGTTAACACAAGAACCAACATTTTTTATATTCATGGTTTTCACACAAGAACCAACCATAAGAAAATTCCAGTTGTTACTCATGTAAAACCCATCCTGGAAACATTTATTATCATCACTCAAAGCCAACATTCAGATGCCAAAATTTCTTGAGAAGATTCATGCATGGTTGCATGAGGACATGAAACAAGTTAAGTTGTGGGGTATGTTGGGGCTCAAAAATGTCCTATTTTCATACACCTTTCCCTTCATTATTCTTCACATTTCATCACCCCATTAACCTTTCACGATATCATTTCATAAATACACTTGGGTTTCACATTATTATTTTCCACTTTATTCATTTTAGTATAAAAAATGAATTTGTGATTAAATGTTAGAAAATTGACATGTCTTCATATATATCTCAAAAATGTGTGATATTTGTAATGTGTAGGAATATGAGAAGGATTAATTCAAAAGGGCTTCTCGAATAATTCCTCCACCATTTCAATATTTGAGGAGATAATTCAAGACCATTCCAAGGAGAAGATCATGGACAGTTGGTTGGAATATCTTATCCAAGATATATGAGAGATATGTGTGAGGATTTTAAGGGATTATATTTTGTAATAATGGGAAATAGGTTGAGATAAAATTAGATCTGTAATAATGAGATGGTTATCTTATCTTCAAGGCTCTCATGTATAAAAGAGAGTGCTCTCTCTTCATGAGGATTCAATTGGAGGGAGGAATTAGAGTATGGAATTAGAGTAGTCATTAATGGTAGTCATTACGATTCGAACGAGAAAGGGATTGTTAGCTTTGATTCATGGTTTTGGTTTTCATGCTTTCATTATTATTTTATGAAGATTGATTTGATTATTGTAATATAATATTGCTTCATTGGTGAGAGCTCTCATATGTTGTTGTGCCATTCAAATCTTCACATGTTGTATTTTCTTTTCCTTCATGTAGTTCTCCATTTCTAGATTAATTCCATTTACACAATTTCCCATTCCTAGACTAATTTCAATTCCAAGTTGTGTATTTCAATTTCTTGTATTAGATTAATGATTCAATTTCAGTCGTCTCTTAAACATTAGATTAGATTAGTCTCTCTTCAATATTGCATATACTTTGTGTGTGCTTTGTAAGTCTACAAACCTCAGAATGACAAATTAGATTGTTGGGAAAGTACTACAACTAAATTAATACAACATTAGTTCGGCCCAATATAATGACTATCGTTCCCTTGTCACGATTTTTGTTCCTTTTTCTAGTAGTGTTGTTCATTTGAACGAAAAAAATTTCATTCCTTTTGTTACGATTGGTGTCCCTTTCCAAAGGCATAGTTAGGCAATACAAAGCCAAGCTATTTTCCAAAGGCTTTCAGTAGGTGCATGTAATTGAATTTGATGATACCTTTTCTCCATTAGCGAAGATGGATTCCATACATTTGGAACTTGCCATTGTGACAACCAAGGGATGGGAAGTCCATCAGATGGACACGAAGAATGCAGTTCTTCACAGTGATCTCTCTAAGGATATATATATGGAGCATCCCCAGGGATTTATGTAGGATTCATCTTTGGTCATCTGACTGAATAAGTCTATTTATGGAGTCAAGCAGGCCCTAAGGGCATGGTATGCCATGATGGACTCATACCTTCTGTCACAAAACTTTATAATTTGTAATTAAGACTCAAATTTTTACATGCTTAGGATGGATGATTCACTTCTACTCCTAGTTTTGTATGTTGATGATTTGTTGATCACCTGTTGCTCAACTTCAATGATTGTTGTAGTCAAGGGGATTTTGCATGACAGGTTCTTTATGACATACATGGGTCCACTACATTTCTTCCTTGGAATCAAGACCATTCAGTATGCATCAGACATCAAACTATCTTAGGCCAAGTATGCATAAGAACTCCTTGAGAGAATTCACATGACAGACTGCAAGTCTTCCCTGACTCATTTCCTATTAGGAGTAAGACTTGAGGATGGTGGGAACACTCCATTGGTTGAGAAAACATTGTACAAACAACTAGTGGGGATCTTCTTGTATCTCACACACTCAATACCAGACCTCTCTTATGCAGTTGGAGCAATCTCCAGGTTCATGCAAGAGATCCATAAGCTACATTGGAAGGATACAAAGTGTATCCTTCAATACATACATGGCGCCATCAAATTTGGGATTCCCTATGAAACAAAATATACATTGGACCTCATTGGGTTCACTAATTCTGACTGGGCTAATGATAGCATTGATCGAAAGTCCACATCTGGTTACTCACTCAATCTTAGTTTTGGGCCTATTTTTTGGTCAAGCAAGAAGCAGGACAATATTTCTTTATCTTCAGTTGAGGAGGAGTACAGAGGGGTAGTCAAAATAAACATTTAGGCTATGTGGATACAACATTTTCTCACTAATTTTGGCATTAGTTTCATTTTCCAATCGTCATCTGGTGTGTCAACCAAAGAACTTTGAAGTTATGCAAAGATCCAGTTCAGAGGTAGCAGACAAAGCATGTTGATATCCACATGCACTACATATGAGACTTAGTACACGAGGGGACCATCTACCTTCAGTTTTGTACTTTAGCAGAACAAACTATAGACATCTTCATCGAGACCTTCATTCAGTAGAAGTTCCAATCTCTGTGCAGTCATCTTGGAATGAAGGACACAGTTGCCTAGCAACTGTTAGTTCTTCTTTTTACATACATTGTACTTTGAGGGTGGGAGTTTTCCCATGATATTTTTCCTCTTTCCTAATTTATTTCAGTGTATATTTTCTATTTGTGTACCTAAAATTGCCTCGTTGCCAAGACTCATTCTTTATTCTCACCATAATGATATTCATGGGGGGTGTTGGAGATACTTCAAACACACCTAAGATTTATTTTTCCTAATATTTTACCTATGTTTATTTGTCATTATCTAATCTCCTATAGTTTAGGGAGAATATTCCTCTATAATAATATTCTCTTCAGTTCACACTTCAGTTTGATAAGTTGACTGAAGTCTAGATGTCACATTGGGATTTTCACCATGCAACATTGGGATCATCACCAACTAATGAACATTGTAATTTTGATCATCACTATACTAGTGAATTACTCATGATTACCTTATCTTCTCCTCACTTCACTTTGTTTCAGTCAGTTAACTGAAGACTGAGAGACTAGTTAACTCAGACTAGGTGGAAGTTCACTCCCATAACTTCCTAAGAGACTAGACTAGGTAGCAGTTTACTCCCATAAATGTTGGTGTGTGTCCAGATCACTCTATACCACCACTATGGAACATTATCTTCTCCTACAATGTGCATTAGTTTAGTTTTACATTGTAAATCATGTGTAAATTATCATTCATTCATTTGGTAAATAAAATTTCTTCCATTCTTTCTCTCTTGCTTCTCTTTTCTCATATTTTCTCTACAAATTATGTATGTGATTTGCTAGATAGATCTATTATGTGCATATTCAAAAAATTTACACTTCTCTCTCTCTCTCNCATTTGCCCTTCTCTCCCCCACATTTATATTTATGTATCCCTCCCAACCTCTATGTCTCTTTCACACTATCACTAATCTTCTCTCTCCCCCTCTCTCACTCTACCCCTCTCTACATGCCTCCCTCTATATTTCTCTCTCTCCTCAACCTCTCTCTTTCTCTCACTTTCTCACTCAATTTCTATCACCTCATCTATATTTATCTCCCTTCTCTACCCCTTTGTACATTTCTCTCATTCCCTCCCTCCCTCTATTTATCATTCTCTACCATTCTATGTCTCTTTCTCCCTCTATACCATTCTCTCTCTCCCACTACTCTATCTCACTCTAATTCACTCTTACTCACTCTCTCCCCTTATCTCCCTCTCCCTCTCTCTCCTCCCTCTACCGCTCTCTTCCCCTCTCTCTCGCTCCATATATGTATTTCCCTTCTCCCTCTCCCTTTCCACCCATACCACTATCTGTCTTGCTATTCTCTCTCCTCCCCTATCGCTCTACCCCTCTCTCCCTTCCTCTTTCTATACCCCTATTTCTCTCTCCCCCTCTCTACCCCCCAGATTTCTCTTTTACACTCTATCTCCCCCCCTATCTCTCCTAAAACTCACTCTCATTCTCTATTTGTTTCTCTCTCTCCCCCTCTGTAGCACTCTATCCCTCTCTCCCTTTCCCTCTCTA
>ML797694.1:246459-295359 GCA_009831015.1 Picea engelmannii | reverse complement strand
ATATCTCCAGCTTCCTCCCTCTCCCTCCCACTCTTTGTCTCTACCTCCCTTCCTCACTCCCACCCCATATCTCCCTCTCTCTCTCCCTCCCTCCTTCCCTCCCTCCCTCCCTCCCTCTCTCTCTCATCACCCTTTGTCTCTCTCTCACTCCCTTCGTCCTTTAATCCCTCCCTCCTTCCCTCTCCCTCTCTCTCACTCTCTATCCCCCCCTCTTCCTCTCTATTAATCTCTCCCTCTTTCCCTCTCTCTCTCTCTCTCCTCCACTCTTCCCCCACTTTATCTCTTTACCTTTTGTATTGATCCAATAATTTATGTGAGATATTTACCTACACAAATTATACGATGAGGATCCTTTACTAACTCTTAATCGCATGTGAACATGAGAAAATAATGATTAAGAATCACATATGAACATGAAAAAAATGTCATAGTTCAGTGAATTTCTGTAATTAAATCGCTACTTAACCAAGTGAGAATGCAAACAAAACTCACACATATAATTTTAAACCCATATGTTAGCGAAGTTCACGAGAATATTTTGGCTACAAATATGGATATTCTTGGAATACAAATCTCTTTATTATCCTTCCTTTAGAAAGGGATGAAGCCTTCTCACAAAATGTGGCACATGATCCATACAGGGATGAAAACCCAGAGCATCCTTATCTTACACAAATATAATTTAAGGCCCTCACATAAGTTACATTTTTTCATAAATTAGAAGGACTACATTCCTCTCAATAAAAATCTCACTCTCTCAAAGGGGCCTCAAGGGAGCCTTCTCAACAAATATTACATAAATAATTTATATAGTTTCTCTTTCTCCATAATTCAGGAAGACAATATCCACAAATTTAGGATCTAATAAAAACTCAAGGACAAAAATGAAAAAGTATCTCAACCAACCTTAACATCCCCTTGAGACTAGGAAAATAGTTGTGGTAAAATGAGGAAGAATCCCAAACCAACTCATGAGACTCCCAACTTCCTCTTAGACTTATAAAACTAATTTGTGAGGTGGATTCTCACCCAAAACTAATTTCCCCTTAAAACTAGGAAACCTATTTGTGAGGTGACTTCTCACACTTAATTTTAATTTTGTTTTTACCAATTAAATGAAAAATACATGAGTAATTCCACTTACTTCAAGTATTAATCATTTTTGAATGAATAATACATGAGATTCTCACTCTCATTTTAAACTATTAATATTTTTTACAAATTTAAATGGGGAATTAATCATTCTTTTAAACTGTGTCACCTATCATCAATCAATAGTTTAATGATCTTATCCATGGTGTGAAAAGTATTGAATCTTTATGTGGAGATCCTCTTAGATCATACCTCCCCACAAAAATCACTTTTGGTCCTCCAAAAGTATAGAGATAAACTTGAATATCTGCAACCGGATTCTAGGAATAGTATTACACTCCACAATGCACTTCCCCACTACTCTATCTGCATAAAACATGTCTCTGACATGACACACACTTATTCTCCTTCACCTTTGTACTTCAAAATGAGGATGTCGATGTAAACACTCACATCAATACAAATTCATAGTTGATTCTTTGATCTGCATAAAACATTTCTCTAAAAGTTTGCACCCTTCTTTTCCTTCACCTTTGTACCTCAGAATGAAGATGTTGATGAAAACACTTGCAACCATGAAAATTTTTAGTTGATAATACATGATCACAATTTTGCAATTTTCAAAGGAATACCATACTTTCCAAGAGTTTATTAAAGGCTCATGGACAAGTTTACAATGATTTCCAAAGCAGGCCCAAGAAAAACAATGCCTCTCTCTCAACAGTGGCTACAAGATCGATTACAATATTTCCAAAAAGTATTAGGAAAAAAAAATTCCTCTCACTCTCATCGACCAACTACAAATCCTTTACAATGTTTCATGGAAACTTCCATTTTCAAACCAAATGGAAATTACATAAAATTTTAAGGCAATGTTACCATTAAGGAAAATACCCTCGAATGTGCACTAGTGGTAAACTCTATGGTTTTTAAACCCCCAATTACAAACATGTGCAGCATAATAAAATAAGGAAAAGTACATCATCATCACATGTGTTGGAACACACACAATTTTGAAATTTTGAGTTTATAGTTTTCTCCTCCTTAGGAATAAAGTTCTACAAAAAGTGGCCTTTTAATTTTTAATAAAATTTGATGGTTGTCATTAATAATAAAGCGCATACATTATCCATCGTTGATGAGTTCCCTTAATTTTATCAAGCGATCCTAATAACCTCCGTAGTTATGGATACACCAGATTTTTAAAGAATAGATTCCTAACAGTCGGTTCGGATGTTCCCATTAGTCTAAACGATAAAAATATCGAAGCCCTGAAACCTAAAAAATAACAGTCTGCGATAAACCCAAAGGAACTCATGAACATGAGTCATAGGACACATGTCTTTTGAATATTTTATAAGCTCACATGACACACTTATTTTTTAAGTTTTCATTGGATGATTCACATGCTCTTAGGTAAGATGTGGCACCTACCTCTTCTTGACACATCATCTAGAATGATGTCATTCCTGCCATGTCACTCTCGGAGATGACCCTTCAATAATTTAACAAAGAGAGAGTTCACAAATCACTAAATTTTCAAATTCCAAAGCATTGGACATTTCAAAGAGTAAAAATAAATTAATGAAACATATAATAATGAAAGTTAAACCCAATTAATTAAAACTTAAGGAAGTTACTCTTAATTATTTACTTTGCAGTTTTCTATTTCAGGAAACCTCTCTTGTGTTATTTTCAAAACTGTAACGTCCCCAACCACCAATAGGATGGGAAACACTGCTACTCAGACACTTTACTTAGATTCTTTAGCTCTAATACTAATTTCTAATGTCCCCAACCACCAACAGGTCAGGAAATGCCATAGAGGAACACACACACACACACACACACACACACACACACACACACACATATATATATGACAAGAATTTTTAATGAATTTAAAACAATAACACAAAGTTATTGCTACCATACAAACACAAATGGAATTGACAGTAAGTCCACATGAAACATAACACATGACAATATTTCAAGAATCGTAGACATGCATAACATACATGATTAAGCACATAAATGATACTTATCTTTTAACTGGAGTAAAACCACCAACTGCATGCAAACCTTCCATGAAACTCCTAGCCTTAGACCACACTTCTCATCACTCTCGGCAATGGGTCACCCCTGAGATGGGTCTAAACTCCACCGGGCAAGGGATTCCTAGGCTAGGAAAGGTCGATAGGAAAGTCATAGAATTTAAGAGGAAGGATTCTCTCCCAGGAGCCACTTACACCCATTGCTCACATACTCTCATTCCCCACATGCATGTCCCACCCTAGTAGTATACAACTTCACTATCACACAGTCCATCGGCTGCTCCACCTCCCTTACCTTGGGCTTTAGCAACAGGACGAACCAGAATTCTTAGATCTCTGTAGCAGCTACGAGACTCCCTCCAGGAGAACTCACTTTCTCAACACACTCTCTCACCTGGAGAGAGTTGCTCACAGGCCTGACAAACTACCTCTTCAACCACAGGCCTAACAACCTGCCTCTTCTACCAATATTCAACTCAGTTCCAGCAAGGTGAGGACAAGAAAAATGGTTAAATATAGCTTAGGAAAAGGAAACAACAAAAATTGGGTAAGGTACGACTCAGTTTTGGCAAGTGCATATAGGTTGCGTTCACAGGAAAACATAGGTTGACTTTTCCCCATTAGCAGTTTCAGAGGTGCGTGAACATGTAGAGGTCGTCGACAAAATCCAAATGGGTTATATGGAGGATGGAAGGATGGGGAGTGAACCCCCAACATGAGCTGACTCTCTAGCTTTAACTGCATGCACCCAGGTCGATACCTGTCTTCCTAGAGTTTCATGCATTCCATTTAGCATTCGTTCCCTTTTCCAGGAACTTAGGAGAAAACATATCCTTCTAATCATCTTTTGGAATAATAAAAAATTGTTATTCTCTTGGACTTAAGCCCTTAGTCTTAGCCCTTCTTTCCAAACTTGTTATAACCCTAAATTGCACCATACATGCATACGTGGCATCAGACCATCTTACTTGCTATTTTTGTCAAGCCATCACTGAGCAACTCTTCTTAAAAACCACATTTTTCAAGATGTACACAACCTGCACCATTACTTCCCGCATACACATGCTTGTTTCACCATTACATCTCACGTACATATGCTAGATGCACCATTACAACCTACATATACTCACAAAAGTTGTAAAAATTAAAAAATTTCAAGGATTTAGTTGAGATTACGGTCTATTGAGTAGTTTTCCAACTATCCCACCACCTATAGCTCGTCACCCAACCGGAAAACCATCCTTTTTGTCATATAAAAGGAGGTTTGGGGTCACATTCCAAATCTAAGCATAAGAATAGTGAAACTCTGACCATTTCACTTTCCACCCTTGCCCCAAGAATTTGTAGCCACATTGTGAGTTTTGAGCCAGAATTCCCTATTCTTTACTTTTTCCTCATTCATAAGCTTATGCCATTTCCCTAGAGAGAATTGTGAGAGGAGAAAGATACATGGAAGTAGTTGGAGCTTGGTGAAGAGGAGCCTAGGCTAGGTTCAAGGAGCATTCGTCGATCACATTGTAAGTGACTTTGTGAGATTAATATAAAGAAGTAATTTTTTTGTCTCGCCATATGATGTGTTCAATCTTTATGTTTGATTTACATTTTATTATGACATCTAGCCCACTAATTCATATATAATATGCATGTTTGTAGTTCTTTTCTTTTCTGTTCATGTGTACAAGTTAGATTTGGGAAGATATTTGTAGTCGAGAACAACCGAATGCAAAAAGATCAACACCAGACACAGAGTTTAAGGTAGAGTTACCAGATCCTTATACTTTATATTTTATGCATGAATGTGGGGTATTGTCGGGGTAGTTGATAAAAGTAGGAGACTTTAGATGGTTAGCTCTGCCTTCACGCTAAACACTAGTGTAGTCCATAGGGGGGGATTTCCCACTATAGAAAACCTCTCATCCCCCTCTCCCTTACCCAACCTAGTGGAGCTTAGTCCCCCGTACTCTTTCTTCGTGGTTGGTTTACACGCAACGATGTTTTTATATTAATAATATGAATATTTACATGTACAAAACAAGCTCCTGGCCTTTAACACCTAGCCTCTCCAGCCTAATAAACACATAATCCCATAGCTTATAATTTCTTGGCTCACCAGCCTACAAAACATGTTACAATTCATAAATACAATTGGGGCTTATCCTTGGGGATATTACAATCCCCTCCCCTTATTTTTGCACTGTCCTCGGTGCAACTTATTTACACAACATCAGGAAGATTTCAAAATCTTCAAAAATATGTGGGTATTATGCCTGCATAGCATCATCATGCTTCCATTTCGTGTCCTTAGGGCCATACCACATCCACTATACCTTTACAAGCCCTATGGCTCGTTTCCAAATTTGTTTTCTCTTCCGGTCCAATATGCACACCAGATGCACTTACAAGACGCCTTCTTGCTCCACCTGAATCACATTCCAATCAATAACATGATTAGCATCAGGTATATATATCTTAATAAATGAAACATGAAACACATTATGTACAATCATGTATGTAGGCAATGAAAGCATATATGAAACTGGGCCAATCCTTTCTAGGATTTCAAATCACCCACAATATTTGGATGCCAACTTGGAATAGTTTCTCAACTTCAGGGAACTTCTGTTGGCTTTCAACTTCAAGAAAACATTATCACCCACTTTAAACTCATTGTGGGTCCTGTTCTTATCAACATAACATTTCTTCTTGTCTTGGGAAACCTTCAAATTCTACTTAATCTTCAACATTTTCTCTTCCATTTCCTTGAGAATCTCTAGTCCAACCACTTCCCTATCAGCTGGGTTGTCCCAACTTATTGGTTTGTTGCACTTTATGCCATAAATTGCTTCAAATGGGCTCATCTTCAATGATGCTTGATACCCATTCTTGTAGGAAAATTCTACCAAGTGTAGCTAGTCTTCCCATTTAGATGGTTTTTCCATCACATACATCCTTAGCATATCTTCTATCACTTGGTTCACCTTCTCTGTCTGCCCATCAGACTCAGGATGATAAGTAGTTTTGAAGTTCTAATTTGTTCCAAACCCTTTAAATAACCCCTTCCATAACTTTGAGGTAAATTTTGGGTCTCTGTCAGACACCATTGTCTTGGGAATACCGTCTAATCGTGCTACTTCCCTCATATAGATATCAACACCATTAGTTGCCTTATGAGTGGTCTTCAATGGAATAAAATGGGAAGCTTTCAAAATCTTATCCACCACAACCATGATGGAATCATGTTTATTATTTGTTCTGGGTAATCCTGTGATGAAATACATTGTCACCACTTCTCGCTTCCACTCAGTAATGGGTAATGGTTGTAGCAACCTAGCTGGGTGCCTATGCTCAGCCTTGACCTTCTAACACTCCATACATATGGCGATGTATTTTTCAATTTCCTTCTTCATACCTGGCCAAAAGTAATGGCTCTTGATTGCTGCCACTATTTTCTGATATCCAGGGTGCCCAACATAAGGCACATTATGCATTTCTTTCAAGATCATTATTCTCAATTCCTAGAAATTAGGTACATAAATTATGTCTTTTTACAGGAGTGTTCCATCATCTTCCAATTTATAATCTTCCACTTTATGTAGCATCTTACCTTGTTGTAGCTTTGTTACCAATTCCATGTACTGCAAATCTACATTTGCAACTTCTGAAATTTTTCCTTTAATATTAGTTGTATACATGCTAATGGTCATAGCATGTAGTTCATGCACTCTTCTTTTGAGTGCATCAACAAATTTGTTCTCCTTTCCTTTTATATGCTTGATATCAAGGTCATGCTCACAAAGGAATTCCAACCATATACTTTTCCTAGCATTTAAGGTTGGTTGATCAAACAAATACTTCTGACCATTATAGCATGTCCTCAGTTCAAACATCTTTCCCATGAGGTAATGTCTCCATTTCTTTAGAGCATGTACAATGGCCACCAAATCCAAATCATGAGTTGCATAGTTCTTTTCATGCTCTTTCAATTTTATGGACTCATAACATATTACAAACCCATTCTGGATGAGGAATCCTCCTAGTCCTTGTTTGCATGCATTTGTACACACTACACAATCTTCATTCGGATCTTCAATCCTCAAGAGTGGAGCACTGGTTAACAACTCCTTCAATTACTGGAAGCTTCTTTCACATTCTTCTACCCATTGAAATTTCTTCTCCTTCCTTTGCAATGAAGTGATGGATTGAGATATCCTTGAGAACCCTGCAATGAACCTTCTGTAATAGCCAACTAGACCCATAAAGGATATGACTTATGTCAGATTCTTCGGCGCTGACCATTCTCTAATGGATTCTATCTTCTCAAGATCCACTGCTATCCCATCCTTTCAAATGATATGTCCCAAATAATGGATATGCTTTTAATAGAATGATCACTTGCTCAATTTGGCATACAATTGGTTCTCTCTTAGCACTTCCAATATCATCTTCAAATGATGTTCATTCTCTTCCTCTGAATTGGAATACACCAAGATTTCATCCAAAATGACTATGACAAACTTGTCTAGATATTCTTTGAATACACCATTCATTAGGCACATGAAAACAGTGGGTGCATTTGATAACCCAAATGGTACCACTGTGAATTCATAATGACGATACCTTGTTCTGAAAGAAGTTTTGTTGATGTCTTCATCCTTTATCCTTACCTGGTGATACCCTGACTTGAGATCTATTTTTGAAAATATCTTGGAATCCTTCATCTGATCAAAGAGATCATTGATCCTTGGCAAAGGATACTTGTTCTTAATAGTCACTTTGTTAAACTGTCTAAAATTTATGCACAATCTCAATGTCCCATCCTTATTCTTCATGAAGAGGATCGGGGCACCCCAAGGTGACACACTTGGGAATATATACACCTTCTTTAGAATTTATTCAATTTGCAATTGCAGTTCTTTCAACTCTGGTGTACTCATTATGTAAGGATTTTTTGACACTGGAGCTTCCCCGAGCATCAGGTTTATAGAGAAATCAATATCTCTTTTCGGGGGTAGTCCGCGTACATCTTGGAATACATATTCAAAATATTTTAATATTGCACGGTCTTCAATATTTGGTACTTCATCCTTATATGCTTCCTCCATGTGGGCTGCAAATATTTGATAGCCTTTCCTGTAGCACCTCTTTAGTTTCATTGTTGAGATCTCTCTGACAGTGACTTCCATTGGGATTCCCTGTACTTTCCTTGGGTTTCCTTCCTCATCCAGGAAAGTGAATTCCTTGTTATGAAAGTCTAATATGGCACGGTGTTGGTCCAACCAATCCATCCCAATTAGACATTCATAGGAACCTAAAGGTAAGATGTTCAATTCATCCCTTGTGTTCAGTCTATTCATGTCCATTGGACAAGACTTAACCAACTCAAAAACCTTTCTCTTGGCTCATGTAGCTAGCTGCACTAACCAATATTTTCCATGCTTTCTTATTGGAAAATGAAAACCGTCCACCATTCTAGGACCTATATAACTATGACTAGCTCCTGAATCAAATAAAATAGTAATGGTTTGGTTGTTGATCATACCTTCCACTTCAATAATATGTGACTAATATTCTTCTTTCTTATTGTCTAGAGATGTGTAGATCCTTAGTACACTTCTGCCCATGCACTCCATTGTTTCTTCCTGTTGAACATTGTGGACAGTTCTCACTTTGTCATTTTTGTGGGGGAAATCTCTGTACCTATGGTTTCCTTTACAACCCCAATATTCCATAGGGGTATTTCTTGGAATTTGCCCACCTACTTCAGCCTTGCTGGTCTCTCTAAAACCTAGCTGTCCTTAAGGGATATTTCTGAAAAAGGATGGATTAGTTCCCTTCTTCCTCTGATCCATCTTGAATTTATTCTTGTTTTCCCAAGCCTTTCGGAAAGTGGGATTTTCTCTTTGCTGCTCATATAAGTATTCTTCCCTCCTTATAATTTCTTCCATATTTTTAGGGTCATCATACTAGATCTTGTCACTGATGGGAGATGGCAGTCCACTCAGATACCTTTGAATTTTTCCAGTCTCATCTTTGATGAAAGGGACATACTTCAGAAATTCCAAGAACCTTCGTTCATATTCATCAATGGTCATGCTACCTAGCTTGAGTTCAAAGAACTCTTTCATCTTTCTGTCATAGTATCTCTTATTCAACTATTCATTTTCAAAATACTTCTTGAATTCCTTCCAGGTAACATTTTTATCTTTAATGTGTTGCACCTGCTCAAGTTGATCCCACCACATGGATGCCTTTCCTTTTAGTTGATACATTGCAATTCTTCCTTCTACATGAGAGGAATAATTCTACAGTTGGAAATATTCCCTCATGCCAAGCAACCATGTCTCAACATCTTCCTCCTTCTTGTACTCTCCATCAAATGTAGGAGGCTTAATCTTGTTCATTTCACCCTTCAGTTCATCCACTCTAGATCTCCAGTTCTTTCTGGTAGGAGATGGGCTTGAACTATTGTGTGCCCTCCTCTTGGAGTGCCCTTGGGAGTGATCATGGTGTCTTCCAACACTCCTTGATTTCCTCTTCTCATCAGGGGATCTATGACTTCCTGATTTATTGGAGTCACTTTCCTTATCCAATTTCTTTTCTATCCTTTCCAAGCTCTATTTCAACTTTATGTTGAATTCTCCTTGTTGTTACCTAGCTTTCATGAGTTTTTGTTATATGCTCGGTGAGTCTAGACATCTTTCTGCAATATTTCAATGATTTCCATCATGTATCCCCCCTCATCTATCTCTTCTCCATGCCCATTGGAGTTTGATCCTTCAACTCCCAAATGGACATCCATTCCTTTAGCTTCATTTTTTGAACTGAAAGCATTAGGTGCCTCCTCTATTTCTCTGCACTACGTGGAAATTCGGTTTAGTTCTGACAATCGTTAACTCTGCAAACACAATGTGCAATCAACTAAATTTTTTCAGGTCATCAGTCCTTAACAAATTCCAAAGTATTGATAAACCAATATGATTCAAGAAAACTTTCAGATTCCATTCTGCAGTTCTCGAGCAATCAAGAATCCCCGTAGATATTTTCTTTCTGAGTTCTTCTCTATTCTGCAATAATTTTCGGGCACTAGTCCCTTTCTCTTAGTCCCCAACCCATGTGAACATAGGCTATGGACAAGCACTAGATTGATAGGCTCTTACTCAGGACTTCGAGTCTCTGGCTTCAGATGTTTTCAGAGCACATCACAACAATATCTCAGAGTTCCAGATTAACGAACTTGTGAAGTAGGGTGGATCAATAGTCCATGACTACCCAACATCCAACGACTGACACTCACTATGGAACCTTAGGTATCTGAGCTCCAAGACTTTGTAGCTTCGGAGCTTCGAAACTTCGGAGGATTTCACATCCTCACACTCCGAACCATTAATATCCGAACACTTCCATGTCAACTTTGGTGACATCATTATGTCTCGTCACCTCAGTGTTATGAAACTTTTGAAATTTCTTCCTTTTTTTCCCTTATGAACCATTCTTTTGGAGTGTCAAGTCTTCGGACTTCACAACTAGCATCACGCGTCTGCTGGGACCCATGGTTTCCATACTTGAACTAAGATACTAAATATTCACATCACTCAATGCCTTTCAAATTGTGGGGGGCATGCAATGACATTTTGGAGAAACCCGCCTTTCATACCTCAATTCTTATGATGCTGACATGGAACCCCCTAGTAAGACCATAGTTTAGATTGTGAAACTTCCTTGGGGAATTAACTACCATGCAACTTGGGTCCTTGTAATTCCTCCTCCTAGTTGATCTTGATGTATCATGATCAATCCCAGTGTGGGTCTGCCGACCTTTAAATATGTTTTGTAACCTCAGGGCCCACATAGTAAAACTAACAACATTCTAGGTGGGGGCATGTGGAAGGTATAGGATAGGTCCACATCACCTCTAGGTGACTTCATCATGAATCACTACTTCGTCTCTTTGGGCTTTGAAACTTCAATCTTCGGAAGTTCTGTCCTTAGCACACAATCATTCTCCCAAACAAGACAATCTGCTGACACGTGTCCCTCTTGACGGACGGTCGGATTAGCTCCCGAATTAGGAGCTTCGAGAGCTCTCTGTCCTTCATACCATGCTGTAACTTCCACCCTTGGCTTGATCAAACATTTTTGTTCCAACTTCATCCCAATCCAACGATCGAGCTATTCTCCCCATATCTACGATGTAGATCCACTTCTGGGACTTTGGGTCTTTGGCCTCATCCCTTCTATAACACATACTTCATCGAAGTCCCGAATTCTTAAGAACTTGTAGATTAACCCTCCTACACTTTTCTCCATATCTGAAGGTCGGGAATTTTCCTCCTTCTCCTGAATAGATTCCAACAACCCACAAAAATGTGCATCCCATTAACATATCTTCCATGGTTTTATAATACCGCTACACCTCCTGAGCTTCGTAACAAGGCCAAGGTAACCTCTTGGCACAATTTATCTCTGAAATTGGGTTCTAATGACCAATTATCTGTCCCATCCATGCTCAGTGCTTGAACCTTGGCTCTGATACCAATTTGTAACGTCCCTAACCACCAACAGGTTGGGCAACACCACTACTCGAAAACTTCACTTAGCTCCTCTAGCTCTGATACCAATTTGTAACGTCCCCAATCACCAACATGCTAGGAAAATCCATAGAGGAATATATATATATATATATATATATATATGACAATATTTTTTGATGAATTTAAAACAATAACACAGAGTTACTTCTACCATACAGACTCAAATGGAATTGATAGTAAGTCCACATGCAATGAAACACATTATAATATTTCAAGAATCACAGACATGCATAACATACATAATTAAGCATGGAAATGATACTTATATTTTAACTGGAGTAAAACCACCAATTGCATGCAAACCTTCCACGAACCTCCCAACCTTAGAATACATTGCTCATCACTCTCAGTAGTGGGTCACCCTCGAGCTGGGACTAAAATTCACCAGGTAAGGGATTCCTAGGATAGGAAAGGTCAATAGGAAAATCAAATAGTTTAAGAGGAAGGATTCTCTCCCAGGAGCCACTTATGCCCACTTCTCACAGACTTTTATTCCCCACATGCATGTCCCACCCTAGGAATATACACCTTCACTGTCACACAGTCCATTGACTGCTGCACCTCCGTTACCTTAGGGTTTAGGAATAGGCCAGACCAGAATTCTCAGAGCTCTATAGAAGCTATGGGACTCCCTCCAAGAGAACACACTACCTTAGCACACTCTCTCACTTGGAGAGAGTTGCTCATAGGCTTTACAACTTGCCTCTTTAACCGTGGGCTTGACAACCCACCTCTTCTACCAATTTTCAACTCAGTTCCAGCAAGGTCAGGACAAAAAAAATGGTTCAATACAGCTCAGGAAAAGGAAGCAACCAAAATTGGGTAAAGTACGACTCAATTTTTGCAAGTGCAGATAGGTTGGGTTCACAGGAAAACACAGGTTTACTTTTCCCGTTAGTGGTTTTAGAGGTGCATGAAGATGCAGAGGTCGTCGACAGAGACCAAATAGGTTATACATAGGATGGAAGTATGGGGAGTGAACCTCCAACATGAGCTGATTGTCCATCTTTAACTACATTTACCCAGGTCGACACTTGTCGTTTTGGATCTGCATGCACTCCATTTAGCATTCGTTTCCTTTTCTGGGAACTTAGGATAAAACATATCCTTCTAATCATCTTTTGGAATAATAATAATTATTATTCTCTTGGACTTAAGCCCTTAGTCTTAGCCCCTCTTTCCAACCTCTTATCCCCCTCTCCCTTACCCATCCTAATGGTTCTTAGTCCCCCATACTCTTTCTTCATGGTCAGTATACACACATCGATGTTTTAATATTAATAATATGAATATTTACATGTACAAAACAAGCTCCTGGCCCTTAGCACCTAGGCTCTCCAGTCTAATAAACACATAATCCCATAGCTTATAATTTCTTTCCTCACCAGCCTACAAAACATGTTACAAGTCATAAATACAATTGGGGCTCGTCCTTGGGGATATTACAAAAAACCCCGAAGTCTGAACTTCCTAAACACTCAAAGTTAATTCAATGTTTTAAAACACAGTTAATTAAGTAGTAAAAGTGATTATTCAAAGATTAACTACTCCGCGGATTCAGGATTCATGAGACTTCCATCCTATCACATCTAAATCTCTCGAATGTGAACCATCGAAGTATCGATGGAATTTATGATCAATTAAAGGTAATGATTTCAAACGAATATTGTGGATCGCTAGGTAGTCAATTCCATTGATGATAATAAATTCCTCATCAGTGAGTCTATACAAAAATCGATGAGCTCTTGTTTGAATAAAATAACTTTAATTTCGAAATCATTTTCACCCTTCACAATTAGCAGTTTTATCTATTGAGAAACTCACATACTTTCTCTATAACAGGTAACCTCACTCTGTTTCCTTAAAGATTATGGAACCATTGTAAATGGAAAAAAATCCTCATGCAGTAGGAAAATATTCAAACCCGAATGTAGACATTATGTCAAACACTACTCCATGAGCCACAAACACCATTAAAACTTGGACACAAGCTTTTGAGATCCTGGAGCATGAAATCATCAATTGTCTGAAATATTGCACCGAAGAAGAAGATGAATCCTATTCAAATAATCTTAGACACATAGCACAGTCAGAGCTGCACAAGATAGTTGCATGGCCGTGCATCATTCCTTACAACAATATGATAAGCTGGGCCTTTGAACATGTTGACGTCCAGACCAGGATCATCATCAACCACCAGCAGGTTTCCATCAACTCTTTCCAACTAGAACATTTGCAAGTAATGTATAAAATCTCTCCTAATCCTAAATATACTTACAATGTCGCATTCATTATAGATTTGGAGAGAAAATAATGTGTCCAATATTTCAGGAGAAATCATGATATAATTAGGACTTGGTGGGGACATCCGAAATGTTTTAGAACAAACACTCATGGTATGCATGCCACAATATCTTTAGACGCTCATATGGTGTATGTACCCATGATTCTCTATCCTTTGTTCGAGAAGAATATCCCTACACATTTCTTGGTGGAATGGGTATCCATCATGAACGAGGTAGCCGAGGGTTACACTTTCAATTGGGACAAAATGTTATCATATAATTTGGCCAAGGAAATCGTTGATTATAAAACAACAAAATCAAAATGGCATACCACCCCTTTTTACATGTCTGCATATGTTTTCAATGCCATATTCTTCATGACCCCTTTTCCATTAATTAACTGGAGTTTCACCCCAGCCAGTTCTGAGCCTATTCATTTTTATCACTCCAAGTTATGGGAGGAGAATGCTAAGGAATTCGCTTATGAAATTTGTCACAATGTCATAGTACCTTTTCACATATCCCTTTATGGCCACCGACCTCCCCATATTTCAGAGAGGATTATGGGAAACCTAGGCAAGCTCGTAGATTGCTTCATTGAGGAGAATTTCACCTACATCATAGTTTTTGGGTCCTTGGTTTCCCCTCATGCTCTCCCACAATTTTTACCCGACAGACTGGTGTGTAGATAATTGGTGTACCAGATAGTAGCCAGAGGCATCAACAAGAAGCTCAAAGCAGCTCAGAAAAAGGTATGGCTGACTTTCCCCATTCAAGTTGGCATGTTTACGTTGTTGGATTTTTCCCACTCTAAAGTTGAGGCCGTGACACTAGAGGCTCTTAAATTTGTTGACCTCAAGTTCAAGAAAAATGATCCACATAAGATTGTGGAAAACCATATGGCTCAATTCAACATGAAGTGGTACACACATGAGAATTCCCCGTATGATGAAATATTCATAGGGGTGAGATCTTATGAGGAAATCCAAGACAGGTTCCTAACCTTTCCCCCAGACCAACATGCTATTTTCCTCAGCTTTCAAAAACATGGGAAGAATAGTCTGTCAATGATACTGCAAAGAGAATAAATAACCAAGCCTCCTTCACAGGAATCTAAATATACAGAATCTGATTCGATCTCCTCCACTAAACCCAAGGCTTAAAGGGTCCTCAAAATCCCATAGGTATTATTTCAGGAGATAAGAAAGTCACTATCAGGGTTAAATGATCCACAGGTGATAGCATGATTCAAGGCCTTTATGAATTCGAGAAAAAATTTCTCTCATTCAACACTAGTAACTCATGTTGGAACCCCCAATACAACAACACAAAAACATTCCACTAAAGTTTCCTCTCCCATCACATCATTAACCCCTCTAGAGACCAACTTTAGAAATCCTAATTCCAAAATCACTTTTTTGGGTGATCTTACTCCCAATTTTCCTGAAGAGATGCCTCCTTGATATTTCATTTTTAGTAATAAACAAAAATCCATCATGAAAAGATAATCTCATCAAAAGGATGGAGTGATAACTAAAAGGAAAATAATGGTGTATGACGGGAATGATCAGGAGGATCCAGTATTTGCAAAGTAAGTTGCAGGTTCATTAGGTTCTTTTTCCACTACCAATCAATGGTCGGTGGAAAAATTGACTGAACAACTAGACAGAAGTGCCTATTGGTAGAACACTTGCAAAACCAGATATAAACCTCACAACAGACTATCAGGAACAAAATGAGCCAGGATTTTGAGCAAATCAGGGCTAGTGATCGACAACATATTCAACAACTTCAAGCTAACCTTGATCAGCTCCATCAAAG
This sequence comes from Picea engelmannii, assembly GCA_009831015.1. NCBI lineage: Eukaryota > Viridiplantae > Streptophyta > Pinopsida > Pinales > Pinaceae > Picea > Picea engelmannii. The sequence continues at coordinate 279,516 of ML797694.1, read as the reverse complement.
TTCAAAAACCAACCAAGGTCTCATTACTCAGCGTGACAAATTAATATAATAGTTGCAAGCTATATTGGCCCTAACTGAAGGTACCACGATAGATATCTCAACCTTCAAAACTCAAGCATTGGAAATAAAGGAGAAGCAAGAAGTTGCCCAACAGGATCTTTATCTGAAAGTAGATGCCATCCAGAAATTCTATCAGGCAGTGGACCTTACCCTAAAGGATATCTATGTCAAGGAAAAAGAGGCCCACTCATCCCGGTCTAAGTTTCAAGAAGTCCTCATATTGATTGAGAAACATATTATCCTTGATTTTCCTCTTCTCTCTTATTCAAAACAATTAAAAGGAGATATGGCCCTAAAGGTCTAGGAAATGAATATGCAATAAGGCAAGAAATTTTCCAGATAAGTGAAAGAATCTTGTCTAGAGGCATTGTCATCATTAAACAAAAAGATGACTGAGTTTGAGGGGAGGAATATCTCAAAATCCCCGGGGCAAATTGAGATAGAAATGAACAAGAAAAATTATAGAAAGAACAAAGAAGAAACTCCGACATCCATTCAAGGAATGAGCCATATTGATCTTATTAAAATCAATAAATGGCTAGTTTATCCAAGTTCACAGTTTCAGGCCACAGTCCAAGAGGTGAACAAGATCCAAGAAAAGTTTTCTCAAATAAAAAGGAAATTATTCACTTTCGAAGTAAATGAAACGATTGATCCCTCAGGTTTCATGGTGGAATTGGTGGATAGATACACCTAATGCATTGAACATGGAAAAACAAACATAGCTAGGAGCAAGTGAGAAAATGTGCACAATTTCCTTTCATTCCTCCCTCTCTACCTTTGACCTTCCAACAGTCACTTACCTCGTCCACCCGCATTCTAACCTCCACTTATCCCACTTCATCATCATACATTTGTTCCCTCATAATTATTTCCATATATGGTTACTCCCCCCTATGTCCATTATCCATACCTTGATGAGCCAAATGATGTGCCATTTGTCTAATTATCCTCACCCCATGACCTGAACTATAATTCATTTGTCGATTGAATAGATCCGAAGGGACAGATGGAAATGAAATTAAAATGGCCAAGACAATATTCTAAACGATTAAAGTGGCCTTAATTCCTTATGTACCCATCCCAAAGGATTAAGAAGGAGTGATTCTACAAACAAATGAAGATACAGAGGAGAGCACCAACAAAACTCATCAAAATTTATATGTTGTTTTATTCAGATGTATGTTATTTTTAATTAAATATTGTAAAAAGCCCAACGATTTTCAGTTGTGACAAATTTTGTATAAATACATAGATTTAAGATCTATTCAAGGATGCTTCTTGTTGAATGTAATAGACAAACTCTCTTTTTGAGCATTAGTACAGGTGCAGACAAAGATTCTAATTTTTGTTCAATTTGAGTTATGTGTTTCCTCTGTGTTCTCATTTTTCCAAATTTCTTTATGTAATTCCTTGAAGAGCGATTGGTTGCAATTTAGTATTACAACTACTGTGATCATATTATACCAGCAATTCATCTAACAAACAATTTTTCCTTTGTTATTACTGTGAGTAAAAACAAGACCTGCGATCTATGTGAATTATGCATTTCATATCCTATTCAAGGGTGTGTTCTTTACCTTTCTTCCACTGCAGACAAGGTGAGACTCATCTATAATTGATGCATGGATTTGTTTAACAATTTTGTAATTCTTTTCCACACCATTTGATATTATAATTGTGGATCAAATAATGAAATAAAACCTCTGTACTCTCCTATTATTAATTTCATTTAAAGATCATTTCTCATCAAATTGAAGGTAGGAAAAGTACCCATTAAAACATTTTCTTTAAATACTACTAATGGCTGACATTATTCTTTGATAATTAAGATTAATCTTAGGAACAACATATTTTTGGCTCCATTACCAGGGTCGAAGGAACAAAATCATTTTCCCTAGGAAAACGACAAGGTAAATTTTGGTCTTTGATGGTGAACAAAGATTGAATACATAAGTAAGGATTATTTTATTTTCAACTTGGCGAATCCACCATATAAAAACTTGGAATTAGGTCGAAATAATAATAGAAAGAACCCATACGATAAGCAAACTACACTAGTGTTAGATCCTGAAAAAATATGGAAACCAAAGGGATATCTTAGATAGACTGTTGCATCAGCAGGTAAGGGATATCAACCCAGAGTTACACAAGATAATTCTAAGGTTCACACTAAAGAACTAACCCTTAAAGAAATTCTTAAACAAATTCATTTTGCAGAGGCATCAACTAGTAAACCTGAGGCTAAACCCGAAATTCCATAGGTAAGTGCTCCTGATATAAAAGTTGAGATTGAATTGACAGATACTTTTACGAGTGATAAAAAAATATCCCTTTCAATACCCATTGTAATTGACACTCTTTCGATTCTCTCGTTTCCTGAAGTAAAGGTTTTTATTTCCCGAAACCCTATAGAGTACTATCTATACCTGAATTCATCCCCTATTGCCTCTCCTATATATACATCTGGTAAACCTGAGGAAACCAACTCAAGTTTCCCTTTTCCTCCTCATCTATATGTTTCATCTCCTCACTATATTTTTCCTGAGATTCATTCGCAACACCCCAAATTAGTCGAAAGGTCAGTAGTTTAGTCTTTCAAAGTTTTTGAAAATCTCCCTTTTAGCCTCTAAAGTCTGTCTCCTAAAATTTCAATGGTCGGTGTTGGAGGTGTTGGTGTTGGTGTTGTTGTAGGTGCAAGAGCTGGTGGACAAGCTCAAACCCCTAGAATATTTTCCAATGTAGCTTCTAGATATGCTCCCTTGGTCCTTCTTGTTGTCCTCCATGGTTTGCCCAAAAATTACATGAAGAACCTCCCCAAATTCATGTGAGAAGGAGATCTAACCGCAACATAACACATAGCCTTTTTCGATCAGTTTGTTCATATCCTTGGCATCGAACACGAGGAAGTTTACTCAAGGTGGTTAGTACAAACCTTTCAAGGACAAGTGAGCAGTTGGTTCAGAGGAATCCTAGTAGGTTCTATACAATCATATGACGATCTAGAAAATGCCTTACTAAGACAGTGGGGAAAGAAAAAGGACCATCTTTATTATTTAACCGAATTCAGGGATTTGAGAAATAAGACTTCTGAATCAGTCCTTGAATTTATCCAGAGGTTCAATAAGTTATATCACAAAATCCCAACTGAAGTCAAACCTTCTCAACCAACTATGAAAGTAACTTTTGCAAGGGATTTTGATTCTGACGTTGCCCTAATTTTAAAAGAAAGGAGATCTACGACTTTATCAAGAATGCAAGATGATGCCATAGAAATTGATTCCAATATTATGGCTTCCAAGAAATTAAAAACTAAGGTTGAGATGGGAGCCAAAGAACCTAGGCGCTTCAAAGGGCATGTAGGGCCCTCTGGATTTGGGAAGTCCACAGAGGAAAAAATGGATGAGATGGCCAAGGTTATTAAAGATTTATCAAACAAAATTTACAGGATGGAATTAGATCAAGACAAACCTGATCCATACGTTAGAAATCAATTCCATAGGAACCCTAACCCTAAGATACAACAAAGACAAGTAAAAATTGAAGATCAAAAGATCCAAGCTCCGTTTAAAACCGAAAATTTCATGCAAAGGGATGAAATGCAGGACTACGAGGAGTTAGAAGAAGATCTAAATGACCTTATCGATGATGATATTGATCCACACTTCACCAGGAAAGATTATGATAAATATTTAGACCTGGAACCCCTATTTAATAATGATCAAAACATCAACAATTTGGGAGACTCTATGTATCAAAGTCTCGCCGACTCAATAGTGGTCGAACTTCAACATAAGTATGATTTAAGGCCCAAAGAGAAAAGTTCTACAAATTTTCCACCGAAAAATATTTTATCAAAAAGTAAAGAGAATGAGGTGACATTTACTAAACCACCAACTGAAACACAAGTTTCCTGAAATAAAACAAGATGAAAAAAAAAGAACACAAACTAAGAAGATGAAAAATACAAAAGAGAAATTTTAAACCAGGGATACTGAGAAAACAATTGGGGGTTTCAATTTAGAAAATGAACTTAATAAAATCAAAATCCTAATGCCTCTAGTTGAACTTGCAAAAAACCCGATTTATAAAAAGCAAATGTCACCGGAAAGCTACTGACGAGATCTTCCACTTTGTAAGCTTTACTTTAAATTTTGAATAATTTAACTCTATCGAATTTTGAGATGATCCACCTGGATCAAACCTTCCCACTGGAAACATTTTTGGGCACAAAAAGTATGAAATCATTTAGAAAATAAGTGAGGGTATAATTCCCTCACTCTTTCGGTCTCTATCCACCTTGCTTTGCTTGGATGCATTCCTTTTAACCCCACACAAAGAAACTCCATGTCTCCTCTTCGTGATGATATGACCTTCTTGTCCAGTATTACATCTTCCTAATGTTCATTAAGATACTCAGGAGCAAACTCATCCACAGAAGGTACTTGAACCTGTATATCTTGGTCTATAATCATAGGCGGCTCATACAATTTCAAGTTTTCCACATTAACAACTGAATACATTTGCATATAAGGAGGCAATTCTAACTGGAAAGCATTATTACCGACTTTGTCCAAAATTGTAAAGGGTCCATACCTGATAGGTTTCAACTTTCTACCTTCACCTTGAAGTCAATCTTTGCTAATATGAAGCCATACTTGATCACCAATCTGAAAATGATGATCTATGCGATGCTTGTCATGTCCTTCTTTGTATTTGGCCTGACTTGATTCCAATTGTTCCTGTACTTCTTGATGAATTACCTGAATCTGATGAATAAACCTTGGATATTTATCTGCATCAACTTGTTCACATTCCACTGTATCTTTCCCAAAAATGAAGTCTAAAGGAGACTTTGGCAAGTACCCAAAACATGTCTCGAAAGGAGCCTTTTGAGTAGAAGATTGTATAGCTCTGTTGTAGGCATGTTGTACATAATGCACTTGTTCATCCCAAAGTTTGGGATGATTAGCACAATACCCTTGAAGAAGATGTACCACAGTCTTGTTGACCACTTTAGTTTGACTGTCGATTTGTGGATGAAATGTCGTGCTTTTCTTCAACTTTGTGTCCATAAGTTCCCATAATGATGACCAACATTTCCCAAGAAAATGGGAATCTCGATAAAAAATAATATAAGTAGGAAGTCCAAAATGGATGCATACATTTTGGAAGAACAAATGAGTAGTCATCTTAGTTGTGATCTTCTTTTTACAAGGCATGAGTATACACATTTTACTGAATCGATCCACAACAACATATAGATAGTCATGTCCTTTTCTAGACATTGGTAAACCTCCTACGAAATCCACTGAAACACTTTCCCATGGATGAGAAGGAACTGGAAGTGGAGTGTACAAGCCTAAATTTCTATTACTTGGTTTTCTTGTTGCACACATGACACAACCTTTTACATATTTGGACACTGTTTCATTCATTCGAGGCCAATACCAAAATTTTTGTAATTGTGCTACGGTTTTACCTACTCCAAAATGCCCTGAAATGAGAGAAGTGTGAGCTTCTCTTCTCACATGCACTCTTTCACTTTGTGGAGTACATATTTTAACAAGATGATACAACAACTTGTCATTGATATGATAATTCAATTCTTCATTCTGATAACCATGCCTTAGTGATTCATAAACTTCTTTGAAATCTTCATCCTTAGTATATTGTTCAACATAGCTTGCATGAACTAAAGGACTTTGTTGAATAACAATAGAAGAATTTGTTGGAGGTCTAGATAACATATCTGCAACTTTGTTCTGAATTCCTTTCTTATACTTAATAACCAAATGAAATTGTTGTAAAAACCCCATCCATATGAAATGCCTTGATTGTTGTAGCTTAGTTTGTGATTGTAATTATTGTAGTGGTTGATGATCAATATGTATGATTGTTTCTTTACCCATTAGGTAATGTTTCCACTTTTTAACACTTTGTACTAATGCATACAACTCTTTGTCATAGGTTGGATAGTTGATTATTGTTTTAGAGAAAGTTTCAGAATGATAGCATATTGGTTTTTTTATGTTGCATTAAGATTGTCCCCATTGCATAACCACTAGCATCAGTTTCTATCTCAAATGGTTGTTGTAGATCTGGTAGTGCAAGTACTAGAGCTGTGTTGATCTTTTCTTTTAGTGTGTTGAAGGCTTTTTGTGCCTTACCTTCCCACTGAAAGAATTTGTTCAAACCTGTCAAAGCATGTAAGCGAGAAGCTATGAAGGAGAAGTTCACAATGAACTTCCTCCAATATTGGGATGCTCCCAAAAAGCTTCTTATATCTGTTACATTATTTGGCTTAGGCCAATTTACAATGACCTCAGCTTTAGAGGGATCAATCTTCAATTCACCTACCCCTACAATGTAACCTAGATATACTAAAGATGTTTTTCCAAATTCACATTTAGACATCTTTAAATACAATTTTTCCCTTACAAGTATATCCAATACCTGTTTAACATGCTTGACATGCTCTTCCTAAGTTCAACTGAAAATCAAAATATCATCTAAGTAGACTATGACAAAATCATCAATGAAGGGTCTAAACACATCATTCATCACCCTCATAAATGTCGTCAGTGCATTACATAGCCCGAATGGCAATACCACCCATTCATACAATCCTTGTTTGGTTTTAAAAGTTGTTTTCCAAATATCATTGTCATGAATACGAATTTGATGATAGCCACTTATTAAGTCTAACTTAGTGAAAAAGATTGCATTCTTTAATTGATCTAAAAGATCATCAATTCGAGGAAGAGGATACCTATTCTTTATTGTGATTCTGTTCAATGCCCTGTAATCAACACACATACGCCATGTTCCATATTTCTTTGGTACCAAAACAATTGGTGAATCACATGGCAAGAAACTTGGTCGAATGGCCCCTTTTTCAATTAATTCCTGAACCTGTTTCTTTATCTCTGCATTCTCAATAATAGAAGACCTATACATACCAACATTAGGAAGAGGTGCATCCTGCTGCAAATGTATTTCATGTTGAATTTCCCTTTTAGGAGGTAAACCTTCAGGTTCTTGAAACAAAATATAATAATCAGATACCACCTTTATCAAGTCCTTTTTAATTTTAGGATCACAACCTTTAAAGGATTCAGTTTGTTCAACATATTTTGCTTTGACTATCATAAGCACAAAGTTATTACTTGCATTTATTAACCTCTTAATTTGATTTGAAGAAACTAAAGAAAGATTAGTTTTCATGCGATGTGGATGAACAATATATTCAAGACCATCCTTAGTGATTTGATACCTGTTATCTTCCCTGTAAAAGATAAGCTTCCTATCATACATATATGGACTACCCAACACAATACCACAAATATCCAATGGAACCACATCTAGATCTACCTCATCCACAAATCCAGAAGTGATGGAAAACCTATGTCTACACTGTTTTGTAACTTGTAATTGTGCATTATCACATACCCATCCAAGTGGATATGGCTTAGGGTGTAACTTAGTTTCCAATTGTATTTTTTTAACAATTTCTTTCGAAATGAGGTTTGCTTGTGATCCACTATCAAAAAGAGTTCCAATTTTTGTATTCTTAGAGATAACTCTAATATGAAATAACTCACTTCTCTTTCTTTCATCAATAACATGTTCATTTCTTGAAACAAAACAATAAGGAATATTACCTTGGATGCTTGTAGCAATCACCTTAGTTTCATCCCCAGAGTCTGATCCCAAATCATGTTGGATTACTGCTGCAGTAGTCTTTTTGTCTTCTTTCTTCCGAAACTTTTCTGGCTTGAGCTCCGGATGAAGTTTCCAACATTTGGAAGAATCATGACCCTTCTTCTAGCAATGAGTACATGTAGGCTTATCTCCTTCCCTCTTCAAAGTAGCTGTGTGCTTACTTTTCCATTTACCTTTAAACTTATTTCCATCAGGTTTGAAAGGTTTCTTGGAAAAGTTCTCTTTGGTATTCTTCCCCTTTGTCTCTATGTGAGTTTCTTGAACACACACCTCATCAAGGTTAGTCGGATTAAACATCAATATCATATGACGTAAATAACTATGCAATCCTCCTATATATTTGAGAAGAGTTTCTTGGGTGTAGAGAGGTATACCCAGTACCAATGATCTTTTACTAAATTCTTGTGTGTAGTCTTGCACACTTTTTCCCTTACCTTGCCTCAAATTCTACCAATCCATCATAGCTTGTTGCATATACCCTAATGGAGAAAATTGCATTTTAAGTGCTGAAGTGAACTCATGCCAAGAGGAAATGATTTTGCCTTTTGTGGAAAAATTCTCTTGAGATCTTCTCTCCCACCAAATGAGACAAGTCCCTCGAAGTCAGAGAGAAGCAAACTGAATTTTAACAACATCTTCAGTAAACTTTTGAATCCTACAATAAACTTCAATTTGACGGATCCAATTGTCCAATTTTTTAGCATTAAGTTCTCCATTATACATAGGTAAATCAAACTTAATATCAAGCTTTAAATGAGGCATATTAAGATCAACTTTTGTTTTTTTCTTTTCAAATGGAGAAGGAATAGAACCATCAAGAAGAGATGGAGAAGTTGGTGGGGTTTTAGGGGGTTATTCATCACCTCCTTTTTTCTTATCTTCTATATGAGATGGTCCACCTTGTTCACCTTTCTTTCGATCTTGATAGAGCTCCTCTACCATCGTTTTCATTCTCATGAAAGCTTTCAAAAATTCCCCTTCAGAAGAGATAGAAGAAGCTGCTTCTTCTCCTTTTGTTGAAGACATCCTTCCTCTTGATCCAATATCTAGATCGAAATCTTCAAGTTCTCCTTCACCATGCTGAAGCTTGGATCTTGTTAACATCAACTCACAAAGAACTGGTTAACCTCGCTCTGATACCAACTTAATCTGTTATTTAACTTGATCTTTAACCATTACTTGCATGTGAATTTTTAACTGTTAACCACCTTTATAATTGCAAAATTAAAGAACATTCATCAAGCACATGAGCACATAAACATGTAAGCAATCTATCTATGAACAAGAATTGGTAACAGAGTTCACCAGACTTCCTGGCTATGTCTCCAGGCCACTTTCCAAATGGGAAGGCCGATAGATTAAGTATTCAAATGCCTACAAAGTGACTTTTGATTTTTGTCAGTCATATACAGTAACAGACTTCAACAATAGCTACAAGATGAAATTCTGAGACTTTTAAGTATAAACATGGATACCTTTCTATGTATCTGGAAGCTTCTCTGAGAACTTTTCTGTCTGGATGCATGAATGCAAAAACTGAAGATGGATCTAGAATTCTTGTGCAAAACCGAGAATTTTGAGTATAAACTCTATATATTTCAGAAACTGGACTCTGAATTCCCTTCTTGGCACAATTCCCAAATATGTCCTTGATTGTACAGTCCGTACGGCCTCGAGATGCGTGCCAATTCAGGACCACCTCGATCTACGTGCAAAAACCACCTCGGTCTGTGTGAAAATTCACTTCGGTCACTGTGCAACATTCCTCGATCTATGTGCCTATCTCTGCCTGCATCAAAAACTCTTCTCGAGATCTGTGCCCATGCCTCATATAAATAATAAAATCAAACCCAAAAAGGGGCGTGGGCCATAGGCCACGCGCCCACCCAAATCTCATTCATATCGACACATTTTAACGTTTTTGGGACGCCCAATACCATGTCTCATAGCAGTGGCACGTTGGTAGTTGTGGTTGTTATGGGGGCGAAAGTCCTGGGGTCAAACCCGCAGGCTTCTCCTCCCACGCACATGTAATTGATGATTTGTTATATCATATATTTGATATATGGCATGGTTTTAATATTATGTTTGGCGCGCGATTTGGGTTTTAATATATATCATATTTGGATATATGACATGGTTTTAATATATTATGGTTGGCGTCTTTTTTGGGTTTTAATACATATAACATTTGGATATATGACATGGTTTTAATATCAAGGGGGGCTCGGTGTTGGCAAGGTCAAGGGATATGCCCTTGACCACCCCTTTTTACCCAACTATGGGGTCATGGTGGCCTTTTCACAAGGTTTTGGGTTCAACTCCCATAGCCCCAAATGATATTTTGTTTAACCATTTTTAACCATATTCCATCAACTTTGACGAAACTTCAACTATTGATATCTTTGTCATCTGGAGGTCGTTTTTCCTGAAATGAATGTCACCAGAAAGCTGTTGATGATCTCTTCCACTTTGTAATATTTACTTTCCATTTTGAATACTTTAACTCTATCAAATTTTGAGATGATCCACCTGGATCAATGTTGGACTCTGGGGCCTCATAATTTAATGCCTAAAATTATCATGGAAAAATTAGGCCTCAAAATTATCAAACCTTATCAAGACTTGTAATCGTTTGATTCTAGAAAGGTTAAGTGTCTAGGTATGATTAAATATTTGGTAGTAAATCTTGCTCAGATCCTTGTGAAAAGTATCCTTATGGATGTGATTTTTTCTGACGTTCCTGCCAAGTACAACATGATTCTATCCAGGTCTTGGGGCACCAAGGTAGGAGGATCGGTTCAGCTGGACATGACTTAAGCTACAATCCCAATTTTTGGTGGGAAATTCACACAACAGTACAAATAAACTAGATTGTCGTATACTGTAAGTGACCCTCAAAAACCCAATAATTACCGAGAATATGTTGTTGATCAAGACTTAGGAAATTTTGTATTATCTATAGATGATGATTTTGAAGAATGTACATAAGAAGAAAATAAAAAAATAGAAATAACAAAGAATAATGTAAATGTTAGAGAAGGAATGTGGAAAATTTTCTTCAATAGTGCCTCATCCCGTGAAGGAGCAGGATCTAGGGTTTTATTCATGGCACTAGGTGACGAGGATGTTATTCCGTTCTCTTATAGATTACAATGAGAGGTCGATTATATGAATAATGTCTGTGAATATGAAGCTATGGTTTTAGGATTAGAAGCTACAAGGAAGTTAAAACTTGAACATCTGATAGTTTATGGTGATCAAGAGCTTATTGTAAAACAAGTAAAATAGTAGTATGAAGATAAGAATCCAATTTTGAGATCATATACGAATTGTTCCTAGGATCTTATAGAGAATTTCTTCTCATCCTTTAATATTCACTCTATTCCTAGGATGGAGAACCAACAAGTTGATTCCTTGGCCAAGGCTGTTGCGACCTTCATACCACCTACTGTCATGAAACTGAAATATTACATCGAGATGCCACATAAAACTTCGATCCCGAACAATGTTCAACACTACAAAGTGTTCGAAGATGCCAAACAAATCAAACAATTTCTAGAAATGGTTGAAGAGTTTTCTAAAACTCAAATAGATCAGGAAAACCAGAATGATCATGCTTGGATTATGCAAGAAGGGGAGAACCCAAAAAAATTCCAAGACAAGATTGCAAACCACCACATGCTCTTTATTAAGAACAATCAAATTCCCAGAGGCCTGATCCCCTTAGAAAGTTTGTTTGACCAGGATGACATACCTTTAAATTCTACCTTATGACCTCAACCTGAAGAAGTTAAATACTGTAATGTAGGTACTGATAAAGATCCCAAAATGGTTAAAATATTAAAATACCTTCCGGCCCAAACGAAAAGTAAGTACACTGAGTTACTTAGGAAGTATAAAGATGTCTTTGCATGGTCTTATGATGATATAAAAACTTATGATACCTCTTTTATTGAACACAAGATTCCTTTAAAGCATGGTATCATGCCTTTTAGACAGAAACTTAGATAGATAAACCCTATTCTTCTGCCAGTTATAGAAAGGGAAGTTAAGAAACTTCTCGATGAAAAAATCATCGTTCCACTTAGGTACTCTAAATGGGTAGCGAATTTGGTCCCCTTTATAAATAAAAATGGTGAAATAAGGATCTGTGTTGATTTCATAAATTTAAATCGGTTGTCCCTTAAAGACAACTACCCACTCCCGAAGATGGATCATGTTCTAGAGAATGTAGTTGGAGCAAACAAGATTTCCATGATTGATGGTTTTTTTGGATATAATAAGATCACTGTCCATGAAGACGGTAGATAAAAGACTACATTTACCACTCCATGGGGAACCTTTGTGTACAATAAAATGCCATTTGGTTTGTTGAATGCAAGAGATACGTTCTAGAGAGCGATGGATATCGTGTTTTTCAGTGAATGAGAAATTTGTTTTGTTATTTATCTTGATGATTTGATGGTTTTTTCCAACTCTAATGAAGAACATTTTATGCACCTCAGATAGACCTTTGAAAAATGCATAAAGTTTGGTTTGTCTCTTAATCCCAAGAAAGCACATTTTTCTATGGAAGAAGGTAAACTTTTGGGCCATATAGTGTCAAAAGAGGGAATCAAGGTTGACCCTAAGTGAGTTGAGGCTATTGACATGATTAATATTCCTAGGAACAGAAAATAGATCCAATATTTTTTAGGAAAGATCAAGTTTTTGAGAAGATTTATTCCCAATTTTGCTAAAATAATCAAAATGATAACAAATATGTTGAAGAAAGACAACGAAGTGAAGTGGATTGCAGAAGATAAACCATATTTCAAGCATGTCAAGAAAGATATAGGGGACACACCAGTACTAGATAGTCCAGACTATATGAAGGAATTTTAATCTTCTCATTCTCTTCTGAACATATTGTTCCCACAGTAGTCCTGCAAAAGAATGAAGAAGGGTTCGAACAACCGATAGCCTTCTTTAGAAAAATCCTCAAGGATGCATAATTAAGATACAATATACTTGAGAAGAAAGATTACGCAATGGTGAGGGATCTCAAGGCCTTCAGAACATATGTATTTCATTCCAAAATAATCTCTTATGTGCCAACAAACACTATCAAAGACATCTTGGTTGAGTGAGACAGTGATGGAAGAAGAGGTCGATAGTTGGATGAAATTCAAGAGTTTGATCTAGAATTGAAACCGACCAAGCTAGTCAAAGGTCAAGCCTTGGAGAAGATGTTAGCCGAATCAAATTTCAAAGTGCTCAAAATAAATAACCTTGAATCACATGAATCTCTTTAGTATATAGAGGAAATTGATCACCAGGTGCCTACGATTTGGATTGAAGAAACATTTTCTTCCTCTACCTGGTATCATGATATTGTTACAGACCTCCTTACCCTTCAATGCCTGAATGACATGACTCTGTATAAACCAAGGACTTTGAAGCTACATGCGATTAAATATGTTATTGTTTATGACAAGTTGTACTAGAAAGACCCTCTAGTATTCTTTTTATGTTTCCTAATGGAAGATGAAACAGAGGAAGTCATTGATGAATTCCATGAAGGAATATGTGGGGGGCATCATGACTAGAAAACAACAGCCTACAATATCTTAAGGGCTGGATATTATTGGCCAAAGTTATTTAATGATGTGAATGCAAGGGTCAGAACCTGCAATTCGTGCCAACTGTTCCCTGGTAAGCAAAAGCTCCCTTCCCTACCTTTAATCCCAATAAAAGATGAAGCTCCTTGTCAACAATGGGGCCTAGACTTCATCAAATAAATCCATTCATAATCAAGTGCTCAACATAGATGGATTCTAACCACTACCGATTACTTCACGGAATGGGTAGAAGCCATTCCAATGTGGAATACTATGAATTCGGTAGTAATAAACTTCTTGGAAGAAAACATCCTGTCGAGATTTGGTTGTCCTCGAAAAATAGTCACTGAGAATGCTCAAGATTTTAAGTCTATGTCAATGATCGAGTTTTTCCAGAAATACAATATTGTTTTAGTTCATTCTACATCCTATTACCCCTAGGGAAATCAATTGGCTGAATCATCTAACAAGAGCCTGATGACTATAATAAACAATCTTGGCACACCCACCTAAAGTACTCCCAATGGGTGAACCGAATCGACACCAAGAAATCAATAGGTATGTCCCCTTTTCAATTATTTTATGGTACTGACATTGTCCTTCCTATCAATCTTTCTCTTCCTATGATGAAAATATGGTAGGATGCAAATGAAGAGGCAAATGATGTTACAAGAAGGATGGATCAAATCATTGGAGTTCAACAAAATAGAGTGGAAGTAGATGATAAACTTCAAAATTACTAGGATAATATGAAGTCCCTTTTCGATAAAAAAGCTAAAGACAGGGAGTTTCTTCTTGGCATTCTAGTTTTAATGTGGAATGCTAGAAAAGAAGATGCAGGAAAACATGGCAAGTTCAATCATCTCTGGTTCAGAACATTCAAGATTACAGCTGTTGAGGGAAAAAAAACTCTTTCTTACTCGAAAATCTCGATGGAGAAATCCTTGACTCTCCTATCAATGGGCGTTACTTAAAACATTTCATGTAGTAGTCGTATTTCAGATTCCCATTGTATATATCAGTTTGGATTGACGTTCATTTTCTTTTTCAATTTACAAATTTACTTTTCTTTTGTAAATTATCCAAATCATTTTATCGTTTTTCGTAAATAAACAATGTTTAATTGACATCATCAAAGAAGAATATAAAATCATTTGTATCACATACCATCTCTATTCTGTGGATTTTTTTGATATTTCACATTTCATTCCTGTACAAAATACTCACTTTTAAACAAGAGATAAGGATGCATCAGAACCTGATACTCATTTTCCAAAACCTTCAATTTCTCTCAGAACAGGTGATGAATTAATGATCTTCTTGATTGAAATTTCAAAAGGAAAACGATGTATGAGTTCCTACCTTTCTAGTTCAAATAAGATTTTTTAAGGAATTCTTGAAACAAATGGGAAGGAAGCTTCACTCGTAATAGTATTGTCACCCGACCTAAAAATCAGAGAAGTATAAAAATTACAGCTTAAAGGGTCATACTGATAAATTTTAAATCCATCTCTGAATAAAAAATAAAATAGTAATAAACAAGATGGAAGGAATTTTGAATTAAATACACAAACTTATGTGGGATTGGAATTTTTGTGTCAGGTCTTCCAAATTCTCATTGGGTTACTTTTGTTTATCCCCAAGTTATTACCCACTTCATGTTTCCTTTACCCTTTCTTAATCTTCATAAAAGGAGGGAAGCTCACCTTGACTCTGAGAACTCAAAAACATATTTTCAAAACAAGGTTAGGCGAAAATCTGTATCCTCCTTGGATTTCAATTGAAAAAGTATGTATATGCTAATCCTAATAATTTTATCTCTTTTATCAAAATTTAAATTGACTAATTCTCTCAAGTTTAATCCCTAAAAAGATTAATATTCCCATAAATTTCTCCCCTATAAGCAAAAGTGCATTGAAAATTGGAAGAGAGTTAGTTTCAGAGTATTTGCAAAATCGTTGACAGACCTTCTTTTCAAAAAAATTAAACATATATCACCCCCTTGTGTGACACATACAGATTGATTTCCCCCACTTCAAAATATTAAAATATAATATAGATGGTGAAAGGAAATTCATAATTTGATTGCCCCCATCTAGTCCAAAAGAGATGATAAAATGAAATTCATATAATGATTTCCCTCATATAAACAAAGTATAGAAGTATTGATTGAAGTGGTGAAAGGAAACTCAATGGGAGAAGTGGAGAACTTCACCAGGGTACTGAACATGATCGATGGAAGTGAAGCAATGTATATGATATCTGCAAGGTTGTCATACATATCCATATAACATACTTTGTCTTCTAGCTCTACTTCTGGTGATATTTATGCTCTTAACCAACTAGGGACTCACTAAAATAAGTTGTTACATTTGCTTAACCTTGATGCAAATGAAGTCAGTCCAAGTCTGATATTTTAGTTAAAGATATTTTGATTATCCTAAACAATTCTAAAATTAGTTTTAAGAAAAGGAAATTTTAATAGCCCGACTTAAGAGAAATTAACTAAATATGTTTCAGAGGTTCTCGAGAATTGGTTAAGTTCATTCTTTTATGAATGATTAATTCTTGAATAAAACTGGAAATTTTTTTTCAAAAAGAAATAATGACTCCATTTACCCAATAAAGTCACTTTGTCTACTGTTCTTTCGTGCTTCACAGGGAGCCACAATCCCCAGATGGAGCCTATGTTGGAACACACACAATTCTAAACTTTTGAGTTTATAGTTTTTGCCTCCTTAGGAATAAAATTCTACTCAAAGTGGCCTTTTAATTTTAAATCAAATTCGGTGGTTGTCATTTAATAATAAAGTGCATACATTATCCTTCATTTATGAGTTCTCTTAATTTGATCAAGTGATCCTATTAAACTTTGTAGTTTTGGATCCACCTGAGTTTTAAAGAATAGATCCCTAATGGTCACTTTGAAGCCCCGTGCTTTAGATGTTCCCATTAGTCTAAACAATAAAAACCCCAAAGCCCCGAAACCTGAAAAATAATAGTCCACAATAAACCCTAAGGAACTCACGAACACGAGTCATAGGAAACATGTATTTTGAATCTTTTATAAGCTGACACGTGGCATGTATTTTTGAATTTTATGTTGGATGATTCACATGCTCTCAGGTAACACGTGGCACCTACCTCTTCTTGACATTTCATATAGAATGACGTCATTCCCTCCACATCACTCTGGGAGATGACCCTTCAGGAATTTAACAAAGAGAGAGTTCACAAATCACCAAAGTTTCGAATGTCAAAGCATTGGACATTTCAAAGAGTAAAAATAAATTAATGAAACATCCAATAACGAAAGTTAAACCTGATTAATTAAGACTTAAGGAAGATTACTCTTAATTATTTGCTTCGTCGTTTTAGATTTCGGGAAACGTCTCTTGTGCTATTTTCAAAATCCCTGAAGTTCGAACTTCTGAAACAAAAATTTAACTCAACGTTTTAAAACATGGTTAATTAAGTAGTAAAAGTGATTATTCAAAGATTAACTACTCCACATATTAGGGATTCGAGAGACTTCCATCCTGTCACATCCAAATCTCCTTAATGTGAACCATCGAAGTATCAACATAATTTATGATCGATTAAAGGTAATTATTTCAAATGAATATTGCAGATCACCAGGTAGTTAATTCCATTGAGGATAAGAAATTCCTCATCAGTGAGTCTATACGAAAATCGATAAGCTCTTGTTTGAATGAAAGCACTTCAATTTCGAAATCATTTTCACCTTTCAAAATTAGCATTTTTATCTATTGAAAAACTCAAGGACTTTCTTTGTAACAGGTAACCTCACTATGTTTCTTTAGAGATTATGGCACCGAGGAAAATGAAAAAAAATCCTGATGCAACAGGCGAAGATTCAAACCCAAATGCAAACATTCCATCAGACACTACTCTGCGATCCACAGACACCATTAAAACTTGGAAACAATTTTTTGAGATCGTGGAGCATGAAATCATCAACTATTTGGAAGACTCTATCGAAGAATAAGATGACTCATATGCATCTAGGCTTAGAAACATAGCACAGTTAGAGCTACAAAAGATAGTTTCATAGCCGCAAATCATGCCTTACAACGATATGATAAGTTGGGCCTTGGAACATGTTGATGTCCAGACCAGGAAAATCATCAACTACGGGCAATTTTCCATCCACTCTTTCTGACCCTAACATATACAAGTAATGTATAAATTCTCTCCTACTCCTAAATATACTTACGATGCCACATTCATTCTAGAGTTTGAGAGAAAAGAATGTGTCCAATACACCAGGACCAGTCATGATATAACCAGGACCTTGTGGGGACATCCAAAGAAATTTAGAATAGATGCTCATGGTATGTATGAAACACTGTCTTTAGACACTATTATGGTGTATGTAGCCATGATTATCTTCCATATTTTCAAGAAGAATATCCCTACACATTTCTTGATAGAATGGGTATCAATCATGAATGAGGTAGTTGAGGGTTACACTCTCAATTGGGCCAAAATGCTATCGGATAATTTGGCCAAGGAAATTGTTGATTATAAAATAGTGAAATCAAAATGGCATCCTTCCCTTTTTTACATGTCTTCATATGTTATGTATTTCGTCTGCTTCATGACCCCTTTTCCATTGATGAACTGGAGTTGGACCCGAGCCAGTTCTGAGCCTATTCATTTTTATCACTCCAAGTTATGGGAGGATAAAGATAAGGACTTATTTCATGAAATTTGTCACAATGTCATAGTACATGTTCACATATCCCTTTATGTCGAACCGCCTCCCTGAATTTCAGAGAGGATTATGGGAAACCTAGGAAAGCTCGCAAATTGGTTCATTGAGGAGAATTTCTCCTACATCAGAGTTTTCAGTTGCTCATTTCCCCCTCATACTCTCCCACAATTTTTACCCGACAGGATAGTGTGCAGAGAAGTCGTGTACCAGACAATAGTGGGATACATCAACGAGGATCTCAAAGGAGCTCAGAAAAAGGTATGGCCGACTTTCCCCATTCAAGTTGGAATGTTTGCGTTATTGTATTTTGGCCACTCTAAAGTTGAGGCTACGACACTAGAGGATGTTAAATTGGTTGACCTCGAGTTCAAGAAACATGATCCACATAAGAGTGTGGAAACCCATATGGCTCAATTTAACATGAAGAAGTACACGCATGAGAACTCCTCGTATGACGAAATATTCAGAGGGGTGAGATATTATGAGGAACTCCAAGAGAGGTTCATGACCCTGCCCCCAGACTAACAACTCAGTTTCCTCATCTTTCAAAAACACAGATGGAATAGTTTGGCAAAGATACTGCACGAAGAATAAATAACCAAGCCTCCTTCAAAGAAATCTATGTCTACAAAATTTTAGCCGATATCATCCACTAAACCCAAATCCGAAAGGGTCCCCAAAATCCTAGAGGTATTATTTCAGGAGATAGGAATGTCACTATCAGGGTTAAATCATCCACAGGTGATAGCATGGTTTGAGGTCGTCATGAATCCAGGAAAATTTGTCTCTCATTCAACACCAACAACTGCCGCTGACACCCCAAATTCAACAGGAAAACAACATTCCACCGAATTTTCCTCTCCCATCACATCATTAACCCCTCTACGAACCTTCTTCGAAAATCCTAATTCCAAAATCACTTTTGTGGGTGATCTTACTCCCATTTTTCTTCAAGATATGTCTCCTTTAGATTTATTTTTTAGTAAGAAACGAAAATCCATCGTGAAAAGAGAATCTCACCAAAAGGATGGAGTGATAACTAAAAGGATAAGACTGGTGTATGATGGGAATGATCAGGATGATCTAGTATTTGCAAAGGAAGTTGCAGGTTCGTTAGGTGATTTTTCCACTTTCAATCAATGGTCGATGGAAAATTTGACCGAACAACTACGACATAAGTGCCTATTGGTAGAACACTTACAAAACTAGATATATACCACAGAGCAGACTATCAAAAATAGAATGAACCAGGATTTCGAGAAAATCAGGGGTAGTGATCGACAACAGATTCAACAGCTTCAAGCTACCTTGAGAATCTCCATCATATTTCAAAAACCAACCAAGGTATGGTCACTCAGCATGACAAATTAATAGAATAGCTGCAAGCCATATTTTCCCTAACTGAAGGTACCACGATAGCTATCTCTACCTTCCAAACTAAGCGTTAGAAATTAATGAGAAGCTAGAGGTTTCCCAGCAGGATCTTTAGCTGAAACTAGATGCCATCCAGAAATGCTATCAGGAAGTGGACCTTTCCCTAAAGGATATATATGTCAAGGAAAAATAGGCCCGTCCAGCCCGGTCTAAGTTTCAAGAAGTACTCATATTGATGCATAAAGCTAATGTCCTTGATTTTCCTCTTCTCTCTTATTCAGAGCAATTAAGAGGTGAGATGGCCCTAAAGGTATGAAAAACAAATCTAGAAGAAGGCAAGAAATCTACCAGAGAAGTGAAAGAATCTTTTCTGGAGGCATTGTCATCATTAAACAAAAAGATGATTGAGTTTGAGGGGAGCAATATCTCAGAAGCCATGGGGAAATTGAGATCGAAATGAACCAAGAAAATTCCAAAAAGAACAAAGAAGAAACTCTGACACGCATTCAAGGAATGAGCTAGATTGATATTCTTAAAATAAAAAAATGGCTAGTTCATCCAAGTTCACATTTTCAGGCCATAGTCCAAGAGGTGAACAAGATCCAACAAAAGTTGCCTCAAATACAAAGGAAATTATTTGCTTTCAAGGTAAATGAAAATATTAATCCCTAAAGGTTCATGGTGGCATTGGTGGATAGATGTGTTGAATGCATTGAACATCAAAAACAAAACATAGCTGGGAGAAAGTGAGAAAACATTCACAGTGTCCTTTCATTCCTCCCTCTTTAAATTTCACCTTCCAACAATCACTTACGTCGTCCACCCGCATTCTAACCTTCACTTATCCCACTTCATCATCATACACTTGTTCCCTCATCATTCTTTTCATATACAATTACTCTCCCTTGTGTTTGTTATCCATCCCTTGATGAGCCAAATGTTGTGCCATTTGTCTGATTATCCTCACCCCATGACCTCGACTGTAATTCATTTCCCCACTGAATAGATCTGAAGGGATAGATGGCAATGAAATTAAAATGGCCAAGAGAGTATGCTAAATGATTAAAGTGGACTTAATTCCAAGCGTACCCAACCCAAAGGATTAAGGAGAAGGATTTCTTCTACTAGCAGATGAAGATACAGAGGAGAGCACCAACAAAACTCATCAAAATTTACACGTCGTTGTTTTATTCAGATGTATGTTATTTTTAGTTAAATATTGTAAGAAGACCAATGATTTTCAATTGTGATAGATTTTGTATAAATACATAGATTTAATATCTATTCAAGGATGCTTCTTGCTGAATTTAATAGATAAACTCTCTTTTTGAATATTAATACAAGTGCAGACAAAGATTCTAATTTTCGTTCAATTTGAGTTATGTTCTTCCTCTGTGTTTCCATTTTCTTGAATTTCTTTATGTAATTCCTTGAAGAGTGATTGGTTGCAATTTAGTATTACAACTATTGTGATCATATTGTACCAGAAATTCACCTAGCAAACAATTTTTCCTCTGTTATTACTCTGTGTAAAAACAAGACTTGCGATCTGTGTGAATTATTTTTCATATCATGTTCAAGGGTGTGTTCTTTCCCTTTATTCCACTGCAAACAAGGTGAGACTCATATGTAATTGATGCCTTCCTTTGTTTAACATTTTTTTAAATCTTTTCCACGCCATTTGATATTATAATTGTAGCTCAGATAATGAAACAAAACTTTTGTACTGTCTTATTATTAATTTCATTTAAATATCATTTCTCATAAAACTGAAGGTAGGAAAAGCATTGATTAAAACATTTTCTTTAAATACTATTGATGCCTAAATTTATTCTTTGAGCCTTAAGATTAATCTCAGGAACAACAACACACGTCTCATAATTCTGAGACTTTTGGTTGTAAACATGACTACTTTCTATCAAAGTTTCAAAATGGCCTCTTACTGTATCATCTTGGTTTGTGTGCACGGCTCAAACATTGAATTTCCTGCAATAATTTGGATTTTTATTCCTTACTGCAATACTCAAAGATCACCAGAATATGCAACATACATTCACCCTCTTGCAATTTTTAAAAAGATGCTAAAATCATAAATGCATGAAACTTACATTGGGTTTTGTGCCAAGGTGCTCAACTGACTGCTCAAATCTCAGAGAACATAGCACCAGGAGGTCTGTCTCTTCATTCTGCAACTTTTTACTATAAAATCGACCCTGTTATGAAAGGTGAAACTCTACCTCGAAAAGTGTTCCAAGAAGACATGGGCTTGGCCATAACCCTTAAATTCCCCTACTCAAATCACATAACGAACTACGCAATTGAATCTAGCTTGAAAAATCGTGCAAAAATGACTATAATTTTTTCAAATTATGTCACTATCACTTCTAGGCCCCTCCTTGTCTCGCTACCTTGGTTTCCATTCCGCACAAGATGTATCCCTACAATAAATTTAACTGTAACATTGAAAACCATGCCAATAATGGGCCCAAAATCATACTCCCCCCATCAGATGGAAAAAACTCAAGTTTAAATAAATTTCAGAGGGAGGAATTAACAAAGTTCCTATTTGGTGCAATGGTTAGAGCTATGCTAACTTTGGAGGATGTCTTGGGGTCACACCCCGTGGCCTCCCGATATGGCATATCGTTGTTTTATAACAAATTTTCATTGGGGGTTGTCTAGTCTAGTCACCGAATTCGACGTCATCTGGTCTAGCCTTTGTTTAATCTGGTTGTTGGTTGGTTGGTCACTAGCCGGTCCAACGTCCGACCCTTGTTTTAATTTAAATTTTTGGACCTTATCCCTCAATGGGTGAATTCAAGTTGTGAGGTGAAAGCCTGTGATTTTCCCACATGGTGTTGAATCACTTACATAGTCAACACCTAGTTGGCGTATGATCATCAGAACAATGAGCACCAAGTCATCACCTGTGTTAGTGCCACGTCAGTGGTCTAGTTAGCACCATGCCAACACTACACTGCCACATCATCTTCCATAATACCATGCCGGTTGACACATCATTGCTATGTCACCAACCATAGAACCACGTCACTCTACCAAATCAATGTCATACTTCCTAGTTAGTCAACATGTCACCTTTTGTGCCATTTTCGTACTACAACATCATTATTCCATATGGTCCAATCACCCTGTTGACTCATTAGTGTAAAACCACATCGGCTAACATGTTATAATCCATACTGCCACAACAACTAACACATCACTGTTACATGATCAGTCGTACAACCATGTCAGTGTTGTACTACCCAGTCAATTAGAACATCACCTGCTACATCAACATCGTACTGCCACATCAACATTCTATATAGTCCAGTCACCCTGGTGACATCATCATTGTAGAGCCATGTCAAATGTCATGTCAACATCCATACTTCCATGTGGAATCCATATGGATTCCACGTGGCATCTGTATGGATTCCACGTGGCACTTTTTTATTGGTCCACATTGACCCCTGAAAGTGGAGAAAATGCATGACATGTGGCTTCCTCTCGTGCTAGAAAATTAACATGATGACATCATCACTGTATGAACTTCGCTATATTTGTATGTTTGCCAAAAATTTCGAAAGGCCATAATGTTTGCATCTAGAGTGATGTAGATATATGCTCCTATCTAAAACATAATTAGATTGTATTATATATAGGTTGTCGTGTACCCTTAAATTGAACTATATGTATTTCAATATATACAATACATTTTAATAGCATTAAATACTTTGTTTTCTAGTACATATTATTTCCAATCCATCTTAGTCTATCCAAACTATCAATGTGTACCCTGCAGTAAAGTATTTAATATTATATAAATTGGCATATATAATTTTTTATCTAAAATATCTTTAAATTAAATTATGTATATGCAAACATATAAAGTACATATAATAATAAATAAATAAAATATTTAATGTTATATAAGTTGGCATATATATTTTCCTACCTAAAATATCTTTAAATTAAATTATGTTTTTGTCAATATATAAAATACATATAATATTAAATGCTATGTTGTGGTGGATTGCATATTATTTACAATGAATACATATTATAAAGACTACATTTTCAAATTATTTGATACACTTCCTTTCATCTACCCATTGGATATCAACCATTTTTCAATGACTCCATTTAATCCATCCACATGGTTTCCCATTCGGTGCCAACCATTTTTCAATCGCTCCATTTATTCCATCCACACATTCTATATTCTAAATAATAACTCTTTTTCATCTACTCCACCTTCATGGAAGCCGTGTATGTACTACTCTATGTACATACATAAGTTGCCCACAACAATTACGTTTACAAATTTCAGTTATATAAAAAAAATTGTAAAGTTAACATAGCCTTTGTGAACTAATCACTAAATCTTACAAGATAACTTATGGTCGACAAAAGCAATTATGTACTCTTTTGAACAATCATATATATATAATCCTTTCACAACAATCATGTTTACAAATTTCGTTGTATAAAATTTGAGAGAAAAATCTGTATACAAAGGGATTGGACTCTGAGGATTTGATATTGTGATTACTCAACATTATTATTTTATGATATTGAGAATAGGCAAATGTTTTGAAGTGGAGATAATAAAAAATAAATAATTAGATTTTTACAATTTAAAAAATTAAATTGAATTAAGAAGAATAAATTTTTAATGATTCATTTTTTATTATTTAATATGAAAAACTTAATACACAACATAAAATTAAATGATTAAAAAAATTACATTTGAATTAATTTCATCTCTCTTGATACTTAATATATCTAGATTTAAGATGGATTTAAACTTATTATATTAAAATTATATTAAGTAATTTCATATATGATTTTATTAATGTGATTAAGTTTTCTTCAATATTATATGGGTTGATGTATGATGATGTCAGTGGTATCCATATTACACATCTACTTTATATTGGACACATGTACCTTGTATTATGCTATAGCGTACTGCTTTAGATTAGTAAATGAGAAACAAAAAACAATTAAGTACTATTTCAGCGAGATCCACTCTTAAAAGATAACTCAAAGTGCACCATAATGTGGACAAGTTTGAAGCCAATTTGATCAATATCTATATTTTCTTACTTAGTATTAAATATTGTTATGTGAAAATCATAATAGACTATATCTTTACACCATGTTGCTAATGTTGAATCTTGGTGAATTAAACAAAGAGGAGGAAGTGGTGGAGGACATTGGCAGAGGAGGAGGACAAGGATGGGAATATAAGGATGATGATGAGGACAACAATGAAGAGGGGAAGAGGATGGTGACGAGGACACCAATGCTTCTTACAATTATGGTGGTAATATGGTCAATGCTGGTAATATGATGCAGTGGCCTACACATTAAAATCACATAATGGAGGAAGTCATAACATACAACAAACATGCAAATGCATTAATTTAAGAAAACATTACACTTACATAATCTGTTAAGATAAAATGATAGGAAATACATTTAACAAGAGCCTCCTCATTGTGTAAATGACCAATGTAGTCAACTCTTTAAATCACATAGCCATCCACACTACATAAAATAAATCATAGGAGATTCAAATGCATGTTTTTTCATTCACAAACTTGATAATTGTGCCTAAGATCCATGGATTTTCTCCTTCCAATTCTAAATAGAATCCTTCATATTCCAAGAGTTAACCAAAAATTCATTAAGGATAAGAAGATTAGTTTACAAATGTTATACAAATTTTAAGAGGAAAGCCTCATTAAACACACTCCATTTAAAAATCAAGACTCCATGGTCACATGAATTACTCCAACATAGTTATTGTTGTTGGTTGTGGAGCCTAATATCTTCTTGATTGAGAGGTCTTGTTTCAACTGTGTTTGGACCCCATTACCTTACGGGCGTTTGAAGCCCATTACCTGACGGGGGGCTATGGGGGGGATTCCCCCCCCACATATTTTCCCATGGGGCTCCAAGGGGGGGAGATAAAGTTTGGATTCCCCNCCCCCCCCCCCCCCCCCCCCCTTGGGAGGGATTCAGGGGCATCTCCCCTAAAGAGAATTTTTTGGGAAAATTGTCTTGTAAAATATTGTAATTTCATAGTCAATATGGACCGTTCATTATAAGGTTTTAGATATGGCATTAGAAGTTATGTTAGCATTTTTAACCCTAGAAGGAAACCCTCTTTTATGAGGGAATTGCATTGCGGATGTGTATGTAAGTGAATATTGTATTGTGAGAGAGGATACTGTGAGAGAAAGAAATGAAAGTTACAATGAGTATGTTGTAGGTTGTATCCCTTCATTTGCTAGACAATAATAAAGGAAGGAACTAGAAATTTCTCTGGTGGATGTATCCTACACTGTGTGAACCACACATATATGTCTCTCTATTGTATTGTGTATCTTCTTTGTTTTATTTTATTACTCTGCTATCTTTTTTTTTCTAACAACTAGTATCAGATTGAAAGGTAACTTGTAGGAAAAAAGGGTTCTTGGTTCAAGTGAGAGCAATGGAAGAAGATGGAAAGTTCAAGGTTGATAAATTTAATGACTAAAACTACCATCTATGAATACGCAAATGGAAGACTATCTATATCAGAAAGATATTTTCCTATCATTGGGCATAAAAGAAAAGTAGTTGATGAGCATGAGGACGAAGAATGAGAGATTCTTGACATACATGCACCCAGAATGATATGGTTGTTCCTGGAAGCATCAACGACTTTATATATTTCAAAAGAAACGATAACGAAGGATATGATGAATACATTTGATAAACTATATGAAAATCCCTCAGCCTCCAATAACGTATTTCCAATGAAGCAATTATTTAATATGAAGATGTCAAAAGGTGGGTCTGTTGTTGACCATTTAAATGAATTTAATATGGTTACTAATAAGCTAACCTCTGTAAAAGTGGACATCAATGATGAGGTTAAGGATCTTCTAATCTTGTGCTCATTTCCAAAAAGATGGAACAAATTGGTCATGGCTATAAGTAACTCTATCCCTTGTTCAAACACTATGAAATTTGATGATGTTGTTGGTGTTATTCTTAGTGAGGAAATGTGATAGAAAAACAAAGGTGAGACCTCAGGTAATGCATTGACCGCGGATAATAGGGGAAGACAAAAGGATAGAGGAAAGATCTCAGGGAACCATGACAATTCTAGGAAGGGAAGATCCAAATATGGACTAGGAAAGATAGAATGATGGAATTGTGGGAAGAAAGGACATCTAAAGAAAGACTACATACACTACTACATATTGGCATATTATTCCACGAAAATTTTCCATGTTTCCATTATTTTCATGTTTTTTTTAAATAGGGTGGGATTTTCGTCGATATTGCCATGAAAGTTCGTCAATATTGCCACGAATAGGTTTTTTTAATTTGGGTGGAATTTTTGTCGCTATTGCCACGAAAGTTCGTTGCTATTGCCACGGAAAATTTTCCTATCTCAAAAAGCATGTGCTAACGGCTAGTTGACTAGTTGATCTATATATACCTGACTTTAAGAGACTTTGCGACACAAATGCTATAGTTGCAACACTGTTCATGGATCTTGTTTGAGCTGTTTATTTTTTCCGTCACCTACCGGTTGAACAAATCCAATTCTCAATTTACATAGCTCGGATTTTGAACTTGCAAGGCTAGTATGTTTTTTTATTGATGTACTCATTTAACTTCTAAATTTTTGTTCAAATGTTGAAATTTCATGTAGCTTGTTTTTTCCTTGATAATATATTATATGTGTAGTACCATATTTCATGTCATTGGTTTTTGGATCTAGTTAGTATATTCTATGTAAATTCATGTGAAATGTCAAGAAAAATATTTTCTGAAGAAGTATTTTAAGAAGAGGGAAAATCACTCCATCAATAAGTCAATTCAAACATTAAAAATGGATGTCATTATCAATCTAGATTAATTTGAGCCTACAATTCATTATGTAAATTTAATATTTATGACAAAACCACCAACTCATAGCAACTTTACTGATTGGACAAATGTTTGAAATAGAAAGTCATGGAAACAAAATCCTCTTAAGTGTAATTCTATCCCTTAGAGACCTTGTTAGCTCTTTAACTTTTGTTTTTCTATGATGTTGTGCCTATATATATTAATATCATATTTTTCGTCTAGTATTAGGTTAGGTTATTCATATAACATTGCATTCTTATATCTGATGTTGTTTCTCTCAATTGTTTTATAATCACACACAGTTCTAGATGTATTGATTAAATCTAGTTTGTAGTTGATGTAACTTGTTTATACACTATTAATAAGAAGTATCTAAAATATAAAAATTCATGATGAAATCTACAATAACATGATGAAATCTACTATTCAGACAATCAAAAATGAGAACATGCCAAAGTGTCTTAGAAAATAAAACCATGACCACTATAAGTAGCATAAAATTGTGACCATTGTATGTAGATGCAAATCAACAAATCATAATTTAAACCAACCCAACCCAATTGTGGATGACAAGTGGTTGTCATTCTTTTTTTAGTGGTGAATTTCAAAGATTAACATTTTCTTTACAAAACAACTTAGAGGCTAGTGTATGGTGTCGAGTGATTCAAGTTTGAGAAATTTTGACCACTTTCGTTAAATGGTGTGTAATTATTTTCCATGGTGATTCAGTACACACTACTCTAAAATACAAATTGAAGCATATCGATCTTAATAGCTAATCGATAATAAAAAAAAAACCATGTCAAAATGTCTTACAAGAAATAATTGTGAGGATTGTAGGTCACTGTATGTAAACATATCATAATCGAAAGGAGTAGCTAAAATATCATGAAGGAGTAGCTAAAATATAAAAAATTGACAACTTACTATTTGGTATGGTGTAGGTAAGACAATTACTTGTCAGGACAAGGATTTGTCACTATGAATGAAAATCACAGGAATCTTGCTCGATTAAGAGTGGCATTATAGGCAAGGGGCGATGGAAAACGTTATTTCCCTTGCTATGATTGCAGGGGATTACAGAGAAAAAGACTTTTAATAACAACAACTAAAAGACATTGTAGGGAGAAGCAACACACCGAAGGGGGTTATGAATATCGTCCCTTGATAAGAGGATTCAATATTGAATGTATTCTCGGTAATAATCATCATGTCATGAATTTTAGTAATATTTCTTATCATGATTTTTATATTTTATATACACACTAACTTTTCTACATTGTTTTTAAATATATAGACGATGCCGCCAAAATGTCGACCTCTAGAGAATTATTTGCCAAGTACTAGAAAAAATACTCCTTTACAGGGTGATGAACTTCGAGATCAGAATATTGAATCTGTTGATCAAGTTATTAATGATGATATGGGTGGAGATAACTTTAGTGATTCAAATCAGGAAGATGAGATACATAGATTGATCCAAGACACATTTTCTCCAATGGATGAGGACAACCATGATGATAGTCATGATGTTGTTTCTCTACTCGGGAAGTCATGCCAACCTATTTATGAAGACTCAACAACAAATATTTTATATGCTATATTGTTGTTGGTGAAATTGAAGGTTTTGAATGGCTTATCAAACACATGCCTCAAACAGATACTAGGGTATTTAATTTGTTAATTATTTATGCCTGCATGTTCACAAATACTTAAAAGGTTCAATTTTTTCCTATATTGCTATTTATTTCTAATTTGTAAATTAGTATATTAGATGCGATATTGATGATTAATATTGTTTACATTGACTTATTGTTTTGAATTTTGTATATTGTTAGTTGATTTTCTATTACCAACGTCAAATATTTTGCCACGCACATATTGAGAAATATCTATGATTATGAAAGAAATTGGAATGGACTATCATGCTATTGATGCATGTCGTAATGATCATATTACATACTATGGACAATATGCATTATAAAATGAATTCCCACAATGTCAAATAAGTATATATCGAACCTATAAAGCATCAAATAAGGTGCCACAGAAAGTTCTTTGTTATATTCTGATAATTCCACATTTCCAACGGTTGTTTAGGTGCCAAATTATAGCACAGTTTATGGATTTCCATGCAAAGAACATAAGTCAAGATGATGTTCTTCAAATGCTTGCAGATGGTTCTGTATTAAATTACATCGAAGAAAAGTGGCCAATTTTTAAAGAAGAACCTCGTAATGTTAGAATTTCATTAGCAGCTAATGGTGTCAATCCATTTGGAGAGCTTTGTTCTACGTACTCAGTGTTGCATGTTTTTGTTATAAACAATAACCTTCCTCCTTGGATGTTGATCAAGAGAGAGCACACAATGTTGGCAATGGTTGTTCCAGGTATTTAATTATCTTTTATTTTTTTTAAAGTATGACAAAATATTTCATTTCTTTGTTTCGTGCATGGTAATTATTTCTTTCATATATAACGACATATATATAACTGTAATTAATCATGCAGTATGTTGAAACAATTAGGTAGGTACCAGGTTAAATATATGAACGTATATATTGAGTCTCTTAGCGATGAATTATTGAAGTTATGGGTTGGCGTCACTATGTATGACATCTCTAGACCAATAGGAAAAAAATGATTTCAATTCCATGGAATACTATCATGGACAATTCATGATGCTCTTGGGTTAACACATTTTTGTGGTATATTGTTACTTTATTTTGTGATTTAATATTATATATATTTATTGAAAATATCATGCATTATTTTAAATTGTAACTCTAATTTGATGCTACATTAATTCATATATCTTGTAGGTCTTCAAACAAAGGGTAAGTTTGCATGCCCAGTTTGTGGTCCAAGGATAAAATATTGTCATTCAAGGAGTTTAGGAAAGGAAGTGTTTGATGAGTATAGGCACTTTCTACCTAAGAACCATAGTTATCGAACTACAGACAAAGCAAAATTCAATGGTAAAGAGGAAAATGGAAAAAAACCACAAAGAATGACACCTCTCCTATGGAAGTTGGAATATATTAGAAATCGTCAAGGTACACAAATTATTTATGTATGACAAATTATATAAATCTTTGGTTAATTTCATTAGTATTAATTTCATTTTGTCCCATTAATTAGTGTTAATTTCAATTTGTTGATGTTTCATGAATGTCGTTAAGGTATGAATGGGCTTCCACGAGGACTGAAAAGTTACCCGATTCAATTAAATAGATTTCCATACTACGAGCACCTACAAATAGTTCATATGCTTGATGCAATGTATATCGGGAAGAACATAACAGAATTGTTATGGAGAATATTAGATGGAAGGATTGACAAAGAGATAATTTGAAATATTTGTTGTGACATCGAGGAAGCTAATCACGCATTCCAAAGTGTTATTATTAATTCTAATGGTGATGGTCATGAACATAACACTAGTATTCCTTGGTTATTGATGGAGCAACAGAGAAATATTGTAAAAGAGGTCACTGGAAAAATTAGGTTTCCGACGGGGTTTTCTTCGAACATACAAAATATATTAACAAAAAAAGGTGATTTTGGTGGGGTTAAAACACATGACTGACATACATTCATTAAGGTAATTAGTAGTTTATAATATGTTTCCTTATTGGTATGCATTTTTTGGAAACAAATAATAATTATTTGTTTTTGGTTACAATATGTTCTACCTTTATCTCTCCGAGACGACTTTGACCACAACATAAAACAAATTATTTATGTACCTGGAAAATACATGAGGTAAGTATTGTTTTATAAGGAAAATGTACTTCTTATCTGAGTTGTAGTAGAACTTAGTGACATATTATGTTTTATCTTCAAATTTATGTATGCCTTGATATTATTTTATTGCATCAACATTTGTAGGTGGCTATCATCAAAAGAAATACATAAAGAAGATATAAGGTATTGGAAGAGAGAAATTCCCTGACTAGTGTGTCAAATGCAACAATATCTACCTCCAACATTTTTCAATGCATGAGAACACTACCTCATACACCAAGTCGAGGAGATTGAATTATGGAGACGAGTACACATAAGGTCAATGTGGATGGTGGAGAGGCAGTTGAAGTCACTGAAGGATTTTGTTAGACAAAGAGCACGTCCAGAGGGTTCTATGGTTGAGGGATATATGGTATATCAATGCATGGAGTATATTAGTCAATATCTACCTAAATTAGCAGAAAATATGAATGTGCCTCTCATTTGGCATCTCGACTCCATCAATAAATTTTAAGGGGAGGTCCTATTGGGGAA
The DNA here is from genome assembly GCA_009831015.1 of Picea engelmannii. Taxonomy (NCBI): domain Eukaryota; kingdom Viridiplantae; phylum Streptophyta; class Pinopsida; order Pinales; family Pinaceae; genus Picea; species Picea engelmannii. The sequence goes on along the minus strand of ML797694.1, from coordinate 247,815 downwards.
AGGTAAAATGAGGACTGTGAAAGGTAATTATTAGATGTTTACGTAGATTTAATATATTACATATTTATTTTTCCAATTTTATTTTATCATACTGATTTTTTAGATTTTTTGTTCCTGCATATTGAACTATATTAAATTATTCCTTTATTAACAATAGTTAATTAATGATATTAAATTGTTATTTTATCATATAGTTGCTTGAGAGTGGGATGCTTTACATTTATACATTGCAAACAACCTTGATTGGATGGAGCATTAGATAGAATATAATGAAGAATACTTCAATAGGTTATCATGGAAGGGGTGAGTAAGATGATTAAAACAATGCATCGTCATCGAGATCAATTTCCTGATCTTACATCAAGGGAAGTTGATTTAGCCTTTGGTTTAAAAGATAAACATGAAAGAAAAATTTTTACCCACATTTTCCTAGTTATTTCCGAATTTTTCAATGTATTCGCTTTGTTTAATTTTTGAAATATATATTTACTAAGTCCTATATGATGTTTATTAATTGGCAATGCATTTTTTACTTGTTGTCCATGTTGAATTTGAAACATCACAAGGATATGTGGTGTAATGGTTGTACATTTCGTATCAAAATGTTAGATGATAAGATAAAAACCTCAGATTGTGGGATAACTACAATGTTTAAGGTCACCAACATTTCCTCTAGAAGTGACAGAAATATGGAAGAAACTGAGAATAGGTACTATGGGCATTTGGAGGATATAATTGAGTGTGATTTTAATTCCTTTAAAATAGTTTTGTTTGAGGTTAAATGGCATAGGCTACGGATGAATGAACGTGATCTTGAAAGAGCTATTATTGAGAATGATAATGGATTTAGCATGGTTAATACAAGGGCATTTGAACTGGGTACAAAGCCTTATGTTCTTCCAAGTCAACATGAGCAATTATTTTACTAAGAGGTACCTGGTAAAGTAGGTTGGTCATACATTGTTAGATATGATCCAAGAGGAAAACCAGTAAAGTATAATCATGTAGCTGGGAATGAATATAATAACGAGGAAGAAGATCATGATTGTGCATATCAAGAGTAGGTGGCTCATGTAGTCGATGTGTTAGACGAATAAGTTGAAGAATTTTATCATCCAAATGTAGGAGACGACGATCTCATTGACGGTATCGATAACTATATTAGCGAAAATGACATTGATGATGATGTTTATATGAATGATCCTTTCACCAGTATCGATTATGAACCATATCCTGCTACAAAAGACGGCTGGTATTTAATTTTTGAAAATAAGAGGTATGTGTTTATATCTTTTATACGATCTTTATATGTTTTTATTTTGTATAAAATAGTATATGATACATGTTCTTTATAAT